>PVLA01002843.1:0-243982 GCA_004027455.1 Hydrochoerus hydrochaeris
TCTTAGGTCAAGGACTCTTCACATGAACCCAACCAGGCCTTACCCGTCATGGGCCTGCAGGACAGCAATTGGTCCTGTGCCTGTCTTAGGCGGCTGGTGGCATAACATATGTGTCCTAGTTGCCCGTCTCTGGCTGCCTGTCCAGTGTCTCAGGGCAGTTGTCTCACAGGAATTTTGTAAATCCTCCTCCATGAGCTCTCCCACCCAAAGCTCCCGCATAAACTCTCTCACATTATTCACAGAAGGCAAAACCCCACAACCAGTCCTCACAAAGGGGTTATCTAGAGGGCCTCCAGCAACCCCCCTGGAGTCTCCACCCTCGACTCCATATTGAGCATCACATAAAAACATACACATGTGAACTACACAAATTACAATTATCAGTACAAAACATTCCAAGATCCTTGCGCCCAATTCCCACATGCGGTGTCCTTTTCCTGGAGAAGCGCTCTCCTCCACCCATGGACCTTGTCACAAGGCGTGGATGGAAGGAAAAGGGTGCCGCACCATCCTTAAGAAGAAACAATCTAGTAAGCAAAACATACAGGTCTAGAGGGAAGCAAAAGGTGGCGTGCTATGATGAATAGATTGTTGCAGAGTAAAGAAGAGGAACTGATGAACTCTTTAGGGAACCAAGATAGGTTCTCAAAGGACTGGCGATACCTTTACTGGGTCTGACAGTCTGGGATGAAAGGCATTTTAACGAAGAGACACATGGAAATATCATGGGTGGTAAAAAGGTAATCTGTGTTTTGGAAATGACAAGAAGTTTTGGAGGGACTTTAAAGGTAAGCTGGGAGGGTGACCTGGACCCAGAGTTATTAGAAAGGACATTTTCTCTGATAGATACAGGTTGACAAAGAAAAGAAGGGACAAAGCAACTGGTGATTGAGGGGACTGGATATATGGCAGAGTTAGTCTGGAGAATGAGAATAGTGAATGGAAAGGTAGATTGTTTTTAAAAGTTTGTCCATTGGGAAGGAAGAAACACTGTGAAAATCATGTAGGTAATTTGAGACAAAGTACCCTCATTACTAACAGAAGGTGTTTGGACCAGACAATCTGGAGGGCTTGGTCCAGCTACACTTGTGCTTAAAATTGGGAACATTCTGGTTTATGCAAAGGTGAGCAAACGTAAGCTTGGAAGCAGCAAGTGCTCAAGGTTTTAAGTGTGAGCAAAGGAAAGCTGAAATGCAAACCTATACCCAAACACTCCAATTCCTGCATTTACTTCACCACAGTATTGCTAAATCTTTACATATGTTATTCTTGATGTTAATCTTATCTTTTACATTCACAATCTGCTCTTGATCAAGCAAATTTCTTTCTTTCATTCTTTTTTTCTCCAGTAAATGAAAACAGCATGGTCTTCATTTGTATGGTAAGGTTGGTAAAACTCAATAACTTAGAGGCAAACAATACACGCAATGCCCTGTGAGAGATATTCCAGAAAGAAAGAAAACAGAAGTGACAGATAGGAAACCTGATGATGCCATTAACTTGCCCTTCTCTCTCACCTGCCACATCTAATCAGTCACTGTAAGTCACTGGACTTGTATTCTCACTTGCATTCTTTCCTTTCTCTGGCACCCAAGACTTCTAACTGGTCTCTTTGCCTCCTATAACATCCCTATGAATGAATATTCTGTGATCAGTTACCTCCTTGGCATAGGTCTCATAATGTCTCTCTACTCCACCACTGACCTTAGCATGCCGCTCAGATCCCGGGGCAGTGTAATCCAGCCTTCCTGCTTCCCTTTACTGACCTTCCTGTTCTGTCTTGTCCACAATTTCCTGTAAATCTCATGAATATTCTGGTTCCCAAATCTAAGTCCCAAATACTCTGATAGAAAACACCTCTTTTTAACACTTCTTGCCTCTTCCTTCCTAATGCTGCCGCTTTAGTTAAGGCTGTCTTGAGGCACCTGTGCAGTTGAGATTGCCGAAATAGCCTGGCTCCTCCTGACCCAGTGCTGCTGCCCCTTAGGCTAGAAGCTCATTTGAGAACACACCTTTGATCGCTACTGTTCTTTCCCACTGTACTTACTTTATAGTGTTAATTTCTTAGCACTGTGTCGTAGGCTCAATGGTGTTTTTCTAAATTGCTAAACTGAGTCCCTAATCTCCAGTGTGACTGTATTTGGAGAAGGGACCTTTGAGAAAATAAATAAGGTTAAATGAGATTATAATCATGGAGCCCAGGGTCCGGGCCAGGGAGGGGATGTAGCTCAGCAGGCATAAGCGCCTGCCTGGCAAGTGTGAGGCTGTGAGTTCATCCCTGGTAGCTAAATAAAATAAAATAAAATAATGGAGCCCAGATCAGGTAGGATTGGTGACTTTCAGGGACTTTCTCTCTTTCCCCCTGACTCAGTTTCTCTCTCCTTCCCGCCTCAGTCTGACTGCACATATACAGGAAAGGCTATAGCAGGGGCAGCAAAACGCAAAGAGCCAGGAAAAAAAGCCTCTCTAGAAACTGAGCCAGAACTTTGATCTTCAGCTTTGCAGCCTCTAGAACTAAATAAAATCATGTCTGTCTTAAAGCCAGCCATTCTATGACAAACCCACATGATGTGCCATTTCTGCTGGAATCTGGTTACTAATGCCTTCCCCAGCCCGTTCATTCCCACACCACCCTCATTTTTCCTGTTGCAATATCATTAATCTCTGTTTCATAGGATCGTCATGACTCCACGTCTTGGTCTGGTGCATCTACAGTGCCCACCTCCTTGCGGTGCAGGGTAACTCCTCTTTTTTCACACCATACTTGCATCTCTCCTGACAACCACATCCATGTGTCATAAATGTCATCATGCTACAGCCAGGTAGCCCACTTCTTTGTCTATTTTCTGGAGCAGATGCTCAAGTTTTAAACCTCCGACTCCCTGTGTGCCTATGGCATACTGAATGTTTGAATAAATTAGTGGAGAGGGGATTAGCCTGGACTATCTTCTTTCTCTGCCATTTGTAAACTGTTGCTCTCTGATTGTCTCTGTTCCTCTGCACCCAAATTCCTTACCTGTCAGATTTCAAAAATAATACAATGGTGTCAGATAGTTGAAAGGAAGAATTATAAAGTGGTTTATGTCCATGCAGTACATTCAGTGGTTTATGTACCTGCTTAACGACAGGGGGTTGAATCTGAATCAGATCTGTCCATTCTTTGAGGACCAGTTGAGTTTTCTGTCTGCAATCAGACCTGTGTGAAGAGCCACAGATACACGTGTTCTCTCCTCTTTCCTCTCACAGACACTGTTTATGATTCAATTACAGCATTTACCGGTTTTCCTAACTCTAGGATGATTTATACTTGTGTCTGTTTCCTCTGTGCTGCTGATAAGCCTGGGCAGGACCAGGTATTTTCCACTTTGCTACCTTTAGCTGCCTAAATGAGTGTCTCACATAGGCAGTGTGCATAGCTAGCTACCTTCCAAGTGGGAGAAACACAAAGTGTAATAGGTCCTGTGAAATGTGGTACATTGCCTCTTATAGGCTGGATTTTCAGAATATTTCTCATTCTATTTTAAGAATATTAGTTAGAGCTCCTCAATTTGTTTCAGGTCTGTTGCTGAATTGGTTAGGCTTCTATCAGTGAAGACTGATCTATAACCTATGCTTTCCTGGTAAGGGTTCGCTTTGAAATGAATTTGAACACAAATATGTGATTAGAGCTTGTCTAATCAGCAAGCCAATAGGCAAAAGCACACCCTTCTCTTCCAAGCTTCTAGTCTCCCTGCAGTGCCCCCTATTGTCAGGACTCAAGAAGAAAGCGGGGGTGAAGAAGAGATGGGTGTTTTACATTCCAGCCCCAAAGGCAGAACTGAAGAGAGGTTTCAGCTGGAGGACAACAAACAGCCTATTAAAAAGCACACTGATTGCTTATGAAAATGAATGAAATTTTTATATTGCACGGCACTTTGGGGGTTCAATTCAAAACAATGTTTTCAATGCTTGAAAGGGTAAAGCTTTGGTTTGCAGGAAGATGTTAAACATTTTTCAATTTTGTTATCAAAAGACAACACAATTGTCTTAGGAAGAGTCACCAGCCTGAAAATAGTTTAAGGAGAAGGTCAGAAACAAGAAAAAGACTCTGGAAAGCAAAAATAAATCCTGGGGAGCCTGGATTTCTGCTGTTTGATGGCATGAATGGTGTGAATTCCAGCATAAGTGCCATTCCACAGTGAAAAGGGCTCCTCTGCCAGAAAATTGAGGGCTGCTAAGTTTCTCTAATTAGAGCAGCAGCAGAATGCCGGGGTACAGTCCTAACAGTGAAGTGGATTAGTTTGATGGGTGCATTTTTAAACACTATTTGCTGGCTCTCAGGTACATAGTTCAAGGTGGCCTGGGCTAGAAAACAGGGGTGGAAAACATATCCTCACACATTTGCTTCATGGCTGAAAACAGGCAATTTAGGAAAAGACATCTGGACACAAAATTTGAACAGGACTCAGAGCCCATCAAAACATGGATTTGGTGGCTTAGCGTCTGGCTGCTAAGCAACGCATTTCTTACATTCAAAACAGAGTAGTAAAAGTAGACTCCTGGTGCCAACTCTGGGTATTTCTCATTGAAAAGAAATAGCTATGAGGTTTTTCTCTAAGCCTTAAAATATCTGATTCCAATGAGATTGAAGAACTCAGGTAATCTCTCCTCCAGCCTTGATTTTCACTTTCTTAAATATTAAGAGATTAACTTTACTAATGAATGCTGCATAAGTCTGGAAATATTTTTCATATAGATGCATCTATTTACAAGACAAGTGTTTTTCAAATATTCAGTTTTCATAAAATTAGATTTCTACACCAGAGGGCCAACCAAACTAAAGGAGATTTGCTTTACCTAAACTAGGCTTCTGTTTTAGCAAAGAGGTCTGGAAGGGACCCATGTTAAATATTTTCCTTGTGCAGATTAGTTTGAAAAAAATCTGTTATTACAAAAATTATTACAATTAAGATGCATTATTAGTTTATGTCTCCTTTGCTTTCATCCATTTAAAGTGTGCTGGTAAGTTTCACAGTTTGGGTAATAGGAATTGTTAACTATGTAAGCAAAAAACAAACCCAGAAAAAGCAACAGACACCATTTAGAATCCCTGCCTAATATATATATATATATTTTTTTCCTGGAAAACAATTAGAAAAACAATAGATCAGATAGCAATGTGTGATGGGCCTTATATTCGTTTTATTTACCTGAGAGGTGTGAAGAATATAGGTTTTATTCAAAAATGAATGCAAATTATTAAAATGACCTAGTCTTGGGAGTGATAAAGCTACAAAAGTATTTTTTCCCTTCTCTTAAGAGAGCCTCATTCCATCAACTCACCAAAGCCTCCTCCTTGGCAGGCTCTGGCGATGTCAGCAAAGCAAGGAAACCCAGACATGGAAAGTTGCTTATGAAAAAAAAAAAAAAAAGACTTGGAAGCCAAAGAAGAAAAGGATAGTTTTACAGGAGAACTTCACAGGGTGAGCTGCTCACTGAATGTTCTACCATTTCAAAGACTAATATTGTGCAGAGGAATTAAAGGATGGCTTCCAGAATATCACTTAATGAGGAGAAAGATTTTCCATCGTGCACTGGCTTGTGTCATGCCTGGTTTTCACCTAAAGTGCTACCCCTCTGGTCTCTTTGTTTACATGTGGTTTACACTTATATCCACCCTAGGAACCACAAGAGTTTCTCTACTCCAAGTTTATCAACATATTTCTCTCCATCCTATGGGTACATTAAAAAAATTGAAAAATTAGTAGGGAAGCTGTGTGATTCTAAAGTTTCCTGCAATGCATCATTAATTTCCTATTCTTGCTTGTTCACTCCATTTCACATCTTTACACAATACTTCAAAGTTTATAAAACTTCATGTATTCTGGATGGATCTCAAACACCTCAAGAATGAGCTTTAGAAGTTGTTTCTTCCCAGCTAGTCGAGAGAGACAGTTTAAAACTGCCAATCAAAGCAGAGTTGTGATAACTGGGGCTCAGAACTACTAGGAAGCTGGGCCCCAAATTGATCTGGACTTTGCCTCAATGTCACACTAACTTGGTGGTCTGGTAACTGTGAAAATAGATACTGCCTTTCTTCCAGAGCGGCTGGGCTTATAAAGATCCCTTTCTTTCCTGTCTTGTAATCACCTTCCTTGAAATGGGGAAATCCTGGGAAAACATTCTTTCTTCACGTCTTGACTCTTTGCCCAGATATTTTGAACTGGGGCTTCAGAAATACGCTCATCCAAAACTCAAACCTGTGAACTGGATTCAGCCCTTCTCTGGCAGCTGAGTTGGCCAGCTTGTTGGGCAGGCTTGTGATGCTCTCAATGACTGATTAGGGAAGGGTTTGCTAAGGAACCTCAAGAGTTTGTCCCTTCAGCTGATTGGGCTTCTATTTCCTTCTGGCCCTCCCACATTCCTTCCTTCCCAGGAACCCAGATTCCAAGGTGCCTGTGTAAAAACTCCAGTAGAGCCAGATTGGGAGGAGTCTTTTGGAAAGTCTTCCCTTCACTTTTGCTGCAGAAGGGGTTCACACAGGGTCATTTACAAAGGAAAGTCATGAGATAAACGTGACTGCCACAGATAAACCATCAAGCTCTCTCTATCAGGTTGCACAGAGTTCTAATTTTGGATTCACTGGCAAGTCGAAGATGAATGATCCCAAAGGCAATCTTGCTTTCTCTTTTTGCCTACTTAACTATCCAACGTTTTCAGCATTCTAGTGCCTTCTTATCAAGCTGAAGCGCCTGTGCCATCCCATCTCAGACTGGATGACATTCAGCATCACTGATTGCTGATTGCCTAAGGAGGTGTAGTCATTCAAGCAGAAATTGCTACTAGGGCTAAAGGCAGAGAAATAGACACTGGTTGGGGTTCCTGCAAAATGCACTGAAAGGAACCCACAGTGGCAGGTGGCTTGTGTGAAAAAGCAAAGCCATCAGCAGGACTGCTCCTTCTGCCTGCCTCGGAGCCCCGAGCCCGGGGTGCCCGCCCCGCTCGTACCTACCTCTCGAGTGAACAGGATGGCAGCATCGTGGTGTTCATCATGGTCATCTCCCAGCTGGTTGTGCTGGTGCTGCCATTTGCAAAAGTTCTTGAGCGTGGTGGCCGCGTTCTTGCTCACCTCCAGGCTCTTGTCCTTGTCTCCCAACACCACCACCTTCACCACCGCCAGGCGGATGTGGTTCTCGATGCTGGCGTGGCTGTACAGTCGGTTGGCAATGGAAGCCAGGGTCAGCAGGTAATGCTGCAGGCCTCGGCCGTACATCTTCGCCATGGACGCATCGGCCACCAGGAGCAGCTCCACCTGGCGCGCCCGGGAGATGGAGCGGCGCCGCCGCCGCCACCAAGTCTGCGGTCCCGGGTCCCCAGCGGGAGAAAGAGCTGACAGCTCTGGGAGCTGCGGGACCAGCGCCGCGTGTCCCCCTGGAATGTTGTGCGCAGCGGGGCGCTCGTGCGGCCCGGGCCGGGACGCGGGGGTCTCGCAGCTGGCGCGTGGTGGCAGGGCCTCGAAACTGAAGCCCTCGCGGGTGTAGACGTGTGGGATCCGCGCAGACCCATCCCCGTACACGCGCGGGGTGTCTGCCTCGGCCCACGGCCCGCGCAGCAGCGGCTTTATGGTGTAACGCGCGTGCTTGACCGCGAAGAAGCCGTGGAGACCCCCGCAGAGGTCAAAGACCGCCAGGGATCGAGGGCTGCCGTCCACCGTGCCCCGGTAGAAGCAGTGGCTGCTGTGGCGCCGGGGCGCGCTCTGCCCGCCTCCTGCGGGCAGGAGGCCAGCAGCGCCCACCGAACCGTCCCTCTCCAAGTCTAAGAGGAATCTTCGGCCGCCCGCGTAGACGAGGTAGCCCACCTTGCCGCCGCCAGAATAGAGCTGGTCGATGTTCTGCACGAGCCCCCGGCCCCTGCGCTGCGGGGCCAGGGCGTGCGGGTGGCCCGGAGGCTCGACCCGCAGCTGCGCCGCCTCCCCCTGCCGCCGGCGGGGCTGGGCGGCCGCCGCAGCAGCCCGAGGCTGCCCGGCTTTATCCTGGGCAGGTGCCTCAGCGGCGCTGGCCGCGGCCTGGGGCAGGCGGAGCGCGCACAGCAGCAAGGACGCCCACCCGAGCAGCATAGTGCGCTGCCCGCGGGGAGGGGCTGCGCCGCCGAGACTTTATGGGTGTTTGTTATTCGCTGGGGAAGTTGCGGGGCGGGGGAGGGGGGGCAGTCACACTCTGGCTTGCGAGGTTGAGTCAAGTGTCGGAGGGAGAGGGAGGGGGACCCGCAGCCGCGCCAGCCTGCCCGGGCCGCGATGCCGGCGTGCGAACTTTTCTTTGTTGGTTTGGAAAATGTTTGGATTTGTGGTCCAGGAAGAGAGGAAATGGAAAAACAAAGCAAAACAAAACAAAAAAGAAAAAAGAAAGAAAGCGGGGCAAAAATAAAGAATGGCAAATGCCAGGTGGTGGAGATTCAGCAAATACAGGAGAGGAGAAAAGGGAAATGCAGCCGCAATGGTCGCACCGAGAAAAGTAGAGGAGGAACCGCGCACCCGGCCGGCAGCTAGCGCGCACCGCCTCCGGCCCCCATGGCGCTGGGGACCCGCCGGCTGCGGAGGTTCCAGGCTCTGCGGCCCCCTTCCTTCCTTATTTTGTGGATTTCCTTGGCTCTGCTGGAAGCAGGAGGAAAGGAAGAAAGAGTCGGGAAAAGGCCATAAAAATTAAACCAAAGACGCAGGGGGCGGCCTGCGGCGAGCCGAGGAAGCGGCGCGTCCGTCCGTGTCCCTCCGGCGGCGGCGTCCTCCTGCCTGCGGTCATCCCCAGTCCGCCGCTGCGAGCGCCGAGAGCAGCGCGAGCGCTGTGAAGATGCGAGGAGGTGGAACAATGAATTTATAGCGGCATGCCATCCTGCAATGGCAATTTCAACAATTCGTCACTGCACGCTGCCTCTTAAAGGGAGAGCTTCCCCACCGCTCCCACCCTTCCCCGTCCGCGCCTAAGCAGATGGGGGAGGTGAAAGGGAAGGAGGAGGGCGATCGAGGAAAGCCAGATGGAGGGGAGGAAGGGACCGGGACCCGGTGCAAGGGAAGGAGGGACAAAGGAGGGAGCTAGGGCGAGGAAAGGGGGGAAAAATATTTGGGCAAGAAAAAAAAAATTCCTTGGCCTCATTTAAAGCCACAGAGAGTCTGTGTCTGTGATGTTTCACAACCAATCCGGGTTGGCTAACCCCGGCTTACCTCATCTCCTGGAGGAGTGTTTTGGTGTGTTTTTAGAGTTATTGAGACATTTTGGGTTTCTTTCTGCCTCCTGCTCGCTTGCTGTGCTTGCCCTTGGTAGGAAGTTCCTGCCGCAAGTTTTTGTTGTTGTTTGTTTCTTTTTTTTTCTTTTTCTTTTTTCTTTCCCTTTTGCTCGCCGGCGCTGCGCTGCGCTCTGGGTTCGCAGATCTCGCAACTGCATCCGCCCGCCGGGGCTGGCCGCTCTCAGGGCGTCCCCCGGTCCCCGCACTGCTTTCATTTCTTCCCAGCCTTCTGGGTACCCGGTTTCCTGCCCCCTCATCCCCCAGCCTTTTTGAGCTGTTCCGCTACCCGGCTTCGGGCTCCCGGTGACTAACTTCTCCCGGCCACCAGCGGAGCGGCGGGGCAGCCGGACAGCCGCGGGCGCTTCCTGGCGCGTCGCTGCGCCCTGAGCGCGGCGGTGCCCGGGGCAGGTCGGCCTGCGGCTTGGGAGCTCTGCGGCTTTGTGTGCGAGGGCGGCCTCCTCCTCCCTGAAGCGAGTCTTTCCAGGGCCCACGATCTGTCACTGAATCCCAACCCCTGGAACTTACTTTGCTTTAGAGAGCCGAGAAAGAGTTAACTCTTGAAGGGAACTTTGCTCAATTATCACCCCCTCCACCCACGAAAGATTTAAAAAATTTGTGCAAACACTTTTTTTCCTGCTTAAATAATAATTACACGAGAAATATACACATATGTAGCCATTGTGTCTCCTAAAATAGCCTTTCACCCACATAGGCCTCGAGCTACTATGATTCTCGGAAATATGTTTTAGGAGAAAGATATGGGGTGGGGGGGAAGATTGGTGCTGATTAGTATGCAGGTGGCATTGCCACTAGTACTCCTTACTGGGTTCCCTTTGTTTCCCCTAATTATCAATTCTGAGAAAGTAGAAGGAAAATCCAATGACTTTCTAACTGCTTCCAGGTAATGGCTAAAAGATCTACTTCAGGGGCGAGAGCTCCTCCCTTCCCAGTCATTCCTTAGGCCCAGGGCTGCACCCATGCAAAACACCTGGAATAATGACAAATTTTCCATGTTTTTTAAAAAAAGCTTCTCTGATGCAAAGGAAAGCAGGGAATCCCTTGTGTTCTTGAAGCTGAACACTTTTCAGGGAGGAAATCATACGGGAACAGGACTGGCTTTAGGTCCCCAAAGTGGAGATAAACCTCTGTAGGGAATTCCAAAGTCACCCAACAGGGATGCAGCTTGGCTCTGCCAGGAGCACTCCCTGCAGCCATCTGGAAGATACGGCAATGTGTCCTAACATCTGGTTCTCACTTATAAATTAAATGATCCCCTGGGTCCCTGGAACACCCAATAGTTTCAGATGGAATCTGAACTACATCAGGATCTTGGAAGAAGTTGCTATTGCTGAAAGCTGTTGCCTGTTAATTCTCAGTTTTAACCCTTCTGGCTCTCTATGGTCAGTTGCTTAAGGTCAGTCCTCCCAGCTGGTGGAGAAGAATGGAGTTTTAAGCAGTCTTCGCTAGACACTGATAACCTTTAACCTTCGGCTGACCATCTCACTCCAGTGGTCACGGCCTTCTGCCTACAAATAGCAAACTTCATTTTTTTGCCAGTTATAGTGAAAGTGTCCAATATTTGACACTAAACACCATCCTTAAAACAACTTTGATTCAGTAAGCTTGACTGTGTCATCATTGTTTATCTCAAAGGATCATTGGATGGCATTTCAGATGACAGTACTTTATTAATTATAGTTCTTTCCATCCACAGATTTCTTATTTTGGATTTAAGAGGCCTCTCCCCCTTGAGTCTTCCTCTTATTGAAGTGTTCCTTCTCTTTCAGAAATGCTGCACAAGAAGGCTGAATCTCAATTTATGACTTTTAATTCGATAAATGAATGTCATCAGTGCTCATGTTGATTATTCAAATGTTTAGAAATACCACAACCAACAGTTAGAAACAATAAAGTCCCAAATGTGAATATCACGTACTTAACTATTGTAACTACAGATTACAAGGCAAGTAACTAATAGGGCTTATAAATATAATGAGAAAATTCTTACTTATTCAGAAAATGCCTCCATTTCATGCATATATATAGATAGATATATTTTTTTTTCTTTAAAGGTACTGGGGTACAGTTAAAAGTTAAAACACTACTAGATTAGGATGAACTGCTGTACTCCAGAAAAAAAATTAATGTCTGTCTGTGCTGGATGTAAGTGGATAAAGTTTTTACTTTTACAGTAGAAAGACAAAATATACTGGTAATGACATTCAGGTGAACTAATTGCTGCTTCATTATTTTATTTAAGGTAACAGTTTTTTGTGTGCATATTTAATGAGAAACTTCCATTGAATTGGTAGACTATGTGATAAAAATTCAATTGACATATCATTTTTACATTTTTTCGAAAGAAAAAAAAGTCTTCCTACTCCAGAATACCAGAAATTGGAGATTATCTAGGCTACCCTCTCAGGTGCCCGCTATCTATTAGTGAGAACCTGAGACCTATGGGCTAGTCCTTGGAGAAAAAGCAAATTAGTGGCTGATTTTCCTGAACTTAAATCTCCGAACTCCTATCACAACTGTGCTTAGATTCTGTCCCTTCTAACGAATACCTGTGAATGTGCGCAGGGTTTCAAGGGTTCTCTGGAGGTTCCTGAGGATAAATAATCCATGACTGCTATTTGCAGGGACTGAAACGTTCAGAGACAAAGACAGTTGTATTAGTAGATACAGTACTTGGAATCTGAGCTGGAAAACAAATATAGAGAGGGTGAAAAAGCAAAAGAATAACACCTGCAGGTACTTTGAGCTATTTCCAGTACAGCTTCAATTCATAGCTTTCCTATATCCTTGTAAGTAGTATTTTCTCAAATTTCCATTTGCTAAAGTGTCATTTCCTCACCCCTACCCAAAACTAAGGATTTAATGGTAAGAGTGAGGAAATATCTCACAGTAAAATATTCCCCTCCAGCCAAACACCTGCTCTTTACCTCCCTTGTAGAAGAGTCACAGTCTCTCAACTTTGTTTTCTTTTCCCACATCAAGATTCGTACCAGGCAGTTGCACTGCTGCTTTGAGAGCCTCCCTTGTACCCTTTCTCTTAGTAGCAGGATGGAAGGGTGCTGTGAATGGGAAGCAGTCAGCTTGTACTTCAGCCTCTTATGAATGCTTTAAATCCTGTAAGTAACAGTTTTCCTCCTGTATTACTTTGCTTTGCAAACTCCGCTAGGTAGAACACTTTGCTTCAATAACACAGGGTACCCTTGGGCATTAAACAAGGGAATACATTTACTACTGCAGCTTTGACATCAATCCTGCTTTTAAAGGATAAAGCTGCACTTGAACAATGCTTCTTCCTTTCTTCTCCACCCAGTTCCCTCCTTCTTCACCTCCTCCAATGCTCCTTAGAGGAAGAATATGCATCAGGTTCACCAGTGCACATGTGCAGCCTCCCCCTCATCAATCCACACAGCACACATCAGCATGGATGCAGCACACACACTGATCCTTTATCACATTTCCTTCAAGACTGCGGGGCTGGGTGAGCACAGAGGATAGATCAGAGGGAGGATAATAGGAGAAGGATTAGAACAATTGCAAAGAAAACTTTCTTGAGACCAACATTGTAAAGATTGTTTTACTCAGAGAAATTTACTGCATGTCTGATAACACTCAGACATTTTCTCTGCCATCCAAACAGGACACATTACAGAAGGATTGACTGTGATGGATAGCATATTCTTCAGGAACAGTGTTACTTAATGTTATAAAAATAAATTTTTAGGAAAGATCGATTTTTATTTTTCGTATGCTTAGAAATTTTATACTGTATGAAAGTCTTCAAATGAAAAATGAGCATATGTATTATTTAAGATATACGGGTATGATCTAGAAAGGAAAACCTACAATTCATTATTTATGCTGACCAGCTGTGAAGTGTTTTAGCTTTTATCACACAATTATGTAAATATTACTTACTTTTATGAGCTACCCAGATTCTTTATTTCCTTATTTTCCAGAACTTATCTCAAAAATCAAACCTTACTGGAAACTCATGGAAAATCAGGAATTTCCAGCAGAGACTAATCTGAAACTTTTAAAGTTATTTTCTCTTCATGATGACAAATTTCAAGCAAAAACTCCAAATTATGTAATGAATAGTATTTGCAATTGTAGTAGGCATTGCACCTTACTTAGTCTTATAGTCACACAATTTTAGGTTAGGTTTCCATTTAATGTCACCTTACTCAAATTCCACAATATTATAGTCTTCCTTGAAACATCTCAATCCCTCCATTTCAAACATATTTGCCTCACTATAGATAAAACAAGAATTCAAAGTTGGTCCAAGCAAAACTGGTGAATGTCATTTGTTGCCTACCTCACTCACCCATGCCTAATAAGGGATGCAAACAGTGGCTACCCACTCAGGGTATTTACCCCCAGCCACATCAGGACAGATATGGCCTCAGTTACTTCAGACTGTGAGTGCACCGTTAGACGGCTCTCTACTACACTTTTCCTTGGCAGGTACTGTAACAGAAGCAAGAGCAGTTATACAGGCTACAATCCTGGATAGTGATTAGAAGACAGTGAGTTTTCACTCTTTTCTTGAGATATTCCTTTCTCTATCCTCTAGCTTCCAAACTACCTGCTCCCAATCATGTTGGAAATAAAGTGATGATACATCTGACCTAAAATAGAATCTGATCTAAGTCTCAGAAAGAAAGACCTGAACTAAGTTCCAAGGAGGATCTCCCTTACAGAGATTCACCATCAACTCTGCCCACTTCCCTCTCACCTGGCCAGACTTGGACCTGATGGAAATCCCCTAACTGAAGTCACCCAGGGTCATGAGACTGCAACCTCTGATCTTTGAAATATAAGCAGTTGAGCTCAAGGCAGTAAGAAGGTAAGAGGAAGTAGGCTTTGATTGATTTATACTTTAGGGAAGTAATCTTTGCTCCTGGTTTTCTATATGGTTCTTTCCCAGAGCCAGTATATCACTTTCACTTTTTTTTTTTTTTTTAACTTGGGATCAAACTCACAACCTTGAGCTTACCAGGACAGGCCCTTAGACTGAGAAGCTAAACCCCAGACCTTCACTTTCATTTCTTTTTCACATTTCAGTGAACCCAATTCTATCCTTCTACTCTCTTCCAGTCCATGATTATAACTGTAATGTTTGAGATCTGAAACATTCTCCCAAAGGGCTTGTGGTAAAGATTTGGTTTTCAGCTGATGGAATTTTGAGGAAGTAATTGGACCATGAAGACTCCTACTTCATCAAGTGGATGGAGAGATTATAATCTGATTATAATTATTACTGGGAGATAATGGACAAAGGAGGTGGGGCACAGTTGAAGGGAGTGGCTTTATGATGTGTGACCTTGGGAACCATCTTTGGTCCTCTGCTTCTACCTCTCTGGTTCTGTTGCTCTGTCTCTGTTTCCTGGTACCATTAGGTGAATGTTTTTCTTCTGCCGTGCCTTTGCATCATGATGTTTCTGCTTTGGAACCAGACATTGATTGAAAACCCCGAACTGTAAGCCAAAATAAACCTTTCCTTCTTTAAGATGCTTTTCTCAGGTTTTTGATTACAGCAACAAGGAGTTGACTAATAATAAACCTGTATTCCAGTGTCTGTCAGGAGGTGGGCACCTAATGCTTCTGAGAATGGATCTGAGAAAGAAAAGATGAAGTTCTGATCTTGGCACTGTGAGAATGTGACCTATGTTCAAAACCGTTGCCTAAGAGCTGTCTTCAGATGTTCTCCCAAAATCATGAGATCCTTGATAGCCTATATCAGGTTTGGATCCATTTGGTTCACATGACTCAGTGGAATCAACATAAAAAGTTATTTTGATTCATGCCTTTATAGAATTAGTTGCCAACAAGGAATTACTAGATACATTTTTATAATTAACTATATAATATCTAACTTCTTTTTTCTCTGCTCAGACTCACAGTTATTTCTGAAAGGTTTTCATCAAATTATTTCATTCATCTCTTAATTGATTAGTTGTCTTTTTTTCCTTCAGAAAATTGAATAATGAAATGATGTAGACTGAACATAAATAAAATAAGGATTATTTTGGTTCTGCTTCTCTTTCTTCTTGCCACTCTCTTTTTTTAAAATTTTATTTTAAAGAGAGTAAAACTAAGCATAACAAAACAGAACAAAGCAGATCAGAAGAATGCAATGTAAGTGACACAGATTTCAAAGCAACACAATAGGAAATCATCTCTGGCTGCCATAATGTTTCTTGTTTTCTTCTGAATACTTGTCCATCTTCACACACAATGAATTCATACAAAACAAAATAGTATTAAACTGATCAGAACAGAGTGATGAAGGCATTGCAGGTCTTCAAAACCAGACAATAGGAAAATCAACATTGGCTGCCATGTCTCTCATTCTCTTCAAAATAGTTGTCTGTACATTCATGTATGTTGAAATTAAACAATACAAAACAGACTAAAACCACTCTGAACAAAGAATAATGGCACTACTGGATTTCACAGCATGACTATATGGTATCAGCAATGGGTAACATAATGCCTCTTTTTCTTCAAACTAGCTGTTAATTTCATCATGCATTATATAATTGAATTCCCTTTCCTTTCTTTTTCAGTGTTTACCTTTATGCCTGTCTCCTGCATTAGAATGTGTACCCTATGGAGACAGGAGCCACAGTTGTCTTGCTCAATAGCTTATCTCTAGTTTATATCTCAGTACCTGGCAAATAACAATCACGAATAGATGCATCAGTTATGCAGAAACATATATTAACTATTTAAAAAAATTATGTATGTAAATGTTTGATTGCCTTCCATTTTTTTTATAATAATAAAAGCATTCTTTTTGGAGAAATCCCATCCATGTGTATGAATAAAGCTGATCCTTTCCCCATAAACCTAGATACTGGATACCAAACCTGACAGCTCAGAACACCCCTAACACCTCGCCAGTAAAGCTGGTTCCAGGAATAGCTGTGATAAATGAAGCCTCTACACAATTGTGGGACATCTACACAATTAGCTGAGTGTCTCTTTTCTCAAGGATTAGGAAGTCTAGAGATCATATAGTAAAATGGGAAAGCCCAATCACTGTATCAAACACTCTCAAATTCTCAATGGCTTTATAAAGGGCATAATCCTTGTTCTTGTCACAGTCCACTGTGAATTAGTGATCGATCCAGTGACTGTGCATTCACATTCAAGTATCAGTTTTGTTCTATCCCAGGATCCTGTCCCATCTTAGCTTGTTGCCTCAAAGACTAACATAGAAAAAGTAGAGATGGCAAACCCTGCCTTACTTCCACCTTCTAAAAAGTGAAGTCCATAAAACATAGTCCACGTGGCAGAGAAAGCTAGAGGGACCTGTATAGGAGTAAGGATGTGAGGAGGAAACTAGCAAATATAAAGAAGTACTGAGCCAAGAAGAGGAAAGAAGAGGGGATTTGTCTAGCTAGTTTGTGCTATCTCCTTCACTGTCTTCCAGAAAGTGAATAAAGGCACAAAGTAAGAAAGCGAAGGAGGAAATAGAGTCATAAATCATTAGAAGTCTAGAATTCAGCAATGCCAGTAAAATCATTACTTTTGTTGAAGATAATGTAATTAGAGATGCTGTCATTTAAAACAGTACCACATGCTTTCAGGTGGCATTTTATGTCTACCCTTATTCTAGGGCCTTGCATATGGTAGACAATCGATTTTTTAAATATAAAATACTAGAGAATAAATACTCAGCATAACAAATTAAACTAAAATATTGTGTACTGTAATGGTTGATACACTTCATCAACTTGAGAAGTTTAAGCAAGTTATCAGGTGTCAGGGTCTTCACTCTGTAAACATCCTCATTGTGTGCAAGAGGAAGGTATAGAAATGGTGTGAGTGCTACATCTGTCCCTGGTGGTGGTGCTGCCTAGCCTGCTTATAATATAAGGGAGGAAAAGAGACTTAATCATCTCATCTTTTTTGCCCTTGCTGCTTCTGCTGTCTTCTGCCACCATGAACTGTTGCCTATCTGCCATACCACCCTGCCTTGGAGCCACCTGATTATGGAATGAAACCTCCACAAACTGTGAGCTAAATAAACCTTTCCTTCCTTAATTTGGGGCATTAGGTATTTTGTCTCAGCAATAAGAGAAAAGCAATCAAGACAGAATTTGGTACCGGAGAAGTGGGGTCCCTGCTGTGATACCTACCATGTGGTTCGAGAACTTTTGAGAATGGCTTTTGGGAAGGGATTGGAAAAGTTCAGAGACATCACCTGAAAGAGTAGAGCTTGAATACCTTAGGCTGATTCTGGTTAGAGCTCAAAAGACCAAAAAACTGGTAAAGACCAGTTTGGAAGATTTCTGCCGGGAAGAAGGATTGCATTGGTTGTTGGACACCTGATAATGTGTGCTATGGCTTCACAGATAATTTATCTGCATTTTGCTCATGTCAAGAGACTTTGCCTAAGACTGAGATTAAGGTTGGTGGACTAATTAAACTGGCAAAAGAAATTTCAAGACAGCTGAATGTTGAGGTTGTGGCATGGTTTCTGCTGAGGACTTTTAGCCAGATTTATGTTGAGGATCAAGAGCAGAGAGTCCAGCAGAATTACTTAAAATGTGAATTTGGCAAGAAAGGAAACTCCAATAAAGCTGTGGACTGCAAAGATAGAGTTCAGGAGATCTCAATTGCTGAGAAGGAATGGGAGGATATAAAAGATGGCCTGAGAACATCACATGAAGCAGCAAATCTCCATCCTTTCCAACCTCAAAACTGCAAAAGTGAAAGACATTGCTTTGAAGAGAAAGCTATAGACGACTATGTTCCAGAATGGTTGTAGTCATACCATATTCAAGAACAGTGGCAGCATAGAAATCTTTTTCCTCACAATTAGATTGAAATTGCCCAGCAATCCAGGCGCTTGACTCCTACAGCCAAGAAAGAATAAAGCCTGGCTACTGCACCAGCTGGCAGCAGACCACAGCATCATCTATGTGGTGCTGGTTTTAGGTAAATGCAAAATGCAAGAGTTGTGGGGTTAAGAAGACTTCCATCATCATTTCAGAAGGCCTGGGAAGCCAGGCAGTGTGCCTCTGGGATGGCAGTATGTTATGTGAAGCCGTGAGAGCTAAACTAAAACTGCAATAAAGATCCTAGAAGTTTGAAGAAGCCAGGGATGTGGATTGTCTGAGGAAACCTGCACGGAGGGAACAAAGCCAGCCCAAGCAACAAGTCCTAGGAACTACAACCATCAGAAGTACTGCAGGGGTGGAGCCATCCAAGTCCTTTGGAGCTCAGGATGTGCCACAGGCTGTCTCAGCTCCTGCAAGTGGAACCATAGGACTTAACTGTTTGCCCTGCTGGATTTTAGACTTGCTTTAGATGCAATCCTGTATCTCTCTGTTTGTAACTTTTGGAGTGAAACTGTATATCTTTTGCCATTGAATTTTGGAAGTGTTTAGATTTTATTGTGTGTAAGATTTTGACTTACATATCAAAGGAGACTTGGGACTTGTACTTTTCAGCAGAACTGAGACTGTTAGGAATTCAGCAACTCTTACACGAAATGCCTTTTTACATGAAGGAATATGAATGACTCTTTGGGGCATGAGAGACAGAATGTCATGGTTCTAATGTAATGTAATGTTGATAGAATACTGGATCTGAAGGATTATTAAACCTCTGTTATAATATTCAACTAGTGAAATGATAAGAATAAACATGTCTTTGTATCTAGAGACAAGTTTAAAGAAATAGGTCTCCTTGCCAAATTGACAAGAGATGGATTGTAATAGCTGATACACTGTGTCAACCTGAGAAGTTCAGAAGTTTAACCAAGTGACTCAGTAGCGGGGCAGGGTCCTCATTTTGGGAACATCCTCATTCTGTACAAGAAAAGGGCACAGAGATGGTGTGAATGCTACACCCACCCCGGGGTGGGGGTAGCCTGCTTACAATGTAAGGGAAGAAAAGAGGTTCACTCTTTTCCTGTTTTGCTCTTGTTGCTTTTCTTGTCTTCCACTGCCATGAACTGTTGCCCCTGTGCTATGTCACTCTGCTTTGGAGCCAGCTGATTATGAACTGAAACCTCCACCATCTGTGAGCTAAATAATCCTTTCCTTCCTTAAATGTAGGTATTGGGTATTTTGTCTAGGCAACAAGAGAAAAATAACTATGACATATACTTATTGTTTGATGTTAATTAACAAGCTTATTCTCATGTTATTTCTAAAAACTTCTATATGAAGCAACTATTGTAGCTTGGTATAACTGACACCATTTTGTGCCCTGTATTTGACTTGTGCCCTGCATTTGACCCAGAAGAGTGAATAATTACTCAGAATACAAGTCCCATGAGAAAAGCAGAATGAGCTTCACCCACAAGAGAAAAAATTAACCTGCTCAACAAAGAAGCAGGATATAGTTGTCAACCAAAATTAATGTAAGTTTCTAGCTAAATTGTTTTCAAAAGGATGTCTAGCTTTGTGATTTTCTGCTTTAAATGCCCTGTAACCCTCCAGTTTGGGGCCACTCATTTTGACTCTGAAACAGGGATCTAGGGGTGGTCGCTGAGTTCAGCTAATAAAATTCCAAAATTTATCAATTTGGCTGCTTGGATTCCTATATTGTTTACAAACCCACTTCAGCAATGAAATAGGTTTTACTTGTTCTATTACTGTATTTCATGTCATTCTGTTCTAGGGATTTCTCATACTGATCTTATCAAAATTGTCAATATTTTTATCTGAGTTGATGTACTAATTTCAGAATTTTCATGCTTATGATGAATTAAACTAATAGTCAATTGCACTTCTATTATTCTAAGCCTATTCAATATCATTAAATAGAGCATATATTTGTAAAACACTAGAAATGGAATATTGCTAAGCCATTCTTCAAATCTATGCTGAAAAGATTTTTGACACATCAGCTCATCTCTCTTTGTGACCTAGAGATGGGAAAAGTAGTTATCACTGTGGTTTTTTTGTAGTTAGAGCAAATGGATAGACTGAGCATTGTAGCATGTTCCTCCTAAATTATGAAAAAATTTGTTATGCACTATATTAACTTTGTTTGTGGTTGAGCACATCTCTCAAAGAACAACAGTGAGACAAAAATACACACATTTTCCAAACCAATTTAAGTACTATGACTTTACGGAAGTTGTTTAGATATTTTAAGTACTTATTTCCTTATCTACAAAATAATGATAATCATATACATCTAAATTTTTTATGCAGATGAAGAATTTGAATATGCATAAAGTAATTGGTACATAGCAAAAGAACACTACATGTGTTATTCTTAGTTATCCAGTACAGTAGTTGAAGGTTTCAGCTCTTTATATTTTGATTGAAATAGTTGATATCTGACTTTGTTCTGATAGAAAATTTTGAAAGAAAATTCACTAAAGATGTGAAGAATAAAGGCATGTAACATATTTTAAGTAATAAATTTAGAGAAAACTCTGATACAAAGCAGTAGGAAATGGATAAGGCTTTAGAGGGATGCATCTTCTTGTGGTCATTACCTCTGACTGCTACATGAACTACAAGAAAGAATTAAAAAAAAAAACTTCCTTATTCATGTTTCCTTGTCTACAGTTTCTTGTCTGTAGCTCCTGATGACATTAAAACCATTTCTTTGCTGATCTTTTTGTTGCTCTGGTCATGTGCTAGAGGGTGAAGACAGTCTCTCCCATCTACATATCGAGTGCTTGGCACAACAGGCTTCACAGTGGCTCAGCAAACATTTGTTTCCTTGATTTCAATTAAATCAATCTCGTATAATCCCACAGAGTTTGGGCATGGTGAAAGAAAGAAAAATAAAATGATTTTTAAAAATCTTTTTCTAAATGGAGAAAAACAGAAAGAATTGTAGCTTAATAGAGTAGTAACGATCTATAACTCAGTTTAATGGAAGAAACTTCTTTTGTATTTTAGAGCCCAAAGTCCAGAAGAGAACTCAAGTGGTGACATTTGTTATTGTTTTTACCTGAACAAAGGGTACAGGCCTTATCTTTTCCTCTTGATGTGTAACATATGAGATTTTTAGAATTAGCCTATATGGTATTGGCATTTTCAATTGCTAGGTGGTCCCTGAGCAACTTGGATACTTAATACATCATAATTTGTAATATGAAATAACCCATGCAATGACCAAGCATTTTTAGTTCTAGGTGTTATCTGTTGTTTGTTTTGTTTTGCTTTCTAATACTCATTGTCACATAATGAACAGCTGGAGAAAAGCAAAAAAAAAAATGAATCATACTTCTCCGTTTCCTTAAAAAAAGATTTTCCTCCTAAGAACATTAACATTTACCCTTAGAAGTGGTAGAAATGAAGAGAAATCAGTGCAAGATATTTACATTTTCAGAGGGAAAAATATGTTTAAAAAGAGAATTTGATATTGGCTTATTCTACCATGTACAGAATGTGCCCATGTACCCACAGATATTAAAAAAAGAAGGCAGGTGAGACTGCACCTCCAGGTGGTTCATCCAATGCAAAATCATTATTTGGAGAAAGATGTTAAAAGGGGAAATGTATTCTGATGCACAGAAAACATGTCTGGATTCCCATTACCTGGAAGAGACAGTCATGAGTGTGAACATTCTAGAAAGCTTAGGTGGTTAAAGCAAGAAGATGGCAATTCAATAAAGCACACCTGGAACATATGCTGTTCTGAAGCTTCTGGAAATATGTTCATTTTTGCCACCTGTAAAATGAACAAAGAAATTATTTGATTCATCCTTATGTGTTCACTTGAGAAGTAACTCACAGAAGGGAAATAACATGTTCAATAATGAAAATATTGGGCTCTGCTGGACAAAAATACCTTCTCAACTATTCTGCAAGGAATGGGTAAGAAAACAGGAGGATTGAGGGAAGCCAAGGATAAACTGACTCATCTACTTTTGTGGTAGTGTGGCATATTTCTGGATTAAGACTCACTTGTTTTTCTGTTCTGTCATTTCCCAACATTAAGGGAATTGAACAAGAACTCCCCGGGTGTTTATTGACATTCCATTAGAAAAGAGCTTACAGCATGGCCAAATTATTTTTTTCCTTCAAAAATGTCCACATGTACTTTGTGCTAAGGTGGTATTTTTAAAATATGTGCACTCTCAGTGTTTTGTTAACATATCTATAAAATAGGATAGCATATTTTCTTTCTCTTTATGTTTTTACTAACCAAAGAAAGACTAAACTCCTACAGTGGAGAGAACAGCAGAATTCAAATATTTTGTGCACTGTTTCGCTTTAAATACTCTTAGGGACTCCAAAATTTTAGTTATGTTTACTAATAGTTATAAAAATGAGAACTGGAAAATATATATTCAATTAATTTTGTAATAAAAATAAATATGGGCCAAGTAGGTAGAAATTTTATGAAAATAATTATATTTTCCAAAATAAAAAATAGTAAAATCAGTGTTATTGTCTACTTGTACAAATCTTTTAAAATAGAAGATAACTGTATTCTCATATCTTTTTTCACATACAATCATTTTAATAACATATCATGGATGCTGTAGAACATTCTAGTGAATTTGCATTATTAAAATAATAATTTTGTAGGCATGTGCTAACACTGTGTAAAAATTGTGTTTCCAGAAGATGCTAGAAATAACACACACCTGCAAGACCCCAGAGCATGTTAGAAATTCAAATCCTCAATTCATACTCTGGGCCCTGTGGTTCTGCATTTTCACAAGCTATAATTCACATTTATGTTAATAAAGAAGATACTGCACATGGTTTTCTTCTTTTACTGAGTTTTTTTCCTGAAAACACACGTAAATTAGTGAAGGAAAAAGGTAGACAAACATGGGTTTGCATTTTGCAGGTTAATATAAGAAGTATTGCAAAGATGATCTGGATTAAGTGTCCCTCAAATGCCAGTGTGGTCCTCTTGGAAAATGGTGGAGTCTCTCAGAGCCTCGTAAGAGATATGGGGCATGCTGTGAAGGGGATTCCAGGCTCTCCATCTTTCTTTTTCATTGTTGTTGTGAGATGAGTAGTTTTGTTTTGACACAAGCTGCCTATCACAAGGTTGCTAAACCACAATGGGCCCAAAGCAGTGAGGGGGCAACCAGTTACGAACTGCACCCTCCTAAAGGTGAGCCAAAATGTCCTTCCTTCTATAAACTAATGACCTCAGGTATGTGTTACAGCAATGGAAAACTGAGTTACGCAGTCACTGAGCATATGGGGCCTTTTGTTTTGGATGAGTAGAGGATGGAGTTGCTAGTCTCCATTTAAAAATTTATACAGCAAGTTTTCTAAATGTCTCAACTTCCAGTGAGTAAGCCCCATGATTTACACAAGGAAGTCAAAAGGATAGCAAATCAAATTCAAGCTATACTCTTATTAGGCTCTCCCATGTATGTTTTAATTACTATCTGTACCTAGAGTCTGTTTCTCAATTAGTGCAGAATAAGTAAGTGCTGTGACAATTTATGATTCCTGCATTTCTCTACACCTGGAAAATACTGAGAATCCTGTACAATGGTTAGGGCATATGTGCCTATTATATGTTGCTACTGTTAGAGATAAAAAAAATTGTCTAGAACTTGGTATTCTCTAAATTATTTTCTTTACAAAAATATACAGTATATGTTTTTACAAGAAAGTGAGGTATTAAAACTTCATGATGAGCTGGGTGTGGTGGTGCCTTTCTGTAATCCCAGCACTTGGGAAGCTGAGGCAAATGGATCTTTGTGAGTTCAAGGTCAGCAGCCTGGGCTTCATAGTGAGTTCAGTGGCAACATGAACTGTACAGTAAGTATAGTTCAAAAAGAAAAAAAAGACATCTTAGTGAGTAGCACATGAAATATACTCTTATTCTTGCAAGTTGCATCCATATTTATTCTTACAAGTTTATAAATGTGCATTATCACATTTATCTGCTAAAACATGCAATAGAGATGGGTAAGATAAAAAGTAAAAGATTACAGAAAATAAGCATTCGCTAAGGAATATCTCATCAGATCAACAAACTCTTGAGTCTTAAAGTGAGGCTTTCTGGACTCTAGGGTGAAAAGAAGTGAGAATTAAGAGGTTGACCCCTGAGGAAAATGGAGCAAAAACAAAGCTTATAAAAGTACAAGCCTGGAATATGTCTCACTACTGAGGGCCTAAATTTAAATCTTTTCCAAAATCCTCAGGTTATCACAATCCTCAGATTATTACCTCGTGACAGGCAGTTTTAGAAAGTAGCGACGAACTGGTGTCTGTCACAACAGACTGTAGTAAGCTGTGATTCAGGTCTGTAAGCACCTAGCGTGTTAGTACATATGTATGTGATACCATCAGTTTGTCCTTTGATAGGAACAACAAAATGATGCAGTGTGAGGGTAATGACTAACGGTCAGTCAGCAGCAATGGATGAGCATGGAGGAAAATGAAGATAAAAAAAGTGAGCAAACACTCCATAAACTAGGTGTGCAAGAGACATCACAGAAAAATCAGATGCCAAAATACGCATTATGTTGGTACTTTATGTTGGTACAAAATGTATACTTGTTCAGTGGAAACCATATGTGGAATTTTAAATTTTAATAACTTCCCAGGCTATTGATAACTTGATATAGCTGAGGTCTCTGATGCTTGGCATAGGCAGCAAGCAGCGCCTCCCAGTCAGCAATGTGATCAGAGTAGAAGACAAACTCTAGTGTACAGTGTGGCTAAGCTGAGATGTTGCATAATTTTAGGTGTGGCAAAATCTTCAGTGTGTGATACTTTCAATTTATGGGCTTATCGGGACATAATCTCATTGTAAATTGAGAATCATCTTTATAGCTAACAAAACAAACAATTAAAATATAGATAAAATCAATTCTGGAAAGTTTAACATGCACTTTAACTGGAAAAGATAAATGAAATAAGTTTTACTAAGTAATATAATGTTATGAAACTGTATTAAGGTAAAATGAAAGAGGGCAAATAAAGAATTAGAAATGTTGAAAGTAAAATATATACAGTGGTACTATGATTCATGAATGCTTCTGTTTGTGAACAATTTCATTAGCAAACAGAAGGATTTGGTACCACTGTACTTAAAGCATAACCCTAATGTAACGGATTTCATAAATTATACACACAGTTTAAAAGAGATTTGGGAAAGGGTACTGAAAAATGTATGTGGAATATGGCATCAACAAGTGAAAGAATAGTAAAATATATACATGTAAAGTAGTAGGGATTTATAAAAGATTATGGAAAAGAAAACAAATGCAGAGAAATAATATAGGAAATTAAATATTTGATCATTTTCTGGAATTCACTGGATCAAAACTTTATTCTGAATACCAGTAGGAACTAATGAAAATAATTTCATTTAACTCATTTCACTGAATTTAACAAAAGAAATACTTATTTGATCTTAATAGTGTGACAGTGGGGGAAATTCAGACTGACAAATCTTCAACATTTTTTGTAAACAAGGGTATATAACAAAACATCATGAATTAATACCTTGAAATGAATGAAGGAACACAATTTTAAGCCTAGATTATTTTTTGTATTCAGCTATATTACTTTCTGAGAATAAGGACAAAACAATGATTAAGATCATTTTTGTTTTAAGACAGGAATTTTGCCATCAAAAGGGCTGTATGTAAAAACATCAAAATACAGATCAGCATGAAGGAATATCACACAGAGGGACAGAATATAAGAAAAAAAATGATCAATGCAAGAAAAATCCAAAATGATAAATATATTGAGTTTTGGCTTAAAAGTAAAAGACTGCATCATTATATTGGTTACTTTCCCACTTTTGAGACAAAGTACTTGACACCCTCTACTTAACCAGGAGTTGTTTATTTGGCTTATGGCTGCAAGGGAGTTCAGGCCATGGTTAACCGGCTCTGAGGTGTACACAGCATGGGGGAAAGGCAGGTGGAGAAAAATTGCTTACCACATCACAGCCAGGAAAAACAAAGAGAAAGGGGGAGCAAGAGAGATATATCCTCCAGTGTCCCTCTCTGTCATGGTTTATGTCGGTGGCCCCAGGCCTCATGCATTTGCACGGTGCATTTGTGATTGCTTCATTGTCTAGCGCTTGGATTGGTGGTATGAGTTCTACACTTGCCCAGGGGTGAAGCCAGCATACTATGTAATGACAGGAAGAAGGCGTGTGTGTCTCTCTCTTTTGCCGGTTTCCGTCTTGTTGTTTGCAGCCACCATGAACTACAACCCCACCATGCCACCCTACCTTGGAGCCAACTGAGTATGGACTGAAACCTCCAAAAACTGTAATAAATAAACCTTTCCTTTCCCAACTTTGGGCATCAGGTATTTTGTCTCAGCAACAAGTAAAAAGTAACTAAGACACCCTCTGACTGTGACCTGTCTATACCGTCTGTGTCACCTCCAAAAATATCCAGGTCCTACTTTTGAACATAGAAGATACTACTGGGAATACTTTAGATCTATACCATAACATTTTGCTCCCTGACCCTCAAGACTAGTATCTATTGCATTATACAAAATGTATTTAGTTCATCTTACAAATTGCCAAAGTCTTAATAAGTCTAGCGTTGTTGAAAAGTCCAAGTCCAAAGTCTTCTCTGAGACTAAAGGCAAATCATTAGCCATGAATCCCTGTAAAAATAAAAAGGCAAGTTAAATACTTCGACATACATTAGCACAAGTTAAACATCTCCATTTCAAAGGGTTGAAATATGAATTTAAAAACAAATGGGGCCAAAGCAAGCCTGATATCCCACAGGGAAAATATTAAAGCTTGTAGTTCCACATCCAGCACCTGGGGCACACTATAATGAGATATGAGTACTGAGGGGCTTAGGAAACCCCAACCCTACAGATTTTCCAATTTCCAGCCCACAAGGCTTCCCTATTGGGCTGTTCCAGCTCACTGCCTGGAACAGCAGTGTTAGGTGTTCCTCAGCAAATGTTAGGTGTTCTGGGCATTTCCTAATTCCTTGGGTTTCTACTGCACTTTGTCCTTCTTGATCACTGTTTGACATACTAACTTTCCAGGCCACACTATCTCACCTCCAAGGCCTTATTTGAAAATTGGATGGAAGCCTCTATAACTACATAACTATTGCATACTTCATGCATATGAAAGAAGCACCATGCAGATGTGCCATAGTCTCCTGCCAGCTTTTCAAATAATTCATCATTGACTTAGTTTCCTGATTATCACTGCACATTTGTGTAAAAACAGCCAGCAGTACTGATGCTATATCTTGGGTATTGGGTTTCCTTGAAATTTTTTGTACCAAAATATTTAGTCAACTGCCCGTAATCTGTGTCTCTCATGAAGTTTTAAAATATGAGCAAAGAAAGATGAACTTTTGCCAGCTGTAACATACCTGACCTGTACTCCAGTTACCAATACAAGCCTCATTCTCATCAGAGACCTCATGACCCTGGCCCTGATGTGTGGCATTCCTATCAGAATTCTGGCCTGATCAATAACCACTATCTTGCATCAACCACAGCTTATAGCTTTCTAAGCTTTCTCTAGCCAGTATCTCCAAACCTCGAAACTCCTCCAACAAACCAGTTCCAAAGGTTTCTAAACTACATTATCAGGTAAAGTTACAGCAATGACCCCACTCTTGGTACTAAAATATACACTACTTAGGGTTCTCTAGAGGGATAGAATCAATAGAAAATAATTACACAAGGGATTTATTAGGCAGGCTTACAGAATCTGAAGTGGGAGAGTCCACAATGATTGTCTGTAGGTTCAGCCACAAGAAAATCTGTCTGCAGGCCACAGAGCCAAGCATTCTAGTAGCTGTTTAACCCCAAAAGACAGAAGTCACAAAACAAGAGATTAAGGATGCAGCACCGGTCAGAGGCCAAAGGCCTGGTAACTCACAGAAAGGTTGCCAGCTGGAGTCTGTATTGGAAGACTGAAGAAACTGGAGACCAGTGTCTGAGGTGATAGCAGCAAAAGGCACACACCTTTAGAATACTGCACCTCTTTAAAATGGGCACTGTTCCTTCTTTGTGTACATTTACCCACCTAGGCTACCAGCCTATTCGTTGGTGGCACCTACAACTGTGGTGGGTTCATCTTACCCTAGTTTGCCGGCTTAATCTTTGATAGATACCCTCAGAGATGTGCTTTGTTTATGCACCAGGCATTTCCTAATCCATTTAGATTGACCTATCATAATCAGCAGTCACAGTTGTGTATGCTTTTTTTCTATCTCATCTAAAATAATAAAACAGGAAAATTTTATGAAGTCTAACATAGGAGCTTAACAGACTTCTAGAGGTCTAACATAAAGCAATATTTGTTGATGGAACAGCAGAATAAATAAGGTAGAATTGCATTATAGTAGAAAGAATAAAATAAACATCCTTGACTCCATATTGATATGGATACATTATTAAATAAATAAGAAGAAAAGAGAGGAAAAATACTCCAAACAGAAAAATTCTGCATTATAGAAGAATATTCTTTTCTCTGCCTCCCTTGGGTATGAGTTGAACCCAATAATTTATGTTGACAATGTGTATCTGTGATAGGATGTGATATTAATGACATTTCATCCTGTGATCTTTTTTTCAAAATCAGTTAAACCAGGAGAAAGCTCACTAAGAAACTGGGAGAACTAATGATGCTAGGAGTTCAGAAAAGAAAAGAAAAGGAAGTGACAAGAAATCCAGCTTAATAAAATTAAAATGTAAATGTAAAAAGGAGCATGCGAGAAATTGAAGGATAAACAGGACCCATCTGGGGAAGTAGAGAAAACTAGTGAGCTTGTAACGCTCTAACTGTGAAGTGAGAAACAACATAAAATTGTCAAGTAATTTTCAATGACAAGGCGCGATTCACATTTAATGTTAACAAAACTCTACAATCTAGAGTGTTCTACAGAAAACAGGACCTATGCATAGAGTAGCTAGCTATAAGGACTCATGTTCCCAGATACTGAGTTCTTCAGAAAAGGAGAATTGGCAGAGCAGTTTTGACTAGACACAGGTGTGGGAAGGGAGAATTCCTGGAAAGCACCGCATGTTAGGGTTGAGGACTGTGTACTTTGCATCAGAAAGATCCTCTTCCTTCACTGAGTTTTCTCTTGCTGTAACAAATTCAGTGAAGCTCTTGTAACTACAGGTGGTTCCCCACTTAATAGCATCTTGACTTCTGGTGAGTCACAAGTTCAGTTTCCGCCAATTTCTCAGAACTCTAGTAGGAGGCTGCAGACAACTACAGCACTGGCACTTTCTGCTATGACATGTACTAGTACTTAAGACCCTATGGCTAGCTAGGGTCCTTGACTTCAGCTGACGTGCTGACAGGTGACACAGCCTACTCTGCCTGTGATCTCTTTGGAACAGATTTTAAACATTCAGTATCAGTTCAGTGATTGACAGTAACAATACAGGAAACCTTACATAAAACTTAGTTTCATACTCTTCTACACATTTTAATTCCTTTTGTGCTAACGCTGATAAGCAAATATTTATTGAGAAACTAGTATGTAGATAATCACTATAGAAATTCTTTTAAAGAGATGTATCTAATTAATTCCTTGAGACGTCTATAATGGACATTTTATTAACAGGAGCATTTAGGTATGAAAGTGATATATGATTTAAGTAATGCTGAAAGTTCATATAAACAAAATTGAAACTAGTATTAAAATTTTCTAACTCCAAACCCTGATTCCTTTTTACTTGTTATTATTTTTCTTCCTCTGAATGTCTATGGTGTTTATTATTATTCATAGAGTATTTCTTGCACTATTATCCACAGAGTTTTTCTGCTTTCAATAAACTATGTATTTGTGTTTTTTATTATTGCATTTTCAGGTACATTTAACTACAGAGTAGAAACCTTTTATACTATGAGCTATATAAATTTATGACCTAATAATATATAATTTTAAGAGAGAAGCTTTGACAAGTTTATGAAAAAAGTGAGAATCAGGCTTTAAGTTAGCAAAAATTCCTTACTATAACGTCGCATCTGAGGGGAATCCAGGTCAATTTATTCAGTGCCTTCAATAAATTTTAAATTCATTAACTGGTTTAGATACAAAGTCTTTGAAAAAAGAAGCATCTTCGTTTTTGTTTGTGGTATACAGATAGCGTGAAACTCAGTTCAAATCAAAGACCCAAAATTCTAATCACGTTCTTGTGCTTCATAATTGTCCTTGTCCAGGACATGGCTTGTTCACAGATTTTGATAGGTTGTCATTCAGAGGTTGGCGTGGTCTGCCTGTGGAGGGCGTCTTGTTGTCTGCTGAAAAATCTCAGAGATTTTTATCATCTTGGCCACTCTTCACAGTCTAAAGTCTGGTCATTAGCATTGCTGGTCCCTAGTTTTGCTGTTAAGAATTGGCCTTTCCAAATTTTCAGTGTTGACAAGCCTGCTTGATACTGGCTTTCTTTGGCATCTTCAAGTTACTGATAAAGTTGGCAGCTCCTTGAGTCCTGGAAAACATTTGGTCTCTTATCATCATGTGTCAAGTCTAGTAATGGGGCCAGCAGAGCATAATCTTTTATTCTGGCTGCAGAAGTAAGACTGAATAATTACAACAAGAGAAATGTAAGTACTCTTCCCTTTTCTCACCACTCAGTTATTTCTTTTAGAGTACACTTTAAAATGTTTCTAAAACTGAATGAAATACAAAGTAAAATGTTTTTCATAAGGATTTCTTGGTAGAAATAACGAGAATTACGAAACACTGAAAAAATGTGGAGCCACTGCCGCAGAGACACCTGTAATCTCAGTGTTTGGCAGGAGTATATCAAGTTTGAGCTCAGCCTGGGCAACTTATCAGCTTAGCAATATCTATCCCAAAATGAAAAATTAAAACAAAACGTAAAAGGGCTCCTGATGCAGCTGAGTGTGAAGGCCCGAGTTTCAATCCCCAGGACACAAAAACAAAAACAAAAACAACAATAAAACATGGCAATCATCCAGAATAACACCTTAATAGCAAAGCAAATACATTTTCCAGTCTCTGACAATTTTATTAATTGTATTATTATCACATAGATTTAAAATAATAATAAAAGCTTATATACTATATATGTATATAGTACACATATGTCTGCCTAGACCTACTATTATTCCTCAGATACAACCCTGTACAATTTCAGTGTGTTTCAGATGCTGCTTATGGTATTTACTTCCATATTTGCTGGATATTTTGCTAATGATGTTATTTCTAAGTTTACTAACTTCAGTTATTACCCAGTGACTTTTCACAGTAGATAAAGACTGATAACGTGTATACTTCTCCCACCCATTTATTCTGCCTACATCTGGTTCTCCAAACCCATGGCATCACCATCGGTGGATTCAACCAACAATGGTTTCAATAACATTCAGCCATCCAGAGATTTTAAAAATGCATCATGCTGAACATGTATAGGCTCTTTTTCCTTGTTATTGTTTTCTAAACAATACAGGGTAGCAACTATTCATATATAGTATTTACAATGCATTTACAATGCATATAGTATTAGAAGTAATCTAGATTATTTAGTATTTACAATATAGTATTTACAATGCATTAAGTATTAGAAGTAATCTAGATTATTGTAGTCTGATGCAGCACATGCTGGAGAACAAGAAGAGGCTACATACAAAAGCTAAACCATTTCGCATTAGGAACATTAGTTTTACTGCATTTTGTTTTCTGAGGAAGATCCTACAATCAATTCCCTTGCAGTATTGAGGGATAATCATTTACCCAATGGAGTTGAACAAGATTTTAGATAAAATTAATAGTTTGTGACAGGTGTATCTTCTCAATATGTGTGATGAACAATTTTTGGCTAACAGTGGAAAAAGGGAAAGAGATTTTGGAAGATGGATGAAATAAGAGGTTATGAAAAATAGTGGGTTAGAACAATAGTAGAATAAACTAGTTATTTCTTTCAGGTAAGGAAAAAGGAATAAATATATGTGTGTGCTTAAAAAAACACATTTTTAAAAGAGAAAAAAATTGTCTACCCATCATGCCAAGATATCTTAAATTTCGTGGCCAATTGTATGTCTTTGTTACAAATAAATATACTTTGAATTCCAAATAGGTGACATCTTTAGTTTAAATACAAATATTCTTCTTTAATTATCTCTTTTAAAGCAACAAAAGACAATATTTATCAATGCACTGAAGTTTGAATATAATAAAAACTTGTAAATTTTTTCAAATAACTAAATCTCTGTAATATCTACCAAAAGAAATATGTGTGTTGATTACTTGGGATTTTAAACTACGTGTTTATGAGGTAGCTTGTTATGCTAGGGAGAGACATGACTTTGAGGTTGAAGACTCACATGTTTGGTTTGAATTTCAACAGCACCAATTAAATTTCTTATCTATTAAAATGTCCAAAATAGTACTTTCTTCAAGTCATAAAATAACATTTCTCTCACAGCAGTGTTGGGTAGAGTTGAAGTCATTTGTCTATAGGTATTTATTGTTTATTTATGTATTTGTGTATTTATTTTTTGGTGCTGAGTTTCGAACTCAGGGCCTTGTGCATGTGAGGCAAAATTTCTACCCCTGAGTCACAGCCCCAGCCCTATATAGGCCTTTAACACTTAAGAAACTTCTCTGCTGTGGGATGACTCAGTGGCAGTGGGTTATTGATTAGAGGAAATAGTAAGTACATCATTTGTATTTAAAATGAAAGTATTACAATGTCAATCATTTAAGAATTATCAAGTTTCAATTGTGTTTAAGACAAAAACAACATGTTTTTGTGTGTGTTTTTTTCAATATTGGCCATTGAATCCAGACCCTTTGCCCTGAACTGTAGCCTTAATCATTTTTTAATTTTTAATTTTGAGACAGTCTCCTGAAGTTACTAAACTGCCCTGGTTGGGCTCTGATGTGAAATCCTCTAGCTTGCTCTTGACAGCTGATTTACTTCTTGCTTTAACAATCTTCACTTCTTCACTTCTAAGTTTCCCGCCCTTTCTTGTCCAAACTTCAAGTTCTTCTCCTAGCATCTCTTCTTCCCATAATGACTGGTCACTGAAAAGTTAAAGCCAAACCAAGCTAAACTGAACAGCAACAAAAAATAAACAAAAATTCATCAGTTCTCTCACTGTTTTCTTCCTTCAATTTGCTTGCACGCCCCTTGCTTGTCCTTCTTGAACTCCTGAAGGGGAAGGAGCACTACTGAACATTTCGGTCAGGACAAAGTAGGTGGAGGTAAATATTTGTTAAGTCAACCAGTGAATTGTGTAAATAGCCCAGGAGTCATCCGCAACAGTTAACGACATTGTATATGTTCTTCTGTTGCAAGAAAAAAGAAGAAAGCCTTCAATTTTTCTCATTCCTAATATTTATTTGGTCAGCTAGTCCTGGCAGTTTAACCTCAAAAATAACTGTAAGTTCATTTCCCTCTGTCATATTATCTCACCGAAAGTGCTGTTGTTGTTTGTTAACTGGTTTCCTGGTTTCTGTCCAACGCTGTTCTACTTTCTTCCTTACCTAGCTTCTAAGATAAACATTTAAAAGATTTGAACTAAATTGTAGTTCATGAACCCCCACTGACCTACTGCTTTAAATGTCCTCAACATTTACGCCTTCTTGTGTGATTACTGAAATCTTCAGTCTTACATAAAAAGTCAACAGTAAGGACCCAGATTACCTGCTAAACTGTTTTACTAACCTATTCTTCAGGCCCCAAGTATTTCATTCAAATAGGGTTCTATTTCACTTTGCAGATATTCTTTTGTACCTTTGCGCTTCTGTTTTTGAAGCACCAGTCTGAAGCAGAGCAGGTTTTATCGGCTCGTTTCTTGTCTCTCACTTATCTGAGTAACATGCATTTAATCTGTAAGTTTCACTGAAAACCATTTTGTGCTATGCAACCCACTCAAGGAGAAATCAGTCTTCATTCCTCCTGGGTTCGCCCACTGCAGAGGCAGAACTGCTTCTGATGCGCTGCTGGCCACCACATCAGACTCCCATTTCTGTAGAAAGATCATTGTCTTACTTTCATTTTTATCTGGATTAGTTTCCTTTGGTTTCTTTCACAATGAGCGAAAATTTGGTGGCTTGAAATGAGAGAAATTTGCTCTCTAGTAGTTCTGGGGTCCAGCATTTCAAAATCAATATTGCTGAGCCAAGATCAAGTCATTAGCAGGGTTTTGCTTCTCTTATTTCATTTGAGAAGGAAGATTCAGTCCTTATGTCTTCCAGCTTGTGATGACTATTCGCATTTGTTGACTTAACAATGGTATTATCCCATGCTGGTGCCCCACGGTCACTTTGTTTTTTAGTCTTCTAAAAAACAAAGTCTTCTGTTGGTGTCAGAATTCTCTCTGCCTCCCTCTTACCAATATCCTTGTCATCATATATAGCACCCAACCGATAAACCATTCTCAAGTACTTAATTTAATCACATCTACAACTGCTGTTTCCTGTCAAATGTGGTAACACGTGCAGGCTCCAGGCATGAAGACCTGATATCCTTGGGAACCACTATTCAGTCTACTATTGCCTACTCCCCTCTCCAGGGTTTTATGCTCATCTCACATACAAAGCACTCTCAGACTGTGCTATCATCTCTTCCAGTTTCAACTAATTACAGCACAAATTTAAATGTAAAGTCTCATTTTAGGCCAAGTGTAGTGGTGCACATCCCTAATCCCAGCACTCAGGAGGCTGAGGCAGGAGCGTAACTGTGAATTTGAGGTTACCTTAAGACTACATAAAAAACAAAAACAAACAAACAACCCCTAAAACTGAGAGCAATAGTCCTGTGGCTAAAGTTTCATTTTACTATTATCCAATGGAAAATCCCAAATCTCATCAACTAAACCACCTAAGTCAGGAATATAGAACTGTTTATAATCCAACTGGCAGCAAAACTCCTCTCCTTCTGTAACTAGAAAATAAGTTATCTGAAACTTTAAAACAAGTTATCTGTTCACAGAGGATGATAGTGGGGAAGACACAATAGATTAAGTTGCAGAAATTCTCATATCAAGAGGGATAAAATAGAAGAGAGAAGTCATTGGTTTCAATCAATTTTGAAATTCAACAGAAAAAATTATACTCTGGTCCCAAGACTTAGCTTCTAGACTGACTTCTGTGCTTTTAGACTTTTATTTGATTTTTACTGAAGCACTTGTCTGAAGCTGAGGAGGTTTTGTTAGCTTGTTTCTGGTCTCTAGACTTTGTGAGTCTGACAAATTTCTTTCATTTTATTGTCTCTCTGTCATTTTAAATCTCAGTTGCCAGTGTTTTCGCTGATGAAACATTCTCAAAAAATGCTGTGGTCCTTTGTTGGAAGTCATGATGGAGAGTCTGTTTATTCCATAAGAGAGTACTCCAAAGATCTTTCCTGGTTAATCCCAGCTCTATTCTTGCCTTCTGCTGAGATAGCTAAGGAGACTCTTTTTCAGTACTAGCAAAGGGTTGTACAGATGCACTTTATGTTTTCTCTCCAGAGTTCATGTTTCTAAGAAAGAATCTCCTCACATTCCCATTTTCTGCAATCTGCGTAGGCTAAGAATTTCCTCAGGAGTCAAGCTCTGTTTTTTGTTTAATAAGTGTTTCTTCAATTTACCTTTTTTCTGCTCATATTTTACTATAAGCTGAGAAAACAAAATCCATTCATGGTACACTTTCAAAATGCTACTTTAAAACTCCTCAGGTAACTAACAAATTTGTCTCTTTGAAATCTTTTTAACACAAATATAGTACACAATTCAGCTAATAAACTGCAACTATACATGTATCAACTTTCCTTCAGTTTTTCATAACAAGTTCATTTTCTTTTGAACTTTACCAGAAGTGCCTTTGACATTCATATTTATATCAGCCTGGTTTAAGACATTTTAGGGTGCTTGTATCATATCTCAAAGGCTTTCCAGCCCCTACTCATTAGAAACTTTCAAAACCTTGGGCACAACTTTCAACTGCAGACTTAAAATTTCCTTCCTGCTAACACCAACGACACTCAATCTTTCCTTCCTTACTATGTGGTCATTCATATGCTTTTTGCTGAACTGTTTGAAAGTCTGCTCACTAAAGCTAGAGTTTATATTCCACAGTGTAGGATGCTTGGTGATACGGAGATATTAACTTAGTAAAACTTTTCAAATTGGATCAATTACTTGGGGGAATTCTTCAGCTTGTTTGGTGTGAAAATTTGAGTCAATTATATTTTGTGGAATATTTTAATCTGAGTTTATATTAAATTGACTGGAATAATGCCAAACCATTTGTTATTCATGATTTGTTTTTCCACCCAAACTCCTCCACTGTTACCCACATTCATCTGACCGTAAAAGGCCTTCTAAGTAGGGCAAAATCATCCATGTTTGGGTTCCTCAAATATTTCAAGCTATTTTTCCAACAGTTGGGGTTTGGCAAACTCTCACCACCTTTTTGCCAATGTGGTTACTTTATTCTTTTTAGTTCTTTTCAAATCAGAGTGCACTTCCAGGGAAATATAGTCCATATGCTTCTTATTTTTTTATACATAATTCATAAAAATAGTTTGCAATAATTATTTTATATTCACAGAATCTGAATGCTATTCTATGTCTATGTCTTGGTCTATTTAAATGTTTCCCCTTCTATAATTTAGATGAAAAGTTTTGAAGTAAAGTTGAAGCTCAGGAAAGGAACACAATGATTAAGGAAGTGTAGTTTTCATTTCTCTTATCATGTTTAATTATCATGAAATAAATAGTGCTCCTTTTTCCTCATGCAATCAAAAGGCAGGTCAGGTAAAACAACTAACAAGTAACGCTTGTAAATAGTATTTCAGGAATCAGTGGGGATCAAGTGCTTTACATTATGTCCATAATTACCAGACTCATTTATTTTGGAATTCTCTTCTTTTTCCCCACTCTATGTGAAAAAAAATTTTTTTCCCAGAAATAAACACACTACTGTTTCATAAGTAGAATTCACTGAGATTAAAAAAAAAAAGTTTTCCCATACCAAAATTTCCCCTTGAACTTAAACCTTCATGTCTAAATCATTACACTTGTACTAAGTTTTGACTATTTCCCTCCCCACATGAACTTGTCTAATCACTGCTCAGTTTAACTACTGTATAAAGTGTGCTTTTCCTGACTGTACCCTATTATATCACCATGCTGCTGGTACAACCCTCATTGTCTCTCAAGAGGTCTCTTGCTCTGTGATCCTTTGTTTTTAACTCACTTGGCCTTTTCATGCTGTTACCAGAGAGACTGAAGGATTATGCACTAATTTCTCATAATCCCACAGAGAGAGATATAGATTTTAATCTCTTCAAGGCTAGGAAAATATCTGATACCCTGTGATCACTGCTTAATTATAATTTATAATTTTTATTTATAATCAAATTTTTTATTGAACCAAATAAAATATATTTAATCGACAATATACAAATATAAATGAGCTTAAAGCTAAGTTAAAGCTGTCTCTTCAAGCTTTATAGAAAGCCTGGTGTAGTGGCACATGCCTGTAATCCTGGCTTCTCAGGAGGCTGAGGCAGGGAGATTGCATATTGGAGGCTGGCTAGGGAACTTTGGTGAGATCCTGTCTCAAAATAAAATAAGTCATATAAGTCAGTGATACTGTGCCTTCCTAGCACACAATGATCATTTATTAAGATAAGTAAATACAATTCTATAGGAGCAAAATACAGTATTATCAAACATTGAGGCAGCAGAAAACAAGTAATAAAGTTAAATGTTAATTATTCCAGGGAGTTTTAATAAAGGGATTGTTCACAAGTGAATGGATGTGGTACATGGGAATAAAGATAATAATTGGTAACAGTTGGGCATGACAGAAAAGGAGGAGAGTTTAATTTCCAAGACCCAGGAAAGAATCTACAGGGAGGACACTGGAAGAGAAGCAGGGAGGCGAATGTTGTAAATTAATTTCTCTTCCTGTTATTGATCAAATCCAATAGAAACCAAAGGACAACTTCTATTATGGCCTGGATCTGAAATGTGTCCCAAAGAACATCGGTTGAAGATTCGATTGCCAGCCCTTAGCAGGTGTGGCCAATAGAAGGGGGTTCGGTCAATGAACCTATGCATGGAAGAGAATATTGGGACCCCAGGCCCTTCTCCCTCTGCTTCTGGGCCACCATGATTTAAACAGACCTCCTCTGAAACATGCTGCCTGCCATGTGCCCACCTTGACACAGGCCCAAAGAAAACAGGCCAAGCGAGAAGGGGCTCAATCCTCTAAAACTATGAGCCAAAATAAACCTCTCCTTCTGCAAGTTATTTTTTCTCAGAAACTTCGTCACCACAATGAGAAGTTCACTAGGACACCCACTAATATAGTCAGAAGAGGTCAGCTTCCCAAGTGAGAAGGCAGGATGGAAAATGATAAGAAATGGATCTGGACTATCAAATAGAAAATTACCTGGGATGCATGGAAAAAAACATCAAAACTCCTGCTTAATGAAGATATAAAGAAGACAGGTCTGCTAAGCTTTTTGGACTGACTAGTTTTACACTTACGCAATTCATGTATTTCCAATTCTTTCCTCTGGCCAAGCTTCTTAGCACATGGGAACAATGAGTGTCTATAATATCAGAGTCATCTAAAGTCTCTAATTAACAATGAGAAACAATATTCAATCAATACAAGACTGAGAAGGATTCTCTTGCAAAAGGAAGTGGCATTCATAGAGTACATACAGTCTTTGCATGATATTATATCAACTCTTTGGGCCACACTTCTCAAATCCAGTACTTTGGGGATCACTCAGAACCATTTAAGAGATCTGATAACAGTGGGATATAGAATTCAAACACTCAGGTAAAATTTTTGTTTTTTGATGATTTCCTAAAAAAATAGCTTCTCTGGAGATTTATTACTGCGTTAGTTATTGCCTTCTTACCCACCTATTTATTGTTTTCTAGTAATTCACAGTCCTTATACTCCTTTATTGTTAATCTTGGAGATTAACATATCTATGATTTTGGTAAAAACATTGAAAACTAAAAAAGTATTTTCTAGTGGTTCCCAATCTTACTTAAATAAAGCCATCTGTAAAAAAATTTTTTTAAATCATGTAGATATATGGGTTCCAACAACAGATACTCTGATTTGGTAAGTATAGAATGGTTTCTGGTTATGTTTTTAAGTAAAGTTTCATGAGTGATTTTTACAAGTGGTGGGGTGGTGCATAAACACACTTCTACAAACTGGAAGTGATTACTTAACGATTACATGATACACAATGCTCACTGCCTTTTAGCCATTGTGGTTTTGTCTCTAAATATTACAAGCCCTTACCTTCATGAGTTTTTTGTTGAACTATGCTCTGTTGAAGAAATGAAAGACAAACCTAGAGTGGCGGTGTACAACATTATGCTTTGACAAACATACTTTTATCATTTCTATATTACCTATGCAAATAAATGGTCAAAACCCTCCATTAAAAGTATCATTACCCTCAAACTCAGCTAACCGCTGTTGATTGCTTGGGACTCACAAAGAGACATAACTTTTGGGAATTCTGATTGGGTAGCAGGAAGATCAATCTTAAAAGAAAACTTTCATATTATGTCTTTACATATATTTAGATGTCTGCTAAACATATAATGGATTGAAGAACTTTAATTATGTCCTTTTAAAATTAAGCCAGTGTAATTTATTTCCATTAAAATAAAATCATACTAAGAAAAGTAGTTTTTCCTATCCAGTCATCCAAACAATGATCAAAGGCTTATACTCAGAGGAGATCCAATCACAGTTGCATTTCACTCAGGAAGTAACAAGTCACCTCCTGACTCTTCACTGTGACATTTTCTTACTTGCTCTGTGTATTTGTTATAAGTAAACTATGACCATACTGACTATAAGTCATCTTAATAAAATGATGACTTTTTTCAAGCATTAGAGCAAGTTTAGACTTATATGTGCTTGTGTTTCCTTAAAAATGTTGTAGAGAAATGAAACATTTACTGAATTGTGGAAAAACAAGCACAACACATTCAAAATTTTTTAGTTACTCAGCACAGTTTCACTTTCTTATTGGCTGCCTGCTACAAACACTAACTTCCCAAACAAACTCATACCCACCAATACTGCTTTGATCTGATTATGGATAGGAATGAGTTTATGAGCTGGATTTCATTTATTAAATAGCTTCTCTTGCTAAAATAGAAAACATCCAAGAATCATGAATTTTGTAAGTCTATATCCACTGAGAAACTGTGCTGACTAGGACTATAAAACATGAATATATATCAGCAGTTGCCTAGTTGAACTTTGGTGACCATACTTTCATCTCGCTCTTCCAAAATAAACCTTCCTTTTCCTTTCCTGCCTCCATCATTTTAGCATGCAAGTTATTTTATTTCACTTATTTCATCATTTTGGATTCTGATTCTTCATTTATTTCTTCCTGAAACAAAATTTTCCTATAGAGAAGATAAATGTCTGATTCACTCATCAATTTCCTAATTTAACCAGGTGCTTTTCTAGGCATAAGATGCAAAATTGATGGAAAACATTGTAGAGATTCTTACACTCAATCAGTACATTTTAATGATTAATTTTTTTTCTTCCACTAGACTTTTAAGGTTTTCACTCTTGTGACTGCTAATTATTGTTCTTTCTTTTTTCACTTTCTTCAAGATATCATTACACATTACCTTCTTATAGCACTTAACATTTTCTTAGAAGGGCAACTGACAGTGAGATTCTTCTACAAGTCATTTACTGATGGAATGGTCTCAAGAAATCAACAGAGAAACATCAGGATTAAACAGATTAGATGGACTTAACAGAGGTCTGCAGAATATTCCATCTAACAACTGTCACATTGTCAGCAGCTAATGGAAAGTTCTCCAAAATGGACAATAGTTTAGGCCATAGAACAAGCCTTAACAAATATGAAACAGTTAAAAGAATTTCTTGTGTGTCTTATCATAATAGAATGAAACTAGAAATCAATAGCATGAGAAGCCAGTTTCAGTGATTCACATGGCAATTGTGCAATTCACTCTTGAAAGATGAGTGGATCATTGAAGTCATCAGAGAGGAAATTAAAAAATTCCTACAGTCACATGAAAATGGAAATACAACATACCAGCATTACTGGGATACAACAAAGGCATTTCTAAGGGGGGAGCTTATAACCAACCTCATGAAATAAGTAAGCTCTTGATGCATTTCACTTTATAAATGGTCAACAAATCTATGAAGCACAAATAAATTCTAACTACCAAGCCCAGCCCGCAAGGTTTTACTACTGAAAATATCCAAAAGATATCTCTCATTTTCAACTGGGAACAGATTTACAAACGAAATCAATGCACTTAACTTTGCAATGTTCTGTGCCCTGCCTTGGCCTCAAACCAAACTCAGGTTAAGGTTTGGCAGGTCACCCAAGGTCTTTAACTAATTTCTTCTTGCCCAATCCATGCCCATGGAACTCTGCTCACATTATTACACTGAAGAGATTCAAGATTCCAGAGTCATAATTTACTTAAAGACAATTGTTTTCTTTCTAAGAATTTATTTTTGGAAATCACGGTTTCCACAAATTGTGGTATAAGTGTCAGGTCAGAAGGAAAACCCATCTGATCTAACTCACCATGTTTTTTCTTCCTTTTTTTCCATTGGCAGAGAAGGAACCTGGGAAAGAACCTATTTGGAAGCCTTCCTGAGTGCTCTGCTTAGGCTGCTGATACTGGTTCCGCAGCAGGTTGATCCCTAATGAACAAAAACTTTGCTAATTACATGCCATGTGTCAAAGGAGAATAAAATTGTGGGAAACAGTTTTGCCAGTGGTTCTATCTTCAGTAATATTACCCAATGTGCCTTTATTTATTTATGTGCTTATTTCTCTTCTATGTTTTGATACTGTCTTTACCTTGGTTCCCAAATGTCTGGTGCTTCTCAGATGCTAAGCCCTGACAGGCTTTTAATGTGAAGTGCTCTCAGAGCTCAGGAATGTTTGATACTTTTATGTGATGACTGAGGCTGCCAGATTTGCCATTTACTTCCCAGAGCAAGCAAAAAGTCAGCTGACCATAAGCAGGATGAACTGGGCATTGGTTCATGGCTCTCTGAGTGGTAGAGAATGAAGAATTTGGGGTCAGATGACTTGAGTTTGAATGCTGGCTTTGCCTTTTCTGAGGCAAAGCCAGCATGTAATGAGAAAAGTGAAAGTCTTCTACCTTTCAGAGAATCAACTGTGCATTTTCAAAAGGAGAAAAGTAATACATACCTTAGAGAGTGTTTTTATGACTAAATGAAGAGCTCAAGACAGTCTGGCAAGCAGACAGACTACCAGTCCTTATCCTTTCTGTTTAGGCTTGTCTTCTTTTTTTATGGTAGAATTTTAAAATATTTTTATTGTATATGTTTCAGTACATGATTATATTTATTGTGCATACATGTACATAATGCATCTTAATTACTTTTTCATCTTATTGAGAGTGCATGTACATAACACTTTTTTTTAAGTGAATGGTGTAAACTCAAAGGTTTACTTTATTTAGTTATTTAGTTATTTATTTATAAAAAGCAAAACAAAAAGGGATAGAATTAATACAGAATTTAAAAAAAACAGCAAGGAATCAACACTAGCTAATATATTGCATATTGTTAACTTAGAAATAGTTGTTCACATTACAAGATCCAGACATAAAAAATGATCAAACATATAACATTGTGTCGCTAGTGTAAAAAGTAATAACAAATGTAGGAGTAATAAAACCCAAAATGTGTAATTGCTATTGTAAAAAAGAGAGGAGGGGAAAGTGCTCTAAAGGGTATAAATGTATGTATGTTTAAGTGTGTAAGATTGATAACCATATTACTAAGTTTTTGTTGGATCGGTGAGCAGAACTGTTTGCATCCCACTGTTTGAATGTTCACTTTACATGCTTTACTTTTGTAACTTGAACAACTATTTCTAAGAGGACAATATGTAATTTATCAACTAGTGATTCTTAGTTTATTTTTTTTGAAATTCTGTATTATTTCTACCCTTTTTCTGTTTTTTCTCTTTAAATAAAATAAAAATTAAAAAATGTTCTAACAATCAAATGATCAAACAATGACAACACTGTTCTTTTTAAGGATATAATGGAATATTACTCAGATATAAAAAAGGATATCCTTGGGCTTTTATAGGTAAATGGAGGCAATTGAGACTATACTCATAAGTGAAATAAATCAAACTCACATTTGTAAATATTGCATTGTCTCCCTAGTGTAAAAAAAATCCAATAAAAACTGAAAGAGTAGTAAGATCCAAATATACAGTAGATATTGTAATAATGAATGGGAAAGAAAGTGCTCAAAAGGAAAGAATAACTGGGATAGGGGAAAAGAGAAATGGAAGAAAGAAAAGATTATATGTATGTAGGTCTGCACATATGACTGTATATATATGTGTACAAGATAGATAACTATGTTACTAATTCTCTGTTAATTCATCAAAAATATAATGCATCTTAATTCCTTTTTCACCCTCTTTCCTTTCTCTGCATCTCTTGGTCCCTTTCCCTCTTGGAAAAGCTTTATCTCCCTGTTTTCTATGATCTATCTTTAGTTTTTCACTCATCCTTGATGTACATCCATGAAAAATCGGTTCACAGAAATAGCACCTGATGCAACAAGCTTAGGGGCTTTAGAATATGACTTCATAGGAAAACAAGGCAAAAGTTTTATATTTGTCATTTCTACTTTTAAAAACAAAATATTAAGTATTATGGCTACATATTTTGTTATGACAGCAATGATTTTATGAGTTTTGATATATTGACCACATGTAATCTTATTTGTGTATCTTCCCTCACTTTCTTCTCAGCTTATATGAAAAATTAGATTTTTGAACTATGTAGAACCATTGTATAACATATATTTAAAGACACTTAACAAGTGAAATTGTTCCATACCTATCCAAAGTGCTACATCAGAACAGAAATTGAAATCACTTAGAATGATCATGTTTTTCTACTGAAAAGATTTCTAAACTAACAGAGTACAACATCAAATTTCCAGTTAAATCCACATCAAATTTATATGATAACATTTTCTAAAACTATAGGTTATTATACTATAGTTACAAAGTTATTTAAAAGTCAAAATTCCTTTTTTTCTGGTGTATTTCTTTATTTTAAAGATAGTAAAACCCAACAAAGAAAAAGACAGAACAAAGCTAATCAAAACAAAGTAGCAAAACTGATACAGAACTTCAAAGCAGGATACTAGGGAAACACCAATAGTACCATAGCTTATCTGTCCATTCCATCAGGAATAGCAAAATCAAACCAAAAACAAAACAGAATAAAACCAATCAAAACAGAATGCTGAATAAAGCAAAAACACTCAGAACAAAATGGTGAGAACAATATTGGACTTCAAAGAGAAGATAGAAGGAAATCCCTCATATTTGCCATATTACATGCGGTCATCCTCTCAAGAGATATTCAGACTGCTGACCCCCAGTCTGCAAAACCAACCACACAATATAAGCATTTAGTTGCTTTAATGTACCTTAGTTGCTCTCAGCTCAGCCTGTGCTCTGAACCAGCTCTCGGGTGTACGGGGGTTGATTCTCAGCCTGCACCCCAGTAGGCTTATGGGAGGTACTGACTTTTCCTGGAACCAGCTCCACTTGCACAGCTTACCAGAAAAGCTGGCTGGTTGGATTCTTATTGGATCCTCCCAGTCCCAGCATGGCCGATTCTCAGGAGGTGCTGACTTTTCTCTTTGAAAAAAGCCAAAATTCTAATCATGCAGATCATATTCTCATGTTGCCTATGGAGATGCAAATGAGGCAAACTAACTAATCATGGCTGTTTAGTGTGCATCTATTACTTGCTAGATAATTTGCATACAATATAATAAAATTACTAAACACTTTATATGCAATATAATATACTGAGAATATAACATAATATAATAACTCTAGTGGAACAAATGTTCTTATTTCCATTATGTGCTTAACTAAGCTTGAGGATCAAAAAGGTTTCATCATGTGTCCAAGGTTATAGTGCAGTAAATAAAAGAAATGCTGTCAACCTAGTTTCTCTGGTGCTGGAGTGAGCTTCCTCTCCCACTCCCCTGGTACCTCTTCACTCAGTGAGTTGAGCCATGTGGAGGAATGTTTGCAGAATGTGGTTTTGGAGAAGATTTCTGCTCTAAATACACTTTCTCCTATGATTATGATGCTTGATATTTCTACAAAGGATATTTATCTGTAAGAACAAAAGGCTTTTAGTTAATTTCAAATATCTCATTAAAACACTAAATTATTGATGAATGATTGGCCAGAGTTTTGTGCAGTGGGAGAAATGCACTAAATGAGTAAAGGAGAACAATAACTTGTACTTGCTGCTTTTACTTCTTAGAAATTTTGTTTCTCTCATTGCTTCTGCCCTTGATGAAATATGGAATTTGATGAAGAAAGTATTTTTCTAAGAAGAAATGATTGGTACCATTTCCATTTTGGAAGAGCAGTTGGATGTTTTCTGGTGGATCTCTTAATAGTGGTGGGAAGGTGGTGGCCTTAGCAAACAGAGGACACTTGCCTGTGAAAACCACACGGGGCTGGGAATCTGCTCTATCTCTATCTCTAATTCACAGGCAAGCACATTAGTGGTCTAGTGGTTTCCAGTAAAAGCTGATATTATTTCGAAAGGAGCAATCTTGTCTAATCTTTGGGGACATGGACGCATTTGAATGTGAGTCTTCCTGCATGCACTTTAGTGTGTAGTTTGAAAACAATGATTTTATTTACAAATTTTCTGGATATACTGAAAAAATGAAAAGGAAGTAAAAACATCAATTATCTGTCTGTATGACGCAAGTTAAACTGATACTTTAACCTCAAGTATACTGTGATATTCAAGGAAAGAAGCAATTGCCTTAGTCTCAAATTCTGTCATATTAAGGACTCAGTTGTTTTTCCAGTGAACTGTTAGGCTCCATAATGGATCACGACACAAACTTTTCTAGTACCTAAATGTATCAGTAGGAAATTAGACTTTAGAGCCAGGCTCCTTCAATTAAGCATCTTTTGTTTTGGATTGGAAATATTCCCAGCTGATGGGCCTTACTGGAAATATTCACAAACATAACTATTTGGGAAATGTCACAACAAGGTTAAAAATAATAACTATAATTTTTAATTTTCACTTTGAAATACTTTCAAACTTTCAGAAAGTCATAAGACTAAAACCAAGGTCTTTTACCCTTAATGAAATTTCCACAAATGAATTGTCCTATGTAACCACTGTATAGTCATGCAAATTAGAAAATTAACACTGACAACATGACTACCATCCAATCTTTAGATTTCAAGTTTTCTTTGTTATACTCAAACACCCTTTGCATCAAAAGGAAACAGTAAATTAATTAATTAATTCATTCATTCATTCTGGGGTCATGCATTGGATTCAACTTTCAGATCCTTTAACCTTCGATCTATCAGAATTTTCCCATATTTCACTGACACATCATCTAGGCACATTCAAAGCTTAGAGGAAATAGTTTTTATTATTGTTATTTTGAGACTACCAGCCTTTACCCTCCAACTTTACATTTTCCTGATTTTTTTTTTCATGATTAAATTCATATTTTGTGTTTCTGGCAGGGATTTCGCAGGAGGAACAGTTACTTTCTTTAAGAAGGATCCCTCTATCAGTTTGTTCCATTGTTGACAACAGTTTTGATCACTTGATACAGGTGATGACCATTCATTTTCTTGATTATAAAGTTACAGTTCTTCTCCTTATTATTTAACAAGATATTTTGGTGGGGAGGTTCTTCAGGAATATAATAAGTATTTCACAACTCATCCAGTTTTTCCCTAGTTTCAGGACCTGTTGATGTTTCTTTGATGAATTAATCATTCTTATGGTTGACATACACTCATTTTTAAATTCTACGTTTCTGTAAATTTCTTAGCTGTCATTTCACTCTGAGCTAAAACTATTCTCCTACTACCCATTTTCCACTTTCTCTGTGTTGAATTAACCATTTTCCTCTTTCAACCACATGAAAGGGAGAACCCAGTTCTTAGTTATAGTAAGATTCTCTGAGGTTGTGAGGCATATGTTGCTCTTCTTTCCTACAAATTGGAATGGTAAGGCTTCTTAGAGCATGAGGTCAGTCTGACTCTGTAACACTGCTGTTATCATGAGTTCCATTGCTACATTTATTACAATTTCTATGTAAAAACACAAATAATTGGTATGAGTGAAATGGGATAAGTTTCTACACTGCGCATCAAATTTATTATCTCACAATTGCTGCGAGTCAGATGTTCCACACGACCTTGCTGGGCACTCTGAATGCTGTCCAGGCATTGGCTGGGGCTGTGTTCTCAGAGCCTCGACCAGGGGTGAAGGATGTGCTCCTAAGTTCTCTCAGTTGACTGGCAAAATTAATTTTCCTGCTGGTGCGATATTAATGACAACCCAATTCCTCAAAGTCAGCATAAATTTCAAGGAGGGAAGAATAGAGGAGAAGAGAGAGTCAGTTGGCAAGAGTCTTGCATAATGTAAAGTAATGATGGGACTGGTAGCCCATCAGTTTTGTTGTGTTTTCTTTGCTAAAAGCAAGGTAAAGATCGAGCACATGTTCAAGGAAGGGCTGAGGCTGTGATCCAAAGAATGTGAAGACAGTGGGGTCACATTAAGTTCCACCTTCCCAGTTCTTCCATTCTGCTTGTCAGTTTGGGGATTATTGGTGTCAATAATTTATCCTGAATACTTCCCAGGCTCTTGTCTGAATGTTCACACATGCAGAGACACACCAACACATTTTGTTTGCATTGGATGGTCCTGTCCTGTAAGTACCAACCAGACCCTGCTTTTCATTTGACAATGCATCTTAAACATTGTTCCATGATAATTCATATGCATGTATGGTGTTTTCAGGCTACTGCACAGTGTCTCATAAGATGGCAATACAATATTTTATTTTACTCTATTAAGAGAAAGCTTGTGATCTCCATTTCTTTGTTTCTTTATTAGAAAGACAGTTACAATAGATATAAAAAATCATTTTAGGTAGGATGGTTGCCTACAGAGAAAATCTTTAGGGCATGTGTACTTTGAAGTACAAAGGATATTGTCAAGGAATTCACCAAATAGGAACAGTTTACATTTTCACAACCACTTCTGAATATCCTGCATAATCCCAGTATTAGATTTCATGAAGTTTTTATTAAATGGGTAAAAATTGTGTCTCACTGCTATAAGTTGTAGCTTCTCAATTACTCATAAGTTTATGAGTACTGTTGTTGTGGTTTGTGTTCTGTGGTCCTGCCCCTAGCCTCATGCAATCATAGACACAACCAAATCTAGTGTTTGTGATTGGATCGTTATCTAGCACAGGGATTTGTGGAGTGAATGTTTCACCCCCCCCCAGGGGTGGAGCCAGGATATGATGCCATGGTGGGAAGAAGCTGTGTCTGTCTCTGCTGGTTCACGATTTGCTGTATGCCACGGCCATCAATGGCTGCTTCTCAGCCTTGCCACCCTGCCTTGCAGCCAGCTGAATATGGACTGAAACCTCCAAAATTTTAAGAAATAAACCTTTCCTTCCTTCATTTTGGGCATCAGGTATTTTGTCTCAACAATGAGTAAAAAGTAACTAAGACAACTATTTCTTTTTTTATATTTATTTTAAAGAAGATAAAACCAAGGAAAATAAAACAATCAAACCAATCAAAAATAAACAAGTATAAGTGATACAGGACTTCAAAACCTTACAAAACCAACCATAGTTACCATAATGCCTTTCGTTATCTTCAAAACAGCTGCAGCTACTTTTGGACATAGTAAAAATTGACCAGAACAGAGTAGAATAGAAACGATAAAGCCAAACAGTGAATGCAATAAATGACTTCAAAACAAGCCACTAGCAAATCCAAAAAGCTACCATAATATGTCTTGTTATCCTTCAAATAGCTGCTCCTGCCTTCAGATTTAACATAATCAAATAAGACAAAAAAGAATAAAATCTAACCCAACAAACAATGAAAATGATACGGTTTCCGGGCCGAGCTGGCTTCCGGTGAGGCCTGGACCTCTCCCTCAGCAGACCTCTAATGTGCTAACTGGCTGGGCGAGCGCTGGGTGTGGCTGTCCCCACTCCTGCAGCGGCTGGCCTGTAAGTACTATTCTAAAAATTAATAGTTATTTATATTTGCTTGTATGTTTCTGGCTACTTCCTCTAGTTGGCTGTGTTTTTCTACCTTTTTATTATTTTTGTTTTTACCTTTCTGTAAGGGCTTTTTAAGCTTTACATATGTGTGTGTTTGTTTACATCTTTTGAACATATAGATAATGTAAATATTGTATAAATTCTAGAATCTGCCACTGATGCCTTAAGAAAGCTTCAGTCACAATAAATTCACAAATCTATTTTACTATGCATGTTAGTAAGAGACTAGATAGAAATATTTGGCTTTTTTCCCTAAGCTTCTGTTCTCTGAACAGAATGTTTTACTAATCAAACAGTTTCCCTGTGGACCTAAAAAGCCACCATTATCACAAACTAGATTATAAGATATTCCTAGAGCTGTGTATTCACTTGAGACTGTGTCTACTCATGTTAAATACTATAATAGACTTAATAGTTTTCTTAGATACTTTTGAAACATTTTCGAAATGAAAAATGAACATTTAATGAAAGAAAATAAATCAGTAGTAAGAGTCACAAGTACTGCTGACATTGGAACAGACAAGATTATTTTACATTAAGGAATCATTTTTGTATTTATTTTCTTTTGTTTATTATTAATTTGGAGTCAATAAATATTCTTACAATTTTTATTCTGCCTTACTGCTTGCTTCTGTGTTTTCTCATGTTTACAAGTCATTTAAAATTATTATTATTATTATTATTATTATTATTATTATTTTGGAGACCCAGGACAACCGGGGCCCAGGCACAGGAGTGTACGCACCCTTTTTTTTAGGATAGAGTAACAAGGAAATAGCAACATGAAAGTGTCTGAAACAGCAGTGAGGAGCCAGGAGTTGGGGTGTGGAGAACTCTACCAAGAGAAGACCAGTCCCAGCCCCCAGATCCAGAGGCCAAAATCAGCTGCATTCCCAGCACAAATCCTTTAGCAAACTTTGCTGGAGGACATAGCACATTTCTGTGATCTGATGTGGACACTATCACAGAAATGGAAACACCAGAGAGATTTCACTATTTTTATTTTCCCTTGTTCGTCTGACTATCTATTCTTTCCTGTCTGGTTGGATATCATTTTGTTTTGTTTTGTATTTTGTGCTTAGTTTTGGTTTTGGGTTTTTTCTTCCTCCCTCTTTTTTTGGTCTTATTTTCTTTTTTTTTTCTTTTTAATTCTTTTCTTCCTTCCTTCTTTTTCTCCCACTGTTTTGGTTTCTTACCATTTTTGTTTTGTTTTCTTCTACTTATTCTTTGTCTGTCTTTCCTCAACTACTTCTTGAATTTAAAGTTTCAAGTGAGTGTCTCTTTCTTTTCTGATTACACCTTTGCATTCTATTTCATTCTTTCCCTCCCATGTCCTCCAGTTTCCCAAAACTCAGATGATCATCCTTTGCCATGTAGCCTTGACTCTCTATATTTGATCTCATTTATAACTTTATCTTGTCATTTACCCACCCTAACACCCTCCCCACCCACAGAGGAATATCACTGCACACAAGTGCATGGTACATATTTGATTTTGTTATATAACTTTAAAATTTGCCCATGTGATTGTAGCATGTTAATGATTACCATAGTTTATTAGTAGTTAAACTGTAGTTGAAACTATTGCTATTACTAACTGCACTACTTTAGCCAAAATGTCATACATGGTATAATCAGTTTTTTTTCTTGTATAATATCACTGTGATTATATGAGGCCAAAAACATCAACACAGCCCAGCACCAAAAGACTGGGTGCTGAACCACAAAGTAACTTTTATCTTTTACAAACTGGGAAGGTAGGTTTTTCAGATATCTATAAACAACCACCTACATCTGAAGATAACACTGAAGAACAGAAATCTCTTAGGGAAATTTCAATACTTGTGATAAAGCTATCTATCACAAAAAAATCAGCAAGCATCAATAGGGAAGACAAAATAAAATAAAAAAAGAAAATAGGAAATGACAAGACACAGTAAAATGCAACCCCAGACTCCCAGCCCACCCAGGACAAACTCAGAGCTTAATAAGATAGATGAAATTGGAGGTCAAACACTGGAACTTTCTGAAATGATAGCAACAGAAGTGAAAAAAACAAGTGGGAAAAGTTATAGAGGAAATAATCTGTCAGGTACAAAAAGAAATGATGCTTAAAAATCAAAGATATTAGAGAAGACACAGAAAAAGAATAGATGAGCTTAGAAAAATGATGGAAACAAAAAAATGCCATACATAGGAAAGAAATGGATGGATGAAACAAATTAAAACAGAAACTGAAGATATTAAAATCTCCATTGAAAGTATACACACCAGACTGAACAAAGGAAAGGATAGAATATCAGATTTTAAAGAAAGAATTTCAGTTAGTGATCATGAAAAAAAGATACCTTAAAAATAACAAGAGTCCATGAAAAATTGATCCAACAGCTACAATATGAAGCAAAGAAGAATAACATACAACACATTGGGTTCAGTGAGAAAGCTGGAAACAGCACAAAAGCCATGAAAATTTTTCACAGAAATAATAGCAGGAAATTTCCCAAATATGGATAAAAATTTGATATACAAATGAATGAAGCATAGATAACTCCAAAAAGCCATGATCAAATCAAAACTACACAAAGACGTATAATAATCAAGATTCCAGAAATTCAGTGCAAGAACAGAGGGCTGAAATCTGAGAAAAGAAACAGATCACCATAAAGGAAAGCCCATAAGAATCAGAGCAAACTTTTCAACATGAACTCACAAGTCAAGAAGGTCTTGGTGTGAAGTGTTTCAAGTCCTTAAAGAAAACAACTTCCAATCCAAATTGATTTACCCTGCAAAACTATCCTTCGAAATTAATGGAGAAATAAGATACTTCCATGACAAAGAACAACTGAAGAAATTTACCATCACCAAACCAAAACTATGAAGAGTACTGAAAGATATTCTAGACAGAGTTAAAAATGATCATAATTCCATGAATAACAAAAGAAAGATACTACAAGGCAGGGCAAGCACTTAAAAAGAGGGAAAAAACAGGAAACCAACAACAGGAAAATATCATGACAAAGATAAGTCAATATGTATTAATATAACCATCAATGTAAATGGCTTCAATTCATCAATCAAAAGAAACAGACTGGCAGAATGGATCAAGAAACAAAATCCAACAATATGCTGTATACCAATAACACATTTAACTCAAAAAGAAATTCATAGGCTGAAAGTCAAAGGATGAAAAATAATCCTCTATGAAACAGGAACCCACAAAAAAGTAGGAGAAGCTATTCTTCTGGCAGACAAGATGGACTTCCAACCAAGAATGATGAAAAGAGATAAAGAGGTCACTATGTACTTCTTAGGGGAAAAGCTTAAGAGGAAGACATAACAATCAAAAATATATATGCATCAAATAAGAGAGCAACTATATAAAACAGTTATTAATACATGAAAAATTAAATAAATTAACTGTGAGTACAGCTTAGCAGTATGGCACCAGCCTGACAGGTGTGAGGCTCTGAGTCTGATTCCTAGTTCTTAAAAAACAAAAACAAAAACAATAAAAAGAAAAAAAATTGAATAACTAATAGCACAATTGTAATGGTAGACCTTAATATCCCACTATCACAAAGAGATAGATAAAGAAGACAAAAGCCAACAAAGAAATATTAGAACTGAAGCAAATTTGTGAACAAATGGACTTAGTAGATGTTGATAAAGTATTCTACCCAACATCATTAGAATACACATTCAGTTGCACATAGGATGTTGTCTAAAATAGACCATGTACTAGCCTACAGAACATGCTTAAATAAATGCAAAGGTATTGAAACTATCCCATGCATATTATCTAACCACAGTGCAATTAAATTGTAAATTAACAGCAAAAGAAATCACAAAAATGCCATAAACAGATGGAAATTAATTAACACCTTCCTAAACTGCCAATGGGTCACAAATGAAATTAAAGAAGAAATTAAACAATATTCATAACCAAAAAAGACTGCAGATACAACACACTGGAAATTTTGGGACCCAGTGAAAGCAGTACTAAAAAGGAAACTTCTAGTTGTGAATTCTCACATCAGGAGAATATAACAAGTGCAAATAAACAATCTAATGTTTCACATCAACCTTGTAGAAAAACAAGAGCAAGACAAGCTAAAAGTCCATACAAGGCAGGAAATTATAAAGATAATAGCAGAAATTAATGCAATGGAGACTAAGAAAATAATACAAAGAATTAGTGAATCAAAGATTTGGTTCTTTGAAAGAATAAAATTGATAATCAAAAAAAGGAAAGAAAAGATTCAAATTCATGCATTGAGGAAAAAATGGGTGAAATCACTACAGATTCTTGGAAACTCCAAAGATCATTAATAACTACTTTGAAAATCTTTACTCTCATAGGATAGAAAACTCAGAATAAATGAATAGATTTCTAAATGTCTATGAATTAGCAAAGCTGAATCAAGAAGATATAAAAATTATTAATAAAATTATTCTGATAATGAGATTGAAAATGTTATTAAAAGGTTACCAACAAAAAAATTCCAGGTCCTGATGGATTCACTGCTGAATTCTAGAAAAATTTTGAGATTTAATGCCAATACTCCTTAAACTCTTTAATGAAACTGACAAGAAAAAAGTGAAAGGGAAGCAATATTCCTTAACTTATTCCTGGAGGCAAGTATTATTACCCTGATATCAAAACTAGAGAAAGATCCAACAACAAAAAAAGAGTTCTCTCTGTGTAGAGAACTACAGACCAATCTCTCAATGAACATACCTGCAAAAATCCTCAATAAAATACTAGCAAACAGAATGCAGCAAATCAAAAGATTATACAACCTGAACAAGTGTGATTCATCCAAGGAATGCAGGGAAAATTCAACATATGCAAGTCAAAAAATGTAATGCACAATATCAGCAAAGCCAAAGACAGAAATCATATGATCATCTCAAAAGATGCAGAAAGTGTTTGACAAAGTCCAACACTCATTCATGACAAAAATCTTACAGAAAACTAGAATAGATGGACTTTACCTCAATATGATAAAAGCCATCTATGACAAACCTGCAGCCAACATCAAACTAAATAGACAGAAACTGAAAGTTTTCAGTCTAAAATAAGGAACAAGACAAGGATATCCACTATCACCATTCCTACTCAATACAATCCTGGAAACAATCAGAACAATTAGATAAGAGTGAGAAATAAAAGGAATAAGGACAGGATAGGGAAAAAGTTCAATTATCATTAGTTTCAGATCATGTGATACACTACATAGAAGATCCCCAAAACTCTACCAAAATATTTTTAGATATAATAATCAAATTCATCAGTGTAGCTGGAAATAAAGTCAACACTCAAAAAAATAATAGCATTCTTGTACATAAACAACAAACTCATTGAGAGTAAAATTAAGGAACCATAACCTGCATAATAATATCCAAAAAAACTGAAATGGTTAGGAATAAATCTAACAAAGGAAGCAAAAGATTTATACATTGAAAATCACAGTACGCTGAAAAAGGAGATTGAAGAGGATATCAGAAATGGAAATACATCCCTTATTCATGGATCGGAAGAACCAACATAGTAAAAAGGACACTACTCCCAAAACTGCTATAATCCCAATCAGAATACCTTTAGCATACAACACAGATCTAGAGAAAACATTTCTAAAATTCATTTGGAAACAGAAGAGACCTAACATAACATAACCATTCTTGGCAACAAAGTCAAGGCAAGAGGTATTACTATACCTGACTTGAAATTATACTACAAAGCTACTGTTATAAAATCAGTATGGCATTGGAAAAAAACAGACCTGAGGATTAGTGGAACAGATTAGAAGATACAGACACAACTACAAAGACATTCAACCATCTTATCTTTGACAAAGGGGCCAAATACATCTACTAGAAGGAAGATAGCATCTTTAATAAATGGTGTTTAAAAACTGGCTTTTTATATGCCAAAGACTAAAGCCAGACCCACATCTATCACCATGCACTAAACTAAAAACAAAATGGGTCACAAATCTAAATATTAAAACAGAAACACTCAATCTACTGTGAGAGAAATAGGTTGAAATCTTGAAGACATAGGCATAGACCCAGAGTTCATGAATAAAATCCAACTGCATGGGAAACACTTCAAAGAATCAACAACTGGGATCTCACCTTATTAAAAATCTTTTGCGCATCAAAATAAATCACCAACATAGTAAAAAGACAACCCACAGAATGTGAAAAACTTTAGCTAATTTCCCCTCAAAAGACTTCTGTCTAGCACAAAGAAATGAAAAAAAAAATCAGAGTCCCTAAATCCAAAGATTCAATTTAAAAATGGGCATCTGAGATGAATATGCACTTCTCAGATAAAGAAATAATAATGGGATGGCTGGGTGTTTAGCTCAGCAACATAAGTGCCTATCTGGCAAGTGCAAGGTTGTGAGTTTGATCCCTGGTACAAAAAAAAAAAAAAAAAAAAAAAAAAAAAAAAAAAAAAAAAAAAAAAAAAAAAAAAAAGAAAAAAAAGAAAAAGAAAGAAAGAAAGAAGAAAGACAAATGACAAATACGTACAATTTTCAATTTCATTTGTCATTAAAGAGTTGCAAATTAAAACAACATTGAAATTCCAACTTTCCACAGAAAGAATGGCTATCATCAAGAAATCAACCTATAACAAATGCTGGAAGGGCTGTGGGCAAAAAGCAACACTTTTACACTGTTGGTAGGAATGTAGACTGCTGCAACCACTGTGGAAATCAGAGTGGAGATTCTTTAAAACACTAGGATTATAGTGACCCAGTAATTCCCTTTCTGAGTATCTTCCCAGAAGAATTAAAAATATCATACCACAATTATATATATGCACTTATGTTTATAGCAGAATAATTTGAAATTAGGCAAATCTTGGGAACAACCCAAATGTCCATCAACCAAGGAATGGATAAACAAGATGTATTTTTATACAATGGTATACTACTGAGCTATAAAGAAGGATAAACTCAAGTCTAGTATAGGTAAATGGATGCAATTTGAGACCATACTCATAAATGAAATATATCAGATTCCTATGTGTAAACATCATATTGTCTCTCTAGTGTAAAAAACTGAAACATTACATGACATTCAAAATGTACAATTGATATTGTGAAATGGGAAGACATTGTTCAAAAGGAAAAAGAAATTGGGATAGAGAAAGGAGAAAAGAAGGTAAGCAAAAGGGAAAATATATATGTAAGATAGCTCAGATAGGTATACTGCTAATTTCTATTAGTTAATTGAAAATAAAGGTTTGTGCTTACATCATTTGATCAGTTTTTTATGCCTATATCTTATAATCTGATCACCTACTTTGAAGAGGACAATACATAGAGTATTTACCATTCTTAGTCTCTGTTGAAGTCAGGGATTGCAAGGAAAACAATTACATACAGGATATAGAATTTATAGTATTATTTATATTGGTCAGTCAAGGGGTCAAATACAAAGAAAGTGCAGGAAATCTGTCCACAGCATTAAAGATCTAGAAAATCCAGCCGAGGACCTGTATCCCTGGCACTAACCTGCATGACGGCAGCTGAAATCCTAGAGCCCATGGCAATACCCTCCACAAATACAACTGGAGATCTAGAGCTCACAATCACTCATGCAAGTCTGTTTCACAGATCTGCATTGGGAAGACCTCAAGGTCAGTGGAAGAAGCTAGAAAGTCTTAGCGACCAGGATGAAGGATCTGTAGCTAAAGATTCTGCACTGGAGCCAGGAAGCAACACTCAAAGTAAGAATTAGAGCTCTCCTGAAAAGTACTCAGCCATTCTTAAGGACAATGAGGTCCTTTGATGATCACAGCCGAGTTCACATCAGGCAATCCGCATGACAAGCTTCTCCTGGAGACTGAGCAGTACACCATCTTCTCCTCTGGAACCAGGAAGCGATGTTCAACATAAGGCCCAGAGCTCCCCCAAAGTGAACTGAAGTCATTCTCAGTGACCACAAGGCCCCCAGTTCCTTGATGATGAGAGCAGCCAAGTTTCTATCAGGAAAGAAGCTTGATCAGCGCCTCCAGGAAAATCATGGCAACAAGAGAACCAATAGCATCAAACAACAAGACTACGGAGCATCTATGACACTCCTTTCTCGCCAGGGCTCCTTTTATGCTGGTAACTTTCCTCAGGTGGACCATCCACACGCAGCGCCATGCTGATTCAGTTCAGCTGGTGTCTAACCGACCACCAGTTTTTAATCCACCACACTTTCCTACTATCTTTTTTTGAAAACTTTTTTTTTTTATCATTTTTTAATTGTTTGTTCTCTTTAAAATAAAATTTTGTTTTAGTTTCGGCTACTCTTCAGACTACTATTTCCATTAAATTTAGAGCTTGTTATTACTAAAAGTATAGCTTTGTTACACTTTTACGTGTTCACTTTGTATAGAAGTATCTTTTTGAATTTTCTTACAATTTTAATAGGTTTTTAAAAATTTTAAGTGTTTTAAATGGTAAATCATTTTCCATCATTGTTTTATTTTTATTTGTATAAAATTAAAATAAAACATCATCTTTATTTGTTTTATTAAATGATTCTACAACAATTTTAGTAAAGTATTGATTTTTTGACTTAAAAAGCTGTTAAACCTTACTTAATAAATATTGTTTTTTTATATGAACTTTCAGTGAATTTGTAATTTTTAATAGAACTGAATTTCTAAAAAAAGAGATGTCTTTAAAGCAGAAATAAATAATTTTTGACAACTATTGAATTGATCCAAACTCCATATTCCTCCTTTAGTATAGCAAGTTCAATTTGTACATATTCCAAAAATCAATTACTATATTCTTTTATTCTGGAAAGAACTATACATACTCATATTGTGCTTTAAATGTGCACATAACTAGATTAAATCTGCTAATATTGTTATGGCCTTTTTGTTATTGTAGGTATAGAGAATCCTTCACATGATTATTTGTATATGAGTGCATTCATTATGTGAGACAATGTAACTCTTTTCTAGGTTGTATTATGCTATAATTCTTATTAATGGAAGCATGCATATTGTGAAGCTAGATGCAATTTTTTTTATTAGTAGTAGCATCTTCCAAGTTCCTTTGTTTAATTCAGTATTCATGATTCAGTATTATTTTCCTTAAAGAATGCTCCACTAACAATTATATAATCAACAGACTACAACAGAGCACTCCTGTAACTGAGCATAGTAACATTTCTCAGTTCAAGACAATGTTCAGCGTGGAGGCAATGATATTGGATTTCAGCACTAGGTCCATGGAAGATACAGTTACAATATTTCTGAGATGCCCTTCAAACCTGGCATCCAGTGCCCAGCACAGTGAGCACAATGCAAGCCTGAGCTATGGGACTGCCAATTATGAGAGGGAAGGCGGGTGCACCACCGCTGTGCCTTGGTTGCTGTGAGATCTTCGTGTCTTAGTTTGATGCATCCTTCTTGTCATAATGAATTATATCACTGAATTCAATTATAGGGACAGATTGTATGCCATGAAGTGAAATTTTTATTGGTTGGCTCGAGAAATGAGATATTGAATTGTTTTCTCTCCCTTGTGCTCCATAATGTTAGTGAATGTGAATCACATACTAAGTGGTCAGTGGTTATTTTTGAAAAGCACGAATGATTCTTGAATAAAATTTTCCAAGATCACTTCTCATTTCTTAATGTACCAGTAGATATGTTATGAACCTAATTTATAGCAAAGTATGGCAGGAAGAATTTGTGACTTCCAATGCTCCTGAATGATTAGCGAGTTTAGCTGTTCTGAGAAAATAGGATTTATGTCTAGACAGTGGATTATTTTAACTTATTTTAAAGATCATTGGCCTTGGTTTACAAAACAGGCTAGAAAGCAACTAAGCAAACAAATTTTGATATAACACATGAAAAAATTTAGAAAACCACTTGAAAATAGATGGAATTGGTTCCAAAACATAAAAGATCACAACATATAATGCATGGCTTCTGGATAATATTCATTCAGACTTCAATAAATTCCATTCTCCCCAAATTTAAATATTTAAAGCAAGGATACTATTGACATCACTTGGCCTGAATTACTGGCACAATTTTCCCCTCTGGTGCAACATTTTTAGTTGAAGAGAAAATAGAGAGATGGTGTGGGGAGAGAGGAATAGAGACACACACAGAGACACAGAGGAATTCGAATTGTTCCTAAAGGAATGACATCTGAAAATCAGAAATTTTAACATATGTTAGAAGTCTTTTATCTCTACTTCTAACTTGATCACCTTGTCTATTTAAATTTTTAGCATAATTACAGCCTTTCCAAATGCAAAATGCAATCACGTGATGGCAAGATGCCGCCATAACAGTTTTTTTAAAGGAGGATTTGACAGAAAATAAAGACATTGCTAAATAATGTTTATGTGAGCTCTGTTTGTTTTTCTCTCCCTTTTCCTTAATTTATTTTATGTTGCTATAGCAAATCACCATAGCTGAATAACTGATAAAGTAACCTAGCAGAGGACATCACATGGTAGCTATTGTAAACCCAAAAAATGAGTTCAGCTATCCAAATATTGTAGTGCTTTTTCTAGTTTTCCTCACAATCCAAAAAGTTGTATTTGTAATCCCACTGAGATGTCATTGGAATCCCAGCAAGTTAATTCCAATCTACCACCACCAACCCACGGCGAGAGAAAAACACCAAGACATATTCCAGGTTAAGGGCAGCCAAGGGGTCCTAAATCCAATCCTTGTGAGGACACGCAGACAAAGGCCTCATCCTAGGCCTCTCCCAGAATTTATTATCTTGTGAAGAATGTGGGTGGCTCAGGGATGAGAGACTGTGAGGATGGCGAGAATTCTGTAAGTTATTCTCATTGGCCAGGTGGGAGAAAGGCATCTCTGTAAATTGCAGAGATAAAGATATGCAGAGGGATCAGTTCACACAATCTAATTAAGGAAGCAACTAAATTGTTTTGGGAGGCTGTCCTATCACTTTAGTTTCTGATATGTAAACTCTTGTGCCCTGGGGAGTCACAGCCTCTTTAACTTCAGCTCATACCCACCCAGTTGACATTCCCAGAGCTGACTGGCTCTAAACAGTCTCTACAGATCAGTATAAGGAAATAAGTCAAAGCCACAGTAATTGTTTTGGATTCAGAGGGAGTCACTAGAGTTGTCTCCCACAGTAGGTAAGTGAAGAAGTGTGAAAGCTAGGGTCTTTCTTCCTGTTCTTATAAAGTCACAAATGACATTGTGAGGGACCCACCCACCTGACCTCATTTAACCCTAATTACTTTCTCCCAGTTATTGTTTTTATAATGTTTCCTGTTTATATTGTTACATTTCAATCATAAAATAGCTTGACATTTGGATTTCATGTTGTACTAATTCATTTCGCCTACTTAATAAAAGCAAAGCGTGCATTGTTATTAACAGGTATACGTGTATTTTATTTTTCACAGACCATTTTGAAAATTCAATGGGGGATCAAGACAAATAATTATTTATTGATAATGCCAGCTGTCTCATTACTGCAGTGACCTGAATTTCTGAGAAAAAGTTAGTAGAAACAAAACCTGGCTCAAAATTTTGGGAAATTTCTTCATCTTCTCTATGCCTTAGCATTCTTGCATGCAAGATAGAAAAGCGAGTAATAACCATTTTGTAGGCAATCTACGAGGCTATGAAAGGAGCTCGTTTACTAGTTCAGCTTGAAAAGCCCTTTTGGTAGGTCCTGTGTTTCCATTTCTATTAAGTTGGGTCATCTAGGAATGGTCTTTGTTCCCTGTAGGGAACAGTGGCTGGTCTTCTCACTTCCTGCTGCCCTTTCTCTCTCTCTCTGTCAGCTGTGTGCTGATGTCCAGCTGCAGCACCCAGCGTGTCCTAGGGCCTGAGAGCTTTCCTGGCTCTGTAGGCCTCTCAGAGCCGAGTGAATCCCAGTTTTCCCAAGAGTTAAATTATCATGTGACTAGTAGTAATTAGCTTTCATTAGATGCATTTTCTTTTTGTTTTCCTTCCTTACCTCCCCACTGGGACATCTTTAACTCCTTAAATAAGTGGCATGTGCAAGTTTTCAATTCAGGGAATGCTTCTGGAAACTCAAGTCAAAATATCCTATTTTTAAGATTTTTTTATCCTTACATTACCTTATTATATTTAGACTTAATGTCATTTTGTTCACTTGAAAAATGATCATGATTCAAAGATAGGGATGTTTGTATTCATCTGTATACTTCTCAGTTTTGTTTTTTGTAAATACATGTTTGAGTGCACACAGCTTGCAGTCACACTGGAGCATGGATATTTATGCATAATACAACTTGGTTCTTTTTTAATTCCTTTCCCTCTCATTTACTCTAAATCCCCATTCCTCATTTTCATTATTGTTGATGTTATTAATCTTATCTCGTGTATATGACATGTAGTGGCAATGTTTACTGAGGTTATTATATTACTGTACTTGGCCTATGTTTATTCCACTTATTTCCCCTCCCTCTTGCCCTCTCCTCTAGTCACGTTCTCCTGTACCTCTTTCCACTTGTAAGCGATCTATTACCCTGTCTCCTATCCATCCTTTATCATGCTTTTGCTTGTATTTACCTTATCAAATGAGAGATGCTATAGGATATTTAGCCTTGTGTATCCATTTTATTTCACTCAACATTATATTTTCTGGGAACATCTACATTCTAACAAATGTCTCAAATTTATGCTTCTTATAGCTGAGTAGTATTCTAGCAGATGTCACATTTTCTTTATCCAATCATCTGCTGATGGGTATCCAGGATTTAACTCTTAAGAATTGTGCTGCTATAAACACTAGTATGCATATATTACTATAGTATGCTGTCTTTAGGTCTTTGTGGTTGAACGTTGACAGTTATAAAACACAAAATGCCATGAGAGGGAGATTTCCTAGTAAATAAAGCTGAGGTTCTAATCACCATGCAAGTATATGAAGACAGTGCACAAGAAAGCTGGTTCTACAAAATTAACAGTAAAGGGGGAATTTAATGTATGGCCCTGACAAACTACTGCCTCAACATGAAAAAATAAAACTAGATGGATTGAAGGGCTACTAAGGAAAAAGCAAACACTGTATCATTATTAGAAGACAGGAAACTATCTTTGTGACCTAGAGGGAAAAATATTTCTTAAATAATAAAACATCAATGGTAAAATTACTGACACAAAACCATGCCTTCTTAAAACAAACTTCCAGAGTAGAAGGAAATATATGCAGTATTGTATATATTGAGGAGTGAATAAAAACACAGGTAAATTTCTTTAAAATCAAGGATAGAGAGATACCAGTATAAAATTGGCAACATCTGTGAAAAGTAAAGATAAAGAATAGGAAACTGAAAAATCTTGCAGTCATATGAGATACACAGAATATATGGTTCCAGAAAATTACAAATTAAAGCAATGGGATATAACTATGCATAACTAACACTGGAAAAAAATTACAGATTCAGTCAGTGTTAAATGTTAATGTGGTTCATGGAGTCCACATGTTTGCATAGGGTGATATTAGCTCTAAAGACAAACAATTCAAATGTTTTGTGAATAAAAACATCCAAGATTTTGAATAAGAGAGGTGACAGTGGACATCCTTGTGTTGTTCCTGATTTTAGAGTGAAAGCTTCCTGCTTTTGTTCATTCAGTATGATGTTGGCTGTTAATTTGTTGTGGGTGACTTTTATCAGATTGAAATAATGACCATCTGTTCCAATTTTCTGTAAGGTTTTTATCATGAATGGATTTTGGACTTTGTCAAATGCTTTTTCTGCATCTATTGAGATGATTACATGATTTTAGTCCTTGACTCTGCTAATGTGGTGTATTGCATTTACTGTTTTGTGTATGTTGAATCATCCCTGGGATGAATCCCACTTGGTCATGGTGTATAATCTTGATGATTTGCTGCATTGTGTTTGCCACTATTTTATTAAGGGTTTTTGCATCTATGTTCTTTAGGGAGGTAGGTCTGCAGTTTTATTTCTTGGTTGAGTCCTTCTCTGATTTTTGTATCAGGGTAATACTTGTTCCCAGGAACAACTTTGAGGATATTGCTTCCCTTTCAATTTTATTGAAGAGTTAAGAAGTAGTGGCATCCAGTCATATCTAAATTTCTTTTAGTCTTGTAGAATTCAGCAGTGAATCCATGAGGGACTGGGCTTATCTTTGTTGGTAGATTTTTAATTGCATCTTCAATATCATTGGCTGATATTGGTTGTTTAGAATTTTTATATCGCTTTGATTTGGCCTTGGTAATTTATATGTATCCAGGAATCTGTTTCCATTTCTTCTTCCATCTTATTGGGATACAGGTTCTCTAAGTAGGAGTTGATCTTCTAGATATCTGTAGGATTTGTAGTGATTTCACCATTTTTATTCCTAACTGTATGGAATTGAGTGTTCCCCCCCTTTTTCTTTTTTTGATAAGGTTGGGTAAAGGTTTATTAATTTTTTTAATCTTTCAAAGAACCAACCCTTCAATTCATTGATTCTTTGTATTGCTTTCTTATTTGCTATTGCATGCTGCATATACATTATAGTATTAACAGTAGCATTCCCTTAATAGTTATCAGAAGCCTGAACTGATAGCATACAACTAGGTGGTCATTGTTGATCACCACGCCAATGAAAGAAAGAGTTCTCTGGACAGAGTAGGGTGGCGATGCAGCTTGAGTGTGTGAGAATGAGGCTACGTCATTTCTGCCTATAACTAATTGGCCAAAAATAAAAACATATCTTCAACCATAGGCAATGACAGGAAACCCCATGCATTTATGTTTGTAAGTAAAAATTCTAAGTACATTTTGCAGAGCAATTAGGTAATTTTTTTTTTTTTTTTGCGGTCGGGGATTGAACTCATGACCTCCTGCTTGCCAGGCAGGCACTTATGCCACTGAGCTAAATCCCCAGCCCCTAGGTAAATATTTAATCAAGTGTATGCATGCACTGTAGACATATTCTTAACTTTGTAGCATCTTTTCCTCTTTTAAACTAAATCAAATCTCTTTTAACTGTTCTTAGGCTAATTTACTGAGCTCTTAATTTTATATACCCTTCATTACATGAGAAGTTGTAAAAGGATATTTGTATTGAAACTATTAATATCATGAAGAAAGATTTCTGGAACCTCTTAGATCTTTCTTAAAGAATGAAACTTGTTTCCTCTCTAATCTTTAATGACACTGTATTTGTTACTGTAAAAAATATCAAAACTCAAAGTTAGGATATCTGTCACATAAATGTTACATGGGAAGTGGTGATGTTAAGCTATCCATTCTTGGTTTAAGAATTGAATTTTCCTGGTTGCCTTGCTTCTTCTTCTTTTTTACTCATTTGCATATATCTCAATTCTGTGATTTTTGAATATTATTCTAGCGTGTCTCTTGAAGATTGGTTTATTTAAATTGCTTGGGGCAAAAAAAGACACAAGAAAAATTATTTCTAGAGTGAATCTTCTCCATTCATGTTTCTGAGAAATATTTGCTCATATTCATAGGGCTATAGTTCAAGCCAGAAAAAATATGTCTGTGGCTTATTGCCCATGAATGCTCAGTGAACCTTGAAATGCACTCCTGTGGAATCTGTTTTTTTCTTGCAGGAATTAATCCCTTCAGAACATCATATTGTCACCAAGATTGATAATTATATATGAAAAGTTAGACTTTGGGGAAGTCATGAAAATAACAGGAAATATGCTCCTGACTTTTCTCTCAGCATTTTCTATCTGTCTGAAAGAACAGTCTGTTTCCTTTAATATCCAGAATTTCTTGATGATAAACTTTTTTTGTTTATTGCTTCCTATCTGACTATGCTTGTCAGAGCTGGAGATATTTAGCAGTTATTGTTATTTTATACTTTGTCATTGCCATCTGGGAGAGTTTTTAACATTTATTGTGTGCTTAATAGTTACTTGCTTATTGAAGGACAAATAAATGAATGTGCTGGTTTTATAGAGAAAATGAAAATACACTGGATCTCTGTATTAACAGAGTAACAGGAATACTTTATAATTTATGAGACTATAAACAAGGTCAAATTCTGAACCAAGGAGTTGTTGCCTTTAGTAACAATTGATTCATTTGCAGAGTTGAAAATTCATGTACAAAAGACTTAACTCTTGGAATCTCAGAATGTGATATTATTTGAAAGTAAGATCATTGCTGATTCATTGGTTAGGTTATGCTAGATTGGTATGGGCCTCTAATCCAGCATGATTGCTGTTCTTCTGTAAAGGGAAATTCTGGACACAAATAGCCACTCAGAGAGAAAACCATGTGAAAACTGCAGATATGCAACCATAGTTTGCTATGAAATTACCAGAAAGTAAAGGAAAGGCAAAAATCAAATTCCCTCCAATGCCTCTCAGAAGGAACCAACTCTAACATCTTGATTTTGGGCTTCTTACCTGCACAATTGTGCTACAGCAAATTTCCATTGTTTTATTCCCTGAGCTTGTGCTACTTTTTATGGCAATCTTAATAAATTAACGTAGTAATGGTGATATCATTTTTAAAAGTTGATACAGTTACTAGGGACTAGTTCAGTTGATAGGGTATTTCCTTTCATAGCTGATTCCATTAACTCAGGGACAACTGTCTCCTTTACCAAGTGTAAATTGGTAAATTGGTAAAGTAATTAGAAATCTTGAATAGTGTCTGTCCAAGTACTGTTGAAATGCTTGGGAACTGTTCTGTAGGTGTGTGTAAGGTAAGGTTATGCAAGGGGTTGTATTCCTGAGAAAGCTGGACCAATTTTGTGACAAGTTTCACTTTGGGATGCTACTAATTTTCCAGAGTCCCCCAGATCCAATTCAGTTTTCATCTGATTAAGGGGGGAGTAGACAAGGTATGTTTCCAATTCCTTACTTACTTCTCTAATTTTGAATGAAGAATGTTAGTGAAGTCAATTGGGACCCAGGAGCATTCAAACTTAATTTAGCAACAGAGATCTGCATCCATTAAAAAAAGTGGGACCAAGGAAATGCTGAATCTTGACTAAGAAGACAAAACTGCAAACTTTCAAGAATACCTGTTGCTCCCACAAGATAGGATGAACAATTCACTCTTGATTATCCTTTCAGGGATTTAGTCCTGAGCAACACTGTCTCAATACCCAAGTGAAAGGTAATGGGAGAAAGAAACATAACATTGTGGCAGTGGCTTCTAGAATAAAATTTATTTTATATGATTGAGATGGGTTTTTGCAGCCACACTGTAAAATATGCATAAAAATCACAAAATGAGAATTCTGAAGTGGTTGAGGAGTGAATTTTTCTCACAAGCATTTGAAAGAATTTCCTTGAGAATTTTTCTTCTCATCAGAAATTGGAAAAGAAATCGGGAACCAACCTTGGGCCTTTCAAGTTAGATGGAATGGAAGCTGATCGTATGATTTTTATTTTTCTTGTTGCTTTCCCTCAGCCTACTATGCCTCTTTTTAAACTTCGTGTTGGACATTTAGAGCAGGGGACATTTTTAGACACACACTGACCTGCTATGGAGACAGCTACCTTAGCATTTGGGGCTTGTGTGGGAAGGCACGTGTCAGCCACAGGCAATTCCTGTTGGCATTTGGTCTGAGGCAGCATCTAAGACCATCCTGCTCTTCAAAGTAGGACAAAACACATGTTTTCAGAAAGGCAAGTGCTCATTTGGTAAAGGATCCTAAATAACTGTCCACCTCAAAGTCAGGGCAAAGGGTTTACACTTCATAGTGTAATAGGAAGACACACATATCTATGCCCACTTATATTCATATTCACTTTAATTGAAACAGATATTAGGTCACAACCCTAATTTTGTAGCTGTGTTGGAAGAACAATCTTTGAGTCATTGGCAAGATCTACGAAAAAAGTAAAGAGGGAACAAATACGCTACATGTGCAGTGAAGAATAAGCAATGTAAAAGGAAAACCATATGAGTTTGTAGGACTGCTATCTCTGGTCCTGCCCTGGGGAGGCATCAATCCAAATGTATAGATGCATTTATTCTCCACTTAAAAAGTATGCACCTGATTTGTTTTATCAATTTGTACAGTTGAAAATGTTTCTTGATTTTCTCCTCGGCGAGGTAAAAAGATAAAACTATTTTTATTCCAAAGAACAACTAAAAATGAGTTAGTAACCATATATTTTTACTGAAAGGGCCTTATTTTTATCATTTCATTTGTCTAAATAAGTGAAAAAATAGAAGAATCTAACCCAAATTTTCATTTGCTGTTACTAGGCATACAAATATTTTTCTTCTTATTAAGTTAGAGTTTTAGTCTAAATACCATTAAATATGCTCAATAAAGTAAACTGTTAGGTTCTGGTAGAAATTCTTAACATAATTTGCTATTCAGTACTTTTACATGTATTAGATGTTATTAAGACATAGGCTAATTAAAGTTTTTTAATAGCATTAACATTTAATAAAATATTTAAATAAAATACTCCCAAATTGAATTTTTTCTTATTTTCCTGGATTAAAAATAAAGCAGCTTTAAAATTCCTTATACTGTAATTGAAGAGAAGACAAAAAAGGCTCAGGGATTGCAAATTATATCGGCTATATATGTGACATGGTATAATCCTTTACTGAATAATTTTTGCCAAAGGTCACCATTATAAAATTAGCGATGCATTCATCAAGAAAATATTTTGCTTTCAATTTAATGGAAAACTTTAAATGAGACTTAATTTTAAATCTAAAAATGAGTTAAAATGACATAAATCCTCAACTATTAACAATGAAATGTTTAATAAATGGTAACAATACATAAATTGGTGTATAATTACAAAAAGTTTAATTTGCATTTTGAAAGTATAAATACTAAATGTAAACAATGAAATGCAATTTACATCTATGGTTAAGTTTTAAGAAACATGGAGCAAGAAAATTTGAGATAAAAAATAAAATTCATATTTAGGAGAAAATAATTACTGCAGAGAAAAAGTGACTGATCATTTTTCATAAGTACCATAGCAAAATAGGGCCTAAGAACAACAGATGAAACCATTCCTTAAAATGCTCATACATTTTCTGTGCACAGTAGTTAAATATTTGGTAAGTAGGGGAGTGGTGAATTAAATAATAGCTTCTCCATTTAGTGCTGAAAATGTACAACCATTAAAAGGAAAATTGTGAAAATATAACCATATGGATATAGCATTAAATAGGAAATATCAAAATTAGTTTTATTATAAGAATGTCGAACAATTATTAAAAGAAAATGTATATATTTGCAAATAATTGTTATAGTCTTTAAACTAATGGGGCTTTAGGTAAAGCTCATTTTCTTCAGGTCTATGTCATATATATATATATATATATATATATATATATATATAAAATGCTAAGTGAACTTAATCAAAATATTGTAATGTTTTTCAAAGTATCAATGTAATTAAAGTATTGTAATGTAATTTTAAGCACCAATGAAAATTATTTCCTCAGAAGCAAGCAGATAAACCAAAGATACTTGTGAAGAAAGAAAAAAAGCAAGAGGCTTCTTTCAAAAGTCTCAATCTCTTTATCAAGTGTTCTACATTGCTCTGCATAGTACAAGCTAAGCTCTGCTAACAAAGTGCTTAACCTCGCAGAAGCGCAACAGATGGAAGGTTTATGTCTCACCTGCATGATCCTCATGAAGCTCTGCTGGCTCGTCTGTCCAGATGTTTTACATCTGCCTTGAACATCTCAATGTGACTAGAATTAAACCCAAAACTGGGCCGAGTAATCTTATGTTACATTTAGGATCACAGAGTTTGCTGTCAAATACTCACGCTGTATTTCACTGGTCCATTACTTTTCCACTCTTTCTAGACAGTCGTCTTGTGTCTATTTCTTCTCCTTGTCATTACCTGCCTGTTCAGCTGAGAGCTCATCTTCTGTTTCACTGACCAAAGTGAAGCAATCAGAAGGCTTTCACATCCCTCCACTCCCTGGCACCTGCCTAGCACCAAACCTTGGGCCTCACAATCTTTCACGCACCACCTGCCCAGCACTTGCTCGGCTCTGGATCCCACTCCACTGCACCTACTTGGTTCTCTCTCACTGAGACTTGGCCTCCTTAGAAACTCTACTGACCAACTGTCTTCTAGATAACCTTCTCTGCTGTTTTCCCTGCTTCCTCTGTGACCCAAACCATTGTCACCTCCCACTGAACCACCCTGCTGGCTGAATAACTGATGGCTGGGTTTCTAGCCTAGAATTTCTAGCCTACTTACTGCATTGTTGTTAAGTGATATTAAGATATTAGATGATTTAAATTCTTCTTGCAGATCTTCCCAGTGGTTTCCCATCTCATTCATAATACAAGCCAAACTTCAACAATGGCTCACAAAGGCTTCTTGAATGCTTGCCTTCTTCCATTCCATTGTGATTTCCTCTTCCAGGCAGAAGTCTTTGCTTATTATGCCTCCCCTTGGCTTATTTGCCAATCCTCAAACATTCCAGGAATGCCACCACAGGAATTTGGCACTGGCTGCTTGCTGCCTGCCTAGTTATCTGGTGACCTTGTCACCCTCCCTGTATTGCCACTGGCACTTAACCCTGAAGATACCTTTACCATCAACCTCTCTAGTGGACTGTTTAGTGTAAGTCCACTACCCCAAGCCAGGTGCTTTTATCCCCATGTTTCTTCCTAGCACCCGTACTCTCTTTCACATCATTTCTTTTACTTAGCAGATGAGTATCCAATCGCATATTTTACAGGTATGTATGCTTGTATACAGCTCTGCTTGAGGAATTTCACTGATAACTTTGAACTAATGGAGACAATAAACAGTGTCACTGTTCTGAACATATTCTGATGCCGCAGTGGTGAGAAACAGGCTGGAGTACTGCCTTTCTTCCTTTCTAGCTGTGACATCTTAATTTTTACATTGTGTGGCCTTTAGATGCTTAATTGTTTTTATCAGTCTAATGAACAAAAGGTTAAGATGACACTCAGTTTTATATTGAGTTTTAAAGATTAAATTCAAATGTATAATAAATAACCATTGTAAACATGGTAGATCTGAGATCAGCTGTTATTATTCCTGGGATAATATTGGCTGCTGATAAGGTGGATGATAAATTCAGTGTATATTTATAATGGATAAATCTAAATTATCAGGAGATTGAAGCTTAGTGAATTATAATGTATGGTTTTGTTGAAATGTACAATTTAGTTGCTTTGATGGCTACTGACAGCACTGGAAATAATATATCTTCCTTACTTGACCAATTTAACAGAAACATCTGTATTTCAAGAATAATTAACATAACAGAAAAAATTCCAGGTAGAAAAGTGAAAGCTCTAGTAATGCTGCTTGCTCATGTTACCTAAATTCTATAAAGATGAGGTCGAAGTTACATGACAAAGTCTTCAACCTAAAGGGAATCATTTGACTATTTTAGGGTTTTAAAGACCTGGATTTCAAATGAATGGCCCAAATCCTGGTTTTATTTGGTAATTCTACATAGATGATAATTTTCATGAAGCAACAGTATAACAACACTAAGCTTAAAAAAATCTAATTCAGTTTTATTTCACTGAATTGCTAACTGGGAAAGTTCTGAACTTTTTTGAAAAAGACAAAATGCTTCAATGATGTTAGTAGATCATAAACTTTTTCTTTCAAAGTAAGATGAATGATTTAAAGTATAAAATAGTCACCACTATATAAATAAGATGTTTTCCCATAAAATATCTCTGTCCATTGGTGTGTTGAATCATAGATATTATTATGTACTTTTACATAGGAAAAATATTTTTATGTAAACTTTAAAACATCTGTTTGAAAGAGAGAAAGTGAGAGAGAGAGAGAGTAATCTAAATGGGCACGACTTAAAAGAAAACATTCTTGCTTATGAAAAATGTTCTAAGGGATAAGTCACTGGCCTTATCTTTGAAACAATCTTTTCTAATTCCTCCTTGATGTAGATTGGAACTGGAAACAGCCTTCTACTTTCTCCTCTTTAGCTAGACACCAGCACAGTGTAAACCCAGCCATCAGCCAGAAGAGATTGCTACAAGAAATAATTTGAACCAGAAACTCTTAAGCAGGGTGACTGAACACCAATCTGGCCTCCTTTGTGAATTGCTTAAAATAATAGATTCTTGGCAGAATTACTTACAAAAATTGCCCTTCCCAGTAGGGATCAGTATCAATCAATATTTCTTAATTTCTCCAGAATACCCAAAGGGTAGGAACATGGTGAGGACTGGCCAGCGTCGTCCTAGTCTCCAAATTGCTGTTTACTAATATTTTACCAAATGCTTGATTTCAATTACCCATATCCACATTGGCAAGTTAACAGGTAAAATTACTGAAGAGACACGTAAGGATTCTAACCAGCAGCTGTTTATAATAACTTCCTTGGGAAAACGATCTCTCTCAACTCTCCCTGTCTTACAGAAAACATGAATGGCTATTATCGTTTATCAGCATGTAAACGGTCACAGCAGTGAAACCACGCACAGCCCTATCATTCTGCTCAGACGAGGCAGGGGCGACACTAGGACATGGAGCCTGTTCTGAATCCTCTTCCCATTATGGTCTTGCCCATCCCTTGGGCTGTGAGAAGCACCAGGGTGCACAACAGAGGGGTCCAATCTTTGGGTTCTCTGGGTAACAGTGAGTGTGGAAGAATTGTCTTAAACTTCATATAAAATAGAATTAGCGTACATTACTATCAAAACTTGTTTTAGTATTTTTTATTATAACAAAACAATACAATAGGGCTACATTTAATAATTAAAGAAGAAAACTTACAGGTCTGCTTAATGACAATAAATGTATACACACACACACACACACACACACACACACACACAAGGGTAGGCTGTACACTACATTGGCAGTGTTTTACCGGCATCATACGAGAGCACGATCCGGGTTTCCATTCCACTGACTGTGTGTGGCAGGTGTCAGAGTTGACCTGGCACTGTGCTCTCATCTACTCAGTACTCTGTTGTCTGCTACTCAGTCGGTACTGAAACAGCAGGCAATCGAGTCACAAACAATATCGCTAAAAGTCACTTCCTAGTATCAAAACCTTATAATCTCACTGGGCACCATTCCTTCCTGTCCAGGACCTCCTGCGGCCCTGCAGATCGCAGATTGGACAGGCCAGATCTACAGGATAATGAAACAGGCAACAGTGGTTCACAAGTTCCGAAGAGAAAACCACACGGGGAACATGATCTTAACTAGGAGAAATTCTGAAACTGAGGAGGTCCTGCTGCCTGGTCTCCCACGGTCCTGCTGTGAGCTAGCAGCAAGAGAGACAGATGCCTCAACGGCTGCAGGTGATGGAGACGGAAACACCTGGCTGAATAGTGAAAGAAGGCGCACAGCTACCTGTCACTCCCGGTGTCTTGCTGTTACCACAAGCTGAGTATCCCGTATTCAAAGTGCTTGGGATGAGAAAAATTTCAGATTTTGGATTTTTTTTCCAGATTTTGGAATATTTGTGCATACATAATGAAGTATCTCAGAGGGGAATGAAATAGCTCAGAGTCTAAACAAGGAATGCCTTCAAGTTTCATATACACTTTTGTACTGCCTGAAGGTGGTTTCATATTATGTTTTTAGTGTCCTGCCTTTCGACTCATTGCATGAGATCCGATGTGGAATTTTCCAGGCATGCTATCGTGTGGGTGCTCCGAAAGTTTTGATTTTAGAAGCTTTCAGGTTTTAAATATTTGGGTGAAGGATGTTTAACCTGTACTATCTTTGAAGTTCTGGATTCCCTGCTAAATTACATTTTTATTCAAGGTAGGAATAAACTTTCCTTTTAAATGAAACCTAATCCTGGGAAGGTTTAGCTAAACTATCACTTATATATGTTTTATTTGCACCTATGTAATCAGGTCACTTGCTTCTTATTATCTATTTGAAGTTGACAGATATATAAGAAATAGGAAGTTTTAAATGGAGGAAAGAGTGAGTAACAGTTGTTTTTTTAACCATGAAAATTTAGAAGATTGGGTTTGGGGCACTGCAATTTGGGAGCAGAAATGCAGAGAGGAAGGGATGTGCACAAAGATTTCCTCTTTGGGCGGTGGGTTAGCCATGGCTAAAACTTTCCTTCCTTCTTCCTATGTCTACCTTGTGTTTATGTCATGAGAAAAATCTGTCAAACAACTCAGTGTATGAATGAAATAGTTATTTTTCTTGGATTAGGATTTAGTGAAAGTTCATGGGATTTCAGATTTGCCTTTGCCTATTTTGAAATCTGGCATCATTTATTCTATTTCATAGTCTTTTAAAAATTATCCCCAACACAAAATACCACACACACACACACACACACACACACACACACACACTCCCAGTTGATCTAATTAAGGTGACAGGAAAGGATTACTGTCATTCTTTGTTTCTAAAATTCAGATCCATGTATCCCCTGGAGGGCATATTAGTCTATAAGGATGGAAAGAATACATCTGGAGCCTGCTCTGCATACTGTATCGGCTTTTGTAAATTTTGTCTGGATTCTCCTTTTCAAATTGATAAGGAATACAAAATGTCACTTTTATATTTTATACATGTTGCAAAATTCAAACAGTTCTAAACATGGAGTTTTCTACTTCTTGTGAATCACTACCACTTATATCTATAGACCTTCAGGGTTGAAATTTATTCTGATTTACAAATACATGTGGGAGAGCTTTAAAAGCTCTTTGAATGGCATTGTTTGCAATTAGTTCTGCCTCTACCTAATTATGGGAATCTAACACATCAGTTATCTAAAACTACTTGTTTATCTATAAATTTAAGGCTCTGTTCCCTCTGTGGCCACATTTGCAGGTTTATATGACTACTTTACATCATTGGTTTTGACTGGAAATGCTGGAGGTCTGAGAATCACATTTCATGGCCCATTACAGGAACTCTGCTAACATATGTGTGGAGGGGCGTTCTGTGGAATTCCTTGAGGTAATATGATGTCACACCAAAACTATTTAGTAGGGTTTTATAGAAATACCAGACATTTTAGTTGAAGCTATGGAATTTCTGTGGAAATGTTTTACACAGGCGCTGCCATTTTTAATTTGCAAATCTTATTGTGCTTCTATCATGGAACAGATTGTCCTTTGAAATATACTTTTTAGAAATAATCTTAAGAGATAAATTGTTCCATCAAATAACTCACATAAGGTGAGGAAATTTTCTGAATCAGAATAGGATAATAATGTTAGAAAGCTTAAGTATATATGTGAAAATCATGAAATACTTCCCATTTTGAGGCAAGTGATTCATAAAAGGTAATTTTTGATTTCATCATTTACCATGCTTCAGGCATTCCCTATTCAAAAAAGTGAAGACTTTCTTGGAATGATACATCACTATCATCATATTTTGGTAAATACATTGATTAATTAGATACACATACTTTCTGAAATGACATGAGTATCTGGAGGCAAAAGAGAAATAGTAGCAATCCATGTGTTCCATCTGGACCTTGTATGATTCTTCAGCAGGTAAACTGGCATGTTTATGATATCCTGGTCAATGTTTCTCATCTACTTTTATTAGACAGTTAGTGGGGCAGAGTGACACTGACTTGTAGGCAAAAAATCTGTCATTTAACTCAATGCGTTTGTGGATAACGTTGCTCATTTCATTCTAGCCAGGAAAAATAAATAACTTTTCATCTTGAGATACAAACAAAACAGAGTAAGACAAACCAAACAAATTTGTTTCACTTTCCAGGTCTAGTTCTTTGAGATGGATTAAACCTCAAGGAAATGGTTAATTCTAGGCAACATGCTGACTTGAGTTCTTGGTACTCACTCATTGTGTGTGTTCATGAGGCCAACTAGAGAGGCGATAATCCTTCCCCACGGTGAGCCTCATCCAATTCACTGAAGCCCCGGATAGAACAAAAGACTGAGGAAGAAATAATTCTTTCTCTTTGCCTACCTTTGTGTTGGGGCATCATTCTGGGTCACTATTATTAACCACATGAAAATCTGCAAAACATATTAATAGACACAGGTGGAAAGGAAAAATATAATAGATTTAACAAAGCCACTGGGTGTCAAGTTATTCTTTCCATGGTGAAAAATAAATAATATTTTCACATGGTTATCATATACACAAGTAATATGTCTTCATATAGTATCACTGAAAAGCATAGATAAAATCATTTCTGTTAATGAGTCAACTCTTACAAGTAAGGCTAAAGTATATTAGGGTTTCTTCTGTCTTTGAAGGTGAACTTGGACTTGAACTTAGAATGATATTTTATCATCTTTCATCCTAGTGCTAAGACTTTTTATAGCATTTGTTTTTCTGTGTCTTCAGCTCACCTATTGAAATTCTTGCTTTATAGTCATGTAAACCAATTCCTTATAGTGAAAATCTATGTGTTTATGTGTCTCTGTACCCAGCCTTTGGTTCTGTTTCTATGGAAAACATATATATATATATATAGTATTTCCTTTGCCTGCAACCCAATAAATACTGGGTGTCCAGAGAAGTCTTTGTCTTAGCTCCTAGACAGAGTTCTGGCCTTCCTGGTTTCCCCCACAACCATATTACTTCTCTTTTATTTAAGCCTTCTCCATAACTCATTTAGGAGACCGGGGGTCAGGCTAAAACCTGGATACCTGAATCCTGGCCTGGATGACTAAGGTACACTCAGAGTGGAAAAGCTTTGAGATGGAGAAGGGCTTTGCAGAAAGGGAGAAGAGCTTCATGGAAAGTAACTGCTCCAGGACACTGGGAAGAAAGAGGGAGTGAAAAGTCTTCACCAAGAAGACAGATGAGTCCTGCTGCGCAAAGCCCTGCAGTTCGATATCCAGGAATTAAGCATGGGGAGAAATGTATCAGCACAGGAGCAAAGACACCTGTAGTGACTCTAAGGCCTGCCTCAAGGGCTCATGGGCCAATGAAAGATTTAATAAAAATGCTACAAGAGGCAACCAAATATAATCCATGGTTTCCTCAAGCAGGCCCCCTACATCTTGACAATTAGGAGAGAGTTGGAAAAAAATCTTAAACAGGCACAGGATAGAGAAAAAATTATTTCCCCAAGAGTTTTCTTGACTTGGAATTTGGTGACCTCATTTTTTAATCCATTATGAAGCACACAGCCAACAGCTTCTACTACAGGCACACAGAAAACAAAAATGGTTCAATAATTTAGTACATTAATAAAATAAAAGAAGTAGTCATTTGTTTAACTGCAGAAATCTACTGATACGGCCAATATTTATTTTTCTTAAAGAAAACTCTTGGCCCATTGGTAGTAACCTAGTAAAAGATGTTGTATCCATTGGCTATTGTGGTCATCTATCATTCCAAAACTTAAAAAAAAAAATACGAGTGTATATATATATTGTGCTTCTCTTGGCTGTGTGAATTAGGATGGGCTTTTCAATCTCACTGCATACGTCAAATGCTAGGTGTGGAAAATCTCTTGAGAGAATTATGACATAAACTTGTTGAAAGAAATAAGAAAAGTCATATTAAACGAGTGGCATCCAATTTTCATGAGCTGGATGATTCATTATTGTAAACATGGCATATACAACCTCAAACTAATAAGTGTAAAGCAGTCACAGTCGAGACATATTTCAGTGTGAAGCTGATGCATACTGTACTCCAACAAAAACCAGCACAGAGAATAAGATGAGATGTGAATCGTAATTACAAAATAAGAAAGAAAACAAAAATGCTGTGTATGTGGCATATTCTGGTTCTTTTGTGCATTAGGAGAGGAGGATGGATGAGTGTATAGCTGTGGTGCTAGTACATTCCATCGCTCCTGTCAAATTTCTCACTTTCTCAAATTGCACGAGTGCAGATGCTTTGAATCTCTATACCAATGACACCATGGGAAATAACCTTACCATTTCTCAGCAATATTTTACAAGGGAACTTGGTATGCAAAGGATCCCTGGCTGGAGAGGTACTTGTTTGGTAGAAGAATGGTTAGTACTCTTCTCAGTGGCTGTAGATGACAATGACATGCACGCTTTGTAAATATCCTGAGGCCCTTTATGGTACCCTTCACCATTGCATGGAGCACACCGTAACCAGAAATTAGAATGACAGTAACAAGTCATCCTACGGCTTCATGTACAACCAAAGCCTACAACTGAGCGCAGCACAGCTCACCTCAAAAGAATTTATGAACGTAAAATTAAAGTCTTGCATATGACAAAATAAGATTTTATTATAATTCACCCCAGTATTATTGACAATTTGTGAATCTATGCTAACATAGTTCCTATTCCATTCAGAATTTTCCTGACATGTGATCTCTTAAATTCTGCTGGACTCTAGATTTAGGAAATTTGCTATTTTACGGAGCAGTTTATTAAATTTTATTTTTTATTAAATTACTAGAGGAGACATGCTAATCTGAAAAATCTAATTTTTAGAAGTTTTTATTTATTGTTTGTAATTCTTCTTTGCTGAACCCTGTGGAATAAAAGTTCAATGTCAATAAAAGCTACATGTATTTTTACAATGTTTATATGTTTTTGACCTTTAAAATAAAATCAGATTGAAAAACCACATAGACCACCTAATGTGGTGGATGAATATTTCTTAAATATATATTTTGATTTTCCTTTTTTTTTTCAATTTTTTTTAACCTTAGTATACATTTGCAGTCCATAATGATTCCATTCCTTGTAAAGAGCTGGCATACACACATAACACATCTTAATTACTTTTTCACCTTCAAATCCTTTTCCTCTCCTTCCTTCTCTTGCTTTCCCCTCCCTTTTGCAAAAGATCTATCTCCCTACCTACGACTACCTATCTTTTATTTTTCTCTTTATTTCTAATTTGGGTATCTTTTATAAGAGAAATCATGCAATACTTAAGCTTGTGTATCTGACTTATTTTAATTAATATGGACTTCAGGTCCATCTATTTTCTTATAAATGACTCAAGTTTATTCTTTATAGTAGTGTACTTCTCCATTTTGTGTAAATAACATATTCTCTTCATCAATTTACCTATTGATGGACATGCAGGCTACTTCTAAGATTTAGTTATTGCTAATCAATGATTAGTTATTGCTAATCATTCTAGATTTTTCAAATATTGTCTTGTCCATCTAAATGCAGGATCTCAACAACTTAGTTACTAAACCAGAAATTCTTGAATCCTCTCTTAATTTTCTGCGTCTCCTTCATCATTCCGTTCTGAAGGCTGTACCTAAGCGGGCTGCCTGCTTCACTTCAGATCTGTTATTCTTCACAAAGGCCTAGTATTTTTCTACAGTATAAAGATATACTGAAGTATAAAACCATGGTGTTGTGTAGTAGACTGCCTTCTAAGGGACCCCAGAGTGGGATCAACGTCTGCAGATGTTCAAAACATTATGAAGTTCCCTTCCCCTGAGCGTTGCATGGACATATCAACTTCTTGTGAACAGAACAGGACAGAAGTAATGGTGTATCTCTTCTGAGCTTAAGTTGCAAATGTCTTCAATCTGCTTCTCCCCCACCCCCACTCCATCCCATTACATTCTCTGATGAAGCGAGCTACCCTGTTGTGAATCCCATATGGAATGATCGGTGACGCAAGGTCTCGGAACAGCTTCCAGTCAACAGCCAACCAGGACATGAAATTTGACAGCTAATAAGGAATTAAATCCTGCCAACACTACATAGCTGAGTTTGGAAAGGGATTTCAAGTCAAGCCATGAGACACTTGTTCCCTTCTCCAACTATTTGATTACAGTCTTGTGAGAGAACTGAACCAGAGGCCTTCTGTAAGCTACAGGAGTCCTGAACTAGAAGAAATTTTGCAAAAAAATGTTGTGTTAAGCCTCTAAATCTTTCTGTCATTGTTACACCAAAGCAGAAAACTAATGCATATTGGTTGGATTAAAACCCTTCAGTTACTTTCAAAACAAAAATCCCTTTGGCTAAACATTCTATCCACAGTACTACATACCAGTCTAGTCTCTCTTGTTCATCTCTTTTGCATACAGTGATCTAAGCAGATTTTGCTTCTTCTTTGGCTTTTTGGAGTTAATCAAGCTTTTATCTGGATGAGTTGCTCATGTCTTCATCCCGTCTCTTCTCATGGTTGGTCTCATGACAGCTTTTCATCATTCTGTCTTCTCCATGTAGGGAATCACTCTCTCAACACTTCATTGGATGCTTTAGCTCTTTGTTATGTTCAGATAACTTTTTAAACTTGATACAATTTCAAACAGTAGGTTGTTTACTTTTTTCTCTCTCTCTCTTTCTCCTTCCTTTGTTCCCTCCCTGACTCCTTCCCTTTTTCTTGAGATTTTTTGTAATGGTTAAATCTTGGAAACAACTCAAATGTCCTTCAATTGAGGAATGAATAAAAACGATGGGGTGTTTTTATACAAGGGAGTACTACTCAGCTATAAAGAAGGATAAACTCGAGGTTTTCATGGGTAAATGGGTGCAACTTGAGATTATACTCATAATTGAAATAAATCATACTTGCATGTGTAAACATTGTATTGTTTCTCTAGTGTGAAAAACTGAAGAGTAAATAAAATCCAAAATATACAAAAAATATGAAAGTGGAAGGAAAGAAACTGCTCAAAAGGAAAGAAAAATATATATGACTATATATACACAAAGGTATATATATCATGATAGATAATTATAATAGCAATCTCTCTTAGCACATCAAAAAGAACGCTTTGTGCTTTCATTGTTTGATCATTTTTCCATGCCTATCTCTTGCAATCTAAGCAATTTCTTTGAAGATAACTATACAGTATATATTTAGCATTGTTAATCTCCTATTATTTTGTTTTGATTTTATATAATTTTTATTCTTTTTTCATTTTAAAATAAAAAGTCTCTTTCCAAATGCATTAAAAAATAAATTCATTCTCTGTTGTTCAATTTTATTTGCTCAACTTATTGAGTGGCTTCCCAAACTCCAGGGAAGGACACTGAGTCCTTTCTCTTTTTTGAAAACATCTGAGCTTGTCTCTCTCTTTCCTTCTGCTGCCTGCCTTGGGCCATCACGTGCTTAAAAGCTTTATATTGATTTCTGTATCCACCGGTGCTTTCACTTGCCATCTGTTGGCTAAAGTATTTGTATATTTAGAAACACAGGAAAGAGCACACATGAAAAATTGGGGACATTTGAATAGATAGGACATAGCATCTCTCCAACACTTTGTATAAACAATCACTGATTCATAAAATCTGGAAAGTTACAAGAAGTTGTAAGATGTTAAGACCACCAAATAGCTGGAAAAGCACCGAGGCAAAGAAAATAATACATGTTTTATAATATTGGATAGAAGAAGGGTTTAAAATGTTAATACATTCTGGAATTTTTGAAAGTAATGAATTAGAGCAAATTTGCTTACAATTTTAAAAGGCTTTAACTTGTTAAAGAGGTTGTAGAGGAAAATATATGTGTCAAATTTAATGAAGAAAATTAACTCTCTTTTCCTCCTTAAAGAGAGTATCACTTCCTTGAGAGCAGAGAAAAATGCATAATAAGGTATAAATCTTCATATATATTAAGGGAAATCAGTGAGATTACCTTCACAATTTGTGAATTAAGTAAATTAACATTTTATAAAATAAATTTGAAATTAGCATCTCAGCATAATGTGAAAGTATATTTCTAGGGTCTTAGAAACTCTAAGAGAATAACATGCAAAAATTTTTATTTCATAATGTGCTTTCTGAACACACACACACACACACACACACACGCACATGTGCACATGTGTTTGAACAACCAATGAAAAACATTACTCATTTGTGCCTGGATTTCTTGGCATTCTCTCTCCCTTCTCCTCCCCTTACTGCTTCTTATGATTTGCCTTATTTTTCTTCACATCCCCCAGATTGTCCTGTGACTCTGTGTACCTCCTTATGGTGGACCTCTGCCAATGTCAACTAGTATCCCCATGGTGTTTACTACCTAAACTAAATCGGGATGGAACTGGACTGTGTTTTCTTGATACCTCTTCTCACTGCATTAACTGTTCCCAGAGAATACATTTGCTTAATATGTCAACATCTGTAAAAATCTGTGGGACTTGGTGTTCCTGATCCACCATTAGAATTCTGGTATCAGCAGTGCATGAGGCAGTGAAGAGGAAGCAGCTCAGGACATCAAACACAATACCCTGGAGTGGGCTTGGTGTAGGCTGGCCCTGAGCTCCCCAAGGAACTCAGCAAGTGATTTTTATTTTTTTAGGATTTGATCTTCACAAGAGGAGGCTCAGAAAATAATGATAAAAATTTTAAGCCAAGAGGGAATCTTGGACGTGTCCATTACACTTTTAATAATAAAAAAAGCCTCAGATAGTGAGGACAAGAAAAAACACATTTGATGACTTTTAACTACTTAAAAATTTTATACAAATTCTAAACTTAAATGAAAGTTTGGCCACACTGGAAAAGTCATATATATATATATATATATATCTTTTTATCTTTGTAGCAGGAACAGGATGATTTTATGCTTTCATAGGAATGATTATATAAGAATTGTATTATCCAGTAGTTCACTAATAAAATTAATGTATAATAAATCGGCTGTGACTGACAACTGATATATATTTATGCTGCATAGATATTTTATGATGCATTTTGCATTTGTGCTTCTCAGTTTTCATAGTAAATGCAATCATCTCACTTTGTCAACCAAGAGTTGGTCCAAAGTGCAAAAGAAGAAGCAAAATCTGGTTAGAGCACTGTGTACAAAAGACATGAGCAAGGGAGAGTATATTAGTAGGTAGGACTGTTAGCCCAATATTTAGCCAAAGGAATTCTCATATTGAAAGTGACAGAAGGATTTTAAGCAAAGCAATATGCTTAGTTTTCTACTTTGGTGTAACAATGACAACAAAATTCAGAGTCTTGACACAGTGTTTTTTGCAAAATTTCTTCTAATTTAGGAATCTGGTTGTAGATTACAGAAGGCTTCTGGTTCAGTTCTTTCACAAGACGGCAAGTAAGTTGTTAGATAAAGGAACATGGATACCAAAATAGGAATATGCTCGTCTGTTGTAAAATATGGCATAGTATTTACATATAAGCTAATCTTGTACTCAGTATACTTTAAACAATCTTAGATTATTTGTATACCTAAAGCAATATAAATCTTATGTACATATTTGTTATACTGTATCACAAGTATATGTTCTGTACAAATACAGTCTTTTTTTTTTAAATCAGAAATTAAACTCAGGACCTTGTGCTTGCCAGGTAGGTGTTTGTTTATGCAGCTGAGCTATACCTCCAGCCTGTTTTTTGAATATTTTAAATTTACAGTTGGTTGAATCTGTGGTGGTAGGATCCATGGGAATGGAGGGCTGTCTTTTTTTGAAGATAATAAATATTCCTACCTCACAGTTTAATTATGCCTAGTCAGTGGTGATGAACCTATGGAACTTGTGTCATTTGTTTTCCTTTTAAGACAAAAGATGTTAATGTATGAGTCTTTTTTTTTTCTAAACTAAAAACTCAGTATTCAGGTTTAATTGCAGTTTTGGCACTTTTCGATAAATAAATGGGTTTTGGGATGAAGTTTGGGCACTTATCTGAAAAGATTCGCCATCACTGGATTAAACCAATTATTTCCATATCAGTTCCAGTTCTAAGATACTCAGAGACTACATTGAAAACAAGGATACCCAAATCTTATTTTTCCATAACTGATTTACTTGGTCAACTTGCCCCAGTCAGAATGTTGAATGTAACCTAGAGCCTGCAATTTCTATTACCCACTTATTTTCTTTTCTGTTTGTGTGTTTTAAGGCCCAGATAAAAATATCAGAAACTCTTAAGAGAACATCTAGTTTTCATTTAATTTTCTAATATGATCTTTAATTATCTTGATTGATTAAAATCACTATAAGCACATAGTTTTAATTTTTATTTTTAGAACTTAGGTGATCATCTTATCATTGTTAATACAAAGTCCTATATCTTATTATTGTGCATTTGAATACATTCCTTGCCCTGTCTGGTTTTGTGTCTGCAGCCTCTCCTCTCATTCAGATTTGGCCTGACTGCCTCCCTGCATAGGCTGTTGGATCTGGGATGGCTTGACATTCCACTCATCTCAGAGCCCTTTAAAAACTACCTACTTCTAATCTCCTTTTAAAAAATTAAAAACATGAATTGTGCCAAAAGTCAAATTACTCCAAGGTAGTCGTGAAATTTATGAAAAAAAGAAATTCTGTACAACAAATTTGATTTCTCTTGATTCTCATTTTCCAGAGGTAGTGACTTTCACATCTTCTAGATGCTACTTCTTTAAAGGCATCTTCTATGTTCCTGTAAGACATGCTTATACCATTATTCTTTGTGTTTTTATTTTAAGTAATACAGTTGACTTCCCAATTTGAAAAATAGCTCTCAAAAACCCACTGTTTTCCATCCACAGTTACATCTCCTATCCCCGAGAACTCATCTTTCCACCATCATGCATAATCTGAAAAGTTCAAAAATGATGATAATATCATGCATGCATTTATATACATGCCATTTTGAGGTGAGTCATACTTGACTTTATTAGATTTAAAAATCTCTCAATTATTTTGTCTAGCTTTGCATATGACCATTATAGTTCATTCCAAAATTCTTTTATGAGAGGTAGAAATCTCCAAATAACATGTTTAAATGCATTGAATATGGGGCTCTGGAGCCTGCTCCCTTGTTGCTCTTTGCTGGTCTGAACTTGGACTTCTTGAGCTTCTGCCATCCTGAGCTTATCTGCATCATAGACCCAGAACTGCTTTCTCCTTTATTTTTTATTGTATCCTCTATTTCCTATATTCTATGTCTTTCTTTTGTTAGGCTTATTTCTTTGGTGAAATGCATACTCTTAAATTCGTGAACAGAGTTTTTTGAGATCTTGTTTTTCCCAGTTCTGTCATTGTTTGCCTTAACTCCTAATAGTTACTCTCAGTACATAAATCTAGATTAGAAACAATGAGCAGATTTATGCCATTTTCAAAAGTTCTTTTTTTGTTCTTAACACATTTCCATTATTTTTATAGCCTTTTATTCTCATCCCAAGAATCTCAATGTGGATCACAACTATATATTTTCAGACATTTTTTTTCTATTTCATGCATCATTTTTGTTTCTTTAACAAAAAAATCCTCACATTTACAGATGAGGGTGTCACAAAATGACCGGTTAGTCTATTTACTAGTAGATTTCCCTAGACAGTGGTTTGCACTGGCTGTGATCTGATGGAGTTCTCAGGCTCGGTAGCCAGTTTTTCCAGAAATAAATCTATTCATTTATTTTCTCTAAGTTATAAACTGGCTTGCTGGTTTGGGAAGATGCATGTGGCAAAAGATCTAGTAAAGTTTTGTATTTCAATGTAGAGATTCTTAAAATATCTAGAATTTCCCCAAATGAAACTTCACCTTCAAGTGTGATTATAGGTGTCAATTAGTTCAATATTTCTTTTTATCTATCATCTCATCTAATTTAATCTAACTGCCCCTTTTTGCTATTGTTTGGATGACATCCTTTATTAGTAAATCAGTGTTAGAGAAATAACACTGCATCTCATAGTCTATCAACCAAATAACCCTACATTAAAAAATGTAGATGCCTTAAAATTTTGAGACTGTCTTTGTTTCTCTAGGACAAATGATCATGCTTTGAAGTTACTTCCTTATAGGATTTAGTTTCTCACCATCTCTTTTTGGTTAAATCAAGTACCATTCATTCATCATTTCAGATTTGAAAATACTGTAATTTCTTCTTCCTCTTTTTTACTCTTACTTCAAAATTTCATCATTTAAATGTTTGCACTGATATGAGTGGAAATTTTGAAGGAAGTACGACTGCACAAATTTCTGACTTGCCACCACTTTCATCTATCATTTTTTTTTAGTTTTTTTTTATTTAAAGAGAAAAAAAAAACAGAAAAAAGAAATATTACAGAATTTCAAGAAAAGAAGATAAACAGTAAGAAATCACTAGTTGATAAATTACGTATTGTTCTTTTAGAAATAGTTTTTCAAGTTACAAAATTAAAGCACACAAAGTGGACACTCGAGAAGTGAGAGTGCAAACAGTTATGTTCAACAATCCAACAAGAACCTAGAAATATGGTCATCAATCCCACACACCTAAACATACATGCAGCTATATCTTTTATAGCGCTTCCTATTTCCTCTTTTTTCACAATAGCAGTTATACATTTTTAAAATTTTATTTAAAGAGAAGAAAAAAAAGCAAAACAGAAAAAAAGGTAGCAAAAATACAGAATTCTAAAAGAAAGAAAAAAAAGGAAAATGAGAAAAAGCCCCACTAAGAAATCAGTAGTTTAAAAATTTTACATACTGTCATCCTGGTAGTAGTTGTTCAAGTTAAAAAGTTAAAGGGTACATAGAAAACATTAAAACAGTCAGACTACAAAGAGTTCTGCTCAAAGATTCAGCAATATGGTTATCTATTTTACACACTCAAATATACATGCAGTTATATCCCTTAGAGCACTTTCTTTTCCTCTCTTTTTTATAATGGCAATTGCACATTTTGGTTTTATTATACTTGTAGTTCTTTTTTACTTTTTACACTAGAGACACAATATGATATTTATAAATATGATTCTTATTTCTTTCACTAATGAGGATAGTCTCAATTTGTCTCCATTTGCCTATTAAGGCCTCAAGATCATCCTTTTTTATAGCTGAGTAATATTCCATTGTATAAAAATACCACATCTTTTTCATCCACTCTGCATTTGATGGGCATCTTGGTTGTTTCCAGGATTTAGCTATCACAAATTGTGCAGCTATGAACAAGGGTGCACATATATCACTGTGATATGAACCTTTCAGTTCTTCTGGGAAAATACCCAGGAGGGGAATAGCTGGATTTAAGGGACCTTCCAATCCTACTCTTCTGAGAATTTTCCATATGGATTTCCATAGTGGTTGCACCAGTCTACATTCCCACCAACAGTGGAGCAGTGTTCCTTTTTCCCCAAGGCCTCGCCAACATTGGCTATCAGTTGATTTCTTGATGGCAGCTATGCTTTCCAGAGTGAGGTGGAATCTCAGTGTTGTTTTAATTTGCATTTCTCCACTGACCAGTGATGGTGAACATTTATTCATGTATTTATTTGCCATTTGTATATCTTTCTCTGAGAACTGTGTGTTCATCTCTGATGCCCATTTTTGGAGAGGGTCTTTGAATTTGGGGGCTTGATGTTTTTCAATTCTTTATATGTTCTGGACACAAATCCTTTGTCTGAGGGGTTGCTGGCTAAAATTCTTTCCCACTCTGTGAGTTTTCTTTTCACTCTGTTGGTGATTTCCTTTGAAGCACAGAAACTTTTCAATTTGTTGATTCTTTGAAGTGTTTCCCGTGCAGTTGCATTTTGTTCATGAATTCTCTGCCTATCCCTATGTCTCCAAGACTTCTACCTACCTTGTCTTGCAGTAAATTTAGTGTTTCTGTTTTAACATTTAGGTGTTTGATCCATTTAGACTTTAGTTTTGTGCATGGTGATACGCTTGGATCTCTCTTCAGCATGTAGAGAGCTAATTTTCCCAACACCATTTATTAAAGAGACTATCCTTCTTCCAGTGGACATATTTAGCCCCTATGTCAAATATCAGGTGACTGAGTGTCTTTGTAGTTGTGCTTCCATCTTCTAACCTGTTCCATTGATCCTCAGGTCTATTTCTTTGCCGATACCAAGTTGATTTTTTCACTGTGGCTTTATAGTACTGTTTCAAGTCAGGAATTGAGATGCCTCCTGCCTTGCTTTTGTTGCCTAGAATCGCCTTTGCTATTCTAGGTTTCTTCTGTTTCCAAATGAATTTTAGGAGTGGTTTCTCTAGATCTTTGAGGTATGTCAATGGTGTTTTGGTTGGGATAGTGTTAAATCTGTATAGCAGTTTGGGGAATATGGCCATTTTCACAATGTTGGCTCTTCCTAAACTAAGAGCAAGGAATATCCTTCCATTTTCTAATATTCTCTTCAGTCTCCTTTTTCAGCGTAGTATAATTTTCAGCATATATGTCTTTTACATTCTTAGTTAGGTTGATTCCTAAGTATTTCATTTTTTTTAGATGTTATTTTAAAGGGCAATATTTCCATAATTTCTCTCTCAGTGCGTTTTTTGTTTGTGTACAGGAATGCTATTGGTTTTTGAGCATTGACTCTGTATTCAGCTACACTGCTGAACTTGTTCATTACCTCTAGCAGTCTTTTAATGGAGATTTTTGGGTCTTCTATATAGAGCATCATGTCATCTGCAAATAGTGGTAATTTAACTTCTTCCTTTCCTATCTTTACTCCTTTTCTTTCTCCCTCTTGTCTCACTGCCCTGGTTAGTGTTTCCAGAACTATGTTGAAAAGGAGTGGTGATAGTAGACATCCTTGTCTTGTTCCTGATCTTAAAGTGAAAGCTTTCAGTTTTTGTGCATTTAGTATAATGTTGGCTGTTGGTTTGTCACAGATGGCCTTTATAAGGTTGAGGTAGACGCCATGTATTCCGGGTTTCTGAAGAGTTTTTATCATGAACATGTGTTGGACTTTGTTGAAAGCTTTTTCTGCATCTATTAAGATGACCATGTGGTTGTTGTTTTTGGCTCTGTTGATGTGGTGTATTACATTTATTGATTTGCATATGTTAAACCATCCCTGCATTCCTGGAATGAACCCCACTTGGTCATGATGCATAATCTTCTTTATGATTTGCTACATTCTATTTTGCCAGTATTTTGTTGAGAATCTTTGCACCAATGTTCATTAGTGAGATTGGCCTATACTTTTCTTTTTTGGTTGGGTGTTTCTGTGGTTTTGGTATCAGAGTAATACTTGCCTCCAGGAATGATTTAGGGAGGATTGCTTTCTTCTCAATTTCATTGAAGAGTTTAAGGAGTATTGGCATCAAATCTTCTCTAAATTTCTTGTAGAATTCAGCTGTGAATCCATCCGGACCTGGGCTTTTCTTTGTTGGTAAGTTTTTAATTACATTTTTAGTTTCAATAGCTGATAATGGGTTGTTCAAAATTGCTATATCGTCTTGGTTGAGCTTTGGTTGTTCATATGTTTCTAGAAATCTGTTCATTTCCTCTGTGTTTTCCACTCTATGTGAGTAGAGATTTTCAAAATAGGTATTCATGATCTTTTGAATTTCCATGGGATCTGTAGTAATTTTTCCCTTTTCAGTTCTTATTGCATGAATTTGGGTTTTTTCTTTCTTTCTTTTGATAAGGTTAGCTAGGGGCTTGTCAATTTTGTTTATTCCCTCAAAAAACCAGCTTTTCAATTCATTAATTCTTTGTAATGTGTTTTAGTTTCAATTGCATTGATTTCTGCTCTAATCTTACAATTTCCTCTCTTCTATGAGCTTTGGGTTCACCTTGCTCTTTTTTTCTAGAAGCTTGAGATGGAGCATTAGATTGTTTATTTGTGCTTGTTCTGTTTTCTTGATATGACAATTTATTGCTATATATTTCCCTCTTAAGACTGCTTTCATTGCATCCCACAGATTACAGTATGTTGTTTCTATATTTTCATTGAATTGTAGGTATTGTTTTATTCCTTCTTTAATTTTACCTGTAGCCCACTGGTTGTTCAAAAGGCTGTTATTTAATTTTTATGTATTTATGCAGGTTTTACAATTTCTTTTGCCATTAATTTCCAATTTCAGTGCACTATGGTCAGATATTATGCATGGTATGATTTCAATACCTTTGCATTTACTTAAGAATATTTTATGGGATAATATATGGTCTATTTTGGAGAATGTCCCATGTGTAGCTGAGAAGAATGTGTATTCTGATGTGGTTGGATGGAACACTGTAAACGTCTACTAAGTCTAATTGCTCACGGTATGATTCAATTCTGTTATTTCTTTGCTGACTTTTTGTCTAGTTGATCCATCTCTTTGTGACAATGGGCTTTTAAGGTCTCCTGTTATAATTGTGTTCTTGTGTATTTGGTTTTTCATGTCCATTAGTATCTGTCTTATATAGTTGGGTGCTCCTGTATTTGGTGCATATATATTTATAATTGTTAGTTCTTCCTCTTCAATTTTTCCACTAACAAGTATGTAGTGATCTTCTCCATCTCTTTTAATCATTTTAGATTTGAAGTTCATGTTGTCTGCAAATAGAATAGCTACCCCTGCTTTTTTCTGGGTTCCTGTTGCATGGAATACTGTTTTCCATTCTTTGACTTTTAATGTATGAGTTTCCTTTTGGGTCAAATGTTTTTCTTGTATACAGAATATTGCAAGATCTGTTTCTTTTTATAGGTGAATTGTGGCCATGTATATTTATGGATATCACTGATATGTAGTGGTTCAACTTTGCCATGTTATGTTTCATTTGTTTCTTTCTGCTTTTCCCCTTAATTGCTTATCCTACCTAGTGGTTTCTTTTTGTTGTTGTTTTGGGGATTGTGGTCATTTTTATCTCTGTCTAGTATGTTTGTCAGTATTCTTTCTAAGGTTGGTTTGGTGGACATGAATTTCTTCAGTTGTTCTTTGTCATGGAAGTATCTTATTTCTCCATTAAATTTGAATAAAAGTTTTGCTGGATACATCAGTCTGGGTTGAAGGTTGTTTTCTTTCAGGGCTTGAAATACCTCACTCCAAGCTCTTCTTGACTTGAGGGTCTGTGCTGAAAAGTCTGCTGTGATTCTTATGGGCTTTCCTTGATAGGTGAGTTGTGTCTTTTCTCTGACAGCTTTTAGTATTCTGTTTTTATGCTGTATGTTTGAGATCTTAATTATTATGTGTCTGGGTGTGGATTTATGTTGATTGTGACTGGTGTTCTACATGGCTCACTTATCTTCATATCAGATTCTTTCCCCATGTTTGGGAAACTTTCTGCTATTATTTCTGTAAACACTTTATGTATTTCATTTGCCTGGACGCCTGTATCTTTGCTAATGCCCATTATTCTTATATTGTTGCTCTTGGCATCATCATGAAGCTTCCATGGATTGTCATTTCATGATGCTTTGTTATTTTTAGAAGTTTTATCCTTTCCTGATCACTAATTGTGATCCTGTCCTCAAGGTCTGAAATCCTATCCTCAGCTTCCTTTAGGCATGCTTTCAATAGAATTTTTTGTTTCTTGGATGTCTCTTTGAGTTTGTTTCATGAATTCTGCTTGTTTTATATATTATTCATTCAAAGTTTCAATCAGTTTCCCATGCTCATGTGCCCTTTTCTCTATTTTTTCTTTAGCTGCATTCAACAACTCCTTTACTAAAGTTGTTATTTCTATCTTTACATGGGAGACTACTTCTAATTTGATTTCCTCTATAGCCTGATGCAGTTGTTTTTTTTATTTCACTCTCTATCTTTTCAGAGATTCCCGGTGTGTTACTTTTAGGGTCCTCTATTTCAATGTCTCCTATACTTGCTTCTAGTGAACTATATGTTTGAGACTGCATTTTGCCTTTTCACTTTGCCTGATGTTTTCTATGTATAGGAGGGGATCATTCACACTCTTTTCAGGCTCACCAAAGTCTTACAGTTAGTTCGAGGGGGTTTTACTACTGGCCCTATTTATCCACTGTAAACCTCTATTTTAGGGGCATACTCACCACACTGATACAGTTAATCTGCTGTAGTCCAAGGTTTGCCACCTGGGAGCAAAGTTCCAAAGTTTTTTATACTAACTGGAGCCTGCTGAGGTCTTCTGATATTCCAGGTGGGAGGGTGGGCCCAGCAGAAGCAGTCCAGGGCAGTTTTCAGTCTTGGGCGGGCTTCCAAGATGTTCCAGGTGGCAGGGTGCAACTACAGGGGAGGTTCCAGGCAACCTAAGCCTGACATGGGCCTCCTCAATGTTCCCGTGGCAGGGCAGGCCCTCGGGTTAGATTCCAGGCAGCCCACACCTGAGGCGGGCTTCCGCTAAATTACTGGTGGCAGGGCGGGCCTATGGTGGAGGTTCCAGGCAGCTTATCCCTGATGCAGGCTTTGGCTAAGTTCCCAGTGGCAGGGCGGGCCCTCGGGAGAGGTTCCAGGCAGCCTACACTTGAAGCGGGCTTCCTGGTGGCATGGTAGGCCTATGGTGGAGGTTCCTCACAGCTTACCCCTGATGCAGGCTTCCGCTAAGTTCCTGGTGGCAGGGCCGGCCCACGGTGGAGGTTCCAGGTACCTTACTGCTGATGCAGGCTTTAGCTTCAGCTATCATTTTTAATGTAATATGCAGAACTTCTTTCCTGGAAGCTTAGAGAACACTATAAAAATTAATTGAAAATGAGCCAACATCATACAATACAGTCTGATAAACAACCACCAGAAATATTTACAGGCATTTGCTAATTGTAAAATGTATAGGAAGTTGCCTAAAGTTTCTATTCTAAAATAAAATAGTTTTCTCTATTCCTCACTCTTATAAACTAATACAGATTCATACACATGTTACAATCTAAGAGGATAATATTTCAAATAAGCAAACAAGCTTTTGTAGCCAACAGATATGAATGATCATGATTCATGAAATAAATGTTTACAGATACATGCCATATACCAAGCTAACTGCTAAATTAAATATGGTCCCTGTCCTCAAGAAATAGCTCGTGTTTTCTGTGGTGCAATATGATTTATTAACCTTGAGAACATTTGGAAAACACAAAACCATTCATCTAACTGACACTGCAGAGAATGTGTTCTCAGAGTTTTTAACAACAAAAATTATTCCAATAGTAGCTACATCCTGTACCAAGCTGTTGAGTGGTTATAGAGTAAATGTTATTCAGTTTAAAAGTCACTCACATGAACTAAAAAGTAGCTATGCATTATACCTTGACCTAAGTATTTTTCTCTACATAATTGCATAATTAAATAATGTGATGTTGATAAAATTGGTTTTCACATGGAAACAGAGAATAGAATACTGGGTTAATAATAGGGATAGTTAAATTATTTTGTAGTAATGAAGATTAAACTGTAAAAAAATCTACAGTTTTCAGTGGATTAAAATAAAAAGTATATTGCTCACTTGTGCAGTGAATGATTGGTGAATTTATCATTCTCATTTGTGGTCTTTTATCTCAATAGTGGTAATAGTATTGATTATGATAGCAAAAGCCAGTGAAGCTTTGCTGAATTTTCTCTTATGAGTTACTTTTGCCCATAATCCACTCACTACAAATACATAGTGATATGACTCATTCTAACCTCAAGGGTCATACAAATCCTCTTCCTTTAGCTTAGGAGTATATAGTGTATTAACCTGGTATTAACCAATATTTGTCATACTTAGCCTACTAAGTGTCTACCAAACAGAGTTTGGAACATTCTGTCATACATGAGGCAGGTACCTCCTGTATACTCAAGTATTATGATCCAAACAAATAGTTCCCAAACAGAGTCATCAGACATGATACCCTAAGAACCTGTCACTGACAGACAGAAACAGTAAACACACTGAGGAGGGGAATTTGGCAAACACAGTTCCAGATCTTCTCTAAGGGTTACACAGGAAACACAGAAGCAGGTAGGGGGGATGGCCATTTGTCCTTAGAAAATTAATTGTCCTCAGGAAAGTTAAACACATTTTAAGCTCAAAGTTGTAAATAAGAAGGTCAAATATTCATTATGGGGCATTGTCCTGTGACTTCAAGTTCAATATTATTTTCATCACGCAGGTGTGTCTCATAAAGTGCCTTTTTGGATGTATTAATTTAACATTAGGTGCTCCTTGATGCTGAGGGGAATGTATTTTAACATTTTTGTGGTTGTAAGGAATAAACAGAGAAAACTAGTAGGGAAATACTAAACTTCTCAGTGTTTTACATTTGTTTTAGTTATTTCTTCCTAACATAGACTGATGAAAATGATTAATGAGTTCAATAAGTGAGATATGAGTATGGAGATTATTCAGTTTACTTAACATATAATAGAAAAATATTCAGGTTTTTCAATAAATCACATAATACAGAGATCTTTAGAATTTTGAACTAAGAATGCTGTTATTAATATTGTTTTTTAAAGACGAGGGTTTTTGGTTTTGTTTTTGTATATCTTTAGAAAAAAATATTGAAATTAGTACTAAAATATGGACAGCTTTCAAGTTTTCTTAGCTGTATGAGGACTGAAAATCTCTAAACCTCATGACCCAGTGTTTTAATGCATCTTATTTTACCTTGCAAGGCACCTCCTTTGTTAGAAAGCTTGTCCTTTCAACAAAGGAAAGTCACTGGCTGGTAATCTAATCTTTGAAAAAGAGCCTGGATTTTTCTGGCAACAAAAAAGAGAAAAGCAGTATTGGGGGAAAAAATAACACTTGAAACTAAAAGCTGGAGGGGAAGGGGAAAAGAGCTTTTCAAAAATAATTACTACTCAGGCAGTGTCAGCTGTTAAAATGCTTGGTACTGGGTGAAAGAACTTAGTGCTGTGGCATTCAGTCACTAGCTTCAAGAAAGAACCAGCCCAGAGTTCACCAACAGAAGAAGTGAGCCTCAAAAGATTTTTTTCTTTAAAGATATTTTTGGTTTTCACTAATGAAAGAATGACTTATTTATTTTTTTCGGGCTGTTTTATTTTTAGAAATAAGAAAAACAGCACAACATCTTTTGTGGCTCTGGAATAGAGCATCCCACATTTTTCTGTTGGAAGCAAGCCTAATGTTTAGGATCTGATTGGGTTGCTGTTCTTGTTCTTGTTGTTCACTGTCACATTGGCAAATTTTAGAAGCCAGATGTGTCACGGGTTGATGTGGAAAGCAGCAATTCAAAACAAACATGCACATCTGACTTTAAAAATATTTCCTGATTGTTATCAGTATTAAGTTCATACTTTCCTGTGGGATGTTTCTTTAAGTACAGTTTCCTGTAGTTTACTTTGAAATAGTGTATTGGTTCGCTTGAGCTGCTGTAACAAAATACCATAGACTGCGTGGCTATAAAAAAGGACTTTCAGTTTTTCACCGTTCTGGAGATGGGAGGTCAAGGCCAAGGCTCAGCCAATTGAGTTTCTAGTGAGGGTTTGCTTCTCAGCCTGCACATCGAGGCTATCTTGCTGTAAGCTGATATAAGCTCTTTGAGTGCCTGCAGAAAGGGGAAGCAATCTGTCTTCTCAATATAAGGCTGCAAGGCCTATTGGACCCTTTCTTATCATGTTATTTAACCTTAATTAATTATCTCTTCAAAGATCTACCTCCAAATGCAGTCACATAGGAAGTTAGGGTTTCAAGAATTTTGGGGATTGTAATGCTTTCCATAGAAGGTGGTTTATGATGTTAAAGCCATTGTAAAGGTGAAGAGGTGGGAACTATGTTTTAAGGCAATGTAGCTTCTTCAGAGTATGTATGTATGTATGCATCTATCTATCTAGCTATCTATTATCTATCTATCTATCTATCTATCTATCTATCTATCTATCTATCTATTATTTATTTCCTTGCAAATAATGGTTAGTAAATTTAATCTCTTTTCTGATGAGATATAAAAGTAAAAATGTGACTACAAATGAAACATTTGAGTTCACATTTCACAGGCATTATTAAATGTAAGAAGGAAAACCATTTCCATTTAGCCTGCATTTGCTATTTTTCATGTACGCTTCCAGGTCAAATGTCTTGTGTGATCCTTGGAATGTGCTCATGATAGGAAACCTGTCGTTAGAACTTGGCTGAGGAACCTGGGTCATAGCATACTGGAGAGACCGTTAAGTAGACTGTGAAATTAGAAAATCAGTGGAGAAGTTTCAGCTCTTCTCCAGAAGGAGGTGAAATTAGGAGTGGAAAATCAAACCCTCTCTCTAAAATGAGAACGTTGTATGGGGTGAGACTCTCGGGTTTCTCCTGCCTTTAAAATTGAGTGTTTCTATGAATCATGGAAAAAATGAAGCTGTCAATAACAAATTATTAAAATGTGAGTTTAGATCTTTGCTTTTCTGATTTGTAAATAAAGGAACTTTCTAGAGATACTAAAGTTTTAGTTACAAAGTCCTTTATCCTAATTCTGTAGCCAGTGTTGGAGCCTTATATTTGAGTTATTTCAGTAGTAAAAATGCAGAAATAAACATCTCCTTGTAAGTTAATGAAAGAAAATACCTGCTTTATGTTTTATATTCACATAGAGAGCTGTGTTATTCCTTAGAAAAGAGAGAAAAAATGATGACTGCAAATGTTTAAGACGGTGGCTATAAATCCAATGACTTATAAACAAGAATTGTGATGGGAATAAAGCCCAATGCCCTTATAGGGAAACCCAGACATGCAAAGATTTGTACATGTGCCTTGCATTGTGGTTTGGTATAAGGAAAAAAAATTGTGGTAGTGTTAAAGAGTTTGCCTGTAAAATGAGACATGAATGATGTCTGGTGGATTTGAAGAACAGAGAATGATCTGAGAACTTTTCTGTTTACACTTGCACAATGAGGGTTGTAAGCAGATCTTTCTAAACACGGCAGAGCAATTTAAAAGGATTAAGAGATCTGAACTTAGAGTGTGTGCTGCAATTTTCTTCCTTTCAAAACCTTCAAGAAATTCAGCTTTCCAAGCTGATAAACCTACAAAAGGATTTGAAAAGTTCCTTTTAAGGAATTTTCTCCCTATGGGATATTGCTGCTATGACTACAGTGTATAATGTTGATCCTTTTCTTCCATGAAGCCAATCCATTTTGGTTGTTTTCATGTAGTAGCAAACAGTTTCAATGAGGTAGCTCCCTGAGACTGTGTACATAGATATAGAGGTTCTCAGGTCCATTTTTTTGTTTGGAATGCAATGGAAAATGTGGTTCAGTTGTAAGTCATTCCTATTTTCTTTCCGTTCCATGATAAATTAGTTTTGGGGAAATTGTAATACGATGTTTAGTCATTGATTTATGTTAAATACATGAAAACTTCCAATGCTGGGCCTCTCTTTTATGCTTCCTTGGGAGTTCATGTCTCAGAGCTGCCTTTCAGGTGAAAGACGGACACATCAGAATTAGTCCTTCAGGTACGGCATAGATCTAACACTCAAACTCTCACATTCATCCCATGTTGGAAAGAAATTTTAGCAAAATACTTTTTGATGTACAGAAAGAACACGTTCCTTGATACATTAAATTAAACATAACCCAAAGGACAATCCTTAGTTCATGAAAAAGCTATAAATCCTTCCATCACTTACATCACTGAGTGCTTTGTGTTGTTACTATATTGCTTGAAATCTCTCTGTGTCTCTCTCTCTCTGTCTTTCACATAGGGTCATTCCAAATTCAACCTGTGGTATTTACCTCTGATGTCACAAGGAGCTAGTTATGTGGGTTTTATTTGCTTTTGATTCACTACATAATTTATCTACCCTACCCCCCAAGTAGTTCAAAGACCTTTCAGGACATTCTTCACTGCTGTCCTGCTAACAGGAGTGCTCATACCTTACGATCTAGTGTGTGTTTACCTCTGCCATCCTTGTCCTACTTTTCCAGTATTTTGTGGAAAACAGATTTTTCTTGTTTTAATGAAAACATAGGCCATATTAACTCTGATGTAAAGACTGACCAGAAACTTATCACTTGTTTTGGTTTGAAAATAAGCTAATCTTAACAAAATATATTATCTGGAATATAAACCATCATTAGTATTGAATATCAATTACAAAGTTAAAAATTCTGTGATTAAATTCTGGTAGCTGATGGACAAATGACTTATGGATCCTACTGTTTTTGACTTTACAGAAAATAGAAAGCATTGTTACATGACAGACATTGAATCATTTGGAGAGAGCTAATGGTCCTGCCTCATTTCTTGTAGAGATGGTGGTGACTTCATGAACCTTGTAGCTCTTGTGAGAGACTGATGCCAGGCTCAAATTTTTTTCTATATGCAAAATAAGACACACAATTCTGTAAAATGCATACATCTCCACTACGTGATCACAATCATTGCTCCATTGCCGTATAAGCAGTTCCTTAAAAAAAGTGGGTTGGGGTACAGTGTTAGCTAGAAGAGGAAGAAGCAGATAAGCAATAGAAAATTTCACTCAAAGAGAATTATTGCATGCAGTCAAAAACTAAATCTTCAGCAAATCTTTCAGGAACATTCTATCAATAGATCTTGGAACTGTACTTTCTGTTTCTTTAAGATACTGCTCCAATTTTCCTTTATTCTCCCTTATCATAGAAAGTTCTCCCTTTTTTATATTGTGTTTTTCTCACCACACCATGTTCAATTGTACAAAGTTTTACTTTATATTTTCAAGATTTTAGCATTTGTCATCTATACAACAATCAAACCAATCAGCCTCTCAAATGCTGGGTTTTAAAAGGTCCGTATTTGTCAGGTGCAGCTACTTTGGAGGCTGAGGTAAAAAGAAAGAAACTTGGAAACTAGCCTGGGCACCTGAATAAGATCGTGTCTCAGTTATTAACAAAAACCTATTCGGCCATTATATTATTCAGTCTCAGGTACAGTGCTATAGCACAAAATGCATTAATACAATGTACATTCTAATACCTGGATTAAGATTATAAATTCTGACAGCAATTTAGAGAGAATTTATGACTTTAAGTACTTAAGAATATTGAATGAAGTAATGACATTGATGAGTTTTACTTAGCTGCAAAAACAAATGAAATGAAAAAAATCCCAGAATTCACTCTAATTTTTAAAAATGAAAATGAAAAATAGTATTTTGAATATATTCAGTGAATTTCCATTTTATAGTAGGTATATAATAAATAGTTGTTAGATAATTTTGAAAATTATTATGTATTTCTTTGTCCTCTCATTTTAAAACAATTTATTAATGCATGTAGGGCAGAAGCAGCCTTTGAAAACCCTGTATGTAAGATCTATGAACTTACTTGCAGAAGAAATCTCCCTCACAAGTAGGAAAGCACAGTAACAAAGAAACAAAGAAGTCAGCAGGTACTACATTTTCTGGCTTACTCTGAAAAGTTTGACTCTATCTTACTAAGGTCTTTCTATCAAAATAATTTACTTGTGATGATTATATCATGGTAAAATGCTACTATTTTTAAAAATACTACAAATTAATTTTGAAAAATGAGAAAGCTAAATTATTATTGCAATGGAAATTATTGATATATAACAGTTTATATATGCCAATTTTACATTGAAAACAAGTAAAAAAAATCCAAGAATCTTACTACATTTACTTATTTCCTGTATCCTGTGTTAAAAAATAAGAATAGTTCAACTGCAATCAAAACCAAGTAATAATGACAATGAATTAAAGCAAAAGGACAATTATTATTTGCCTATTAAGAAATCCAGAGGTGGAGCGTTCTGGGATTATTTTAGAAGTTCAACTATAACGTCAAGGAGCACATCTCTCCATCTCATTCCATATCACCATCTGTAGGAGGCTAATTTTCCATTGGGTAGGTGCTATTACTATTATTTGTATAGGTGGCATCAATTAAATAACTTATAGTAAGTGGACTAATATGTTGTCCAGTAGCAAAATTTGTAAAACTATGTTTGAAATTTTCACTTTAAACAGACAAATGTGTCAACTTTTCTGGATGATAGCTTTATTATTCCAGACCAATCAAAACCCAACTGCATAAATACAGTGCTATAAAGATAGTTGGGTCCAATACGCATGCAGCAAACAGAAATTCCCTTCACTCTGTATTCTTGTACCAATGACCAGGTGTCAGGTCTTCTTCAGTACCAGTGAGGAGGTATCCTTTACCCCCCAGGGTCTCAGAGTGTGGCTGAATGCTAACACAAACGTGTCAAGTTCTGTTCTCCACATCAGATGCCTTGAAGAAGGTCCAATTTAATTGTGTTCCAGGAATCAATGCCAGGAAAAGGAGCCAAGTACAGTTGGACTGAAATAAAGGAAATTCTATTCTTAGGGCAACTTAGCAGCCATCAAGGTTCAGGGAGCCTAGAACAGAATAAAGTGCCAGAGATGTGGTGGTAAAAAGTTACATAATGCATTTCCCATGAAGCAAAATGACTGTCTTTGACTTTTGCAAGGGACAGTTTTCCCATCTCGCTTCTTGTTTAAAATCAAATAAAAGTAATGGTTCTTCTTCCCTTCATTTTAAAAATAGGAGAGGATAGATACCCCCCAAAAACCCTCAAGAGTTTTAACTACCACAGTGAGAAAGAGTAATCACCAGTTTAAGTGAGTATATTTTTTGTACTTAAGGGCAAAGCCTTGTTCTGCTTATAATTCATCCTATCCCACAAGATTTTCACCATTTTCTTTCCACAAGGTACATGGATGGAGCTCTAGAGAAACTCAATTACTTAAAAAAATCATTTGACATATTGGCAGTCTTTTTTTATATGTTAAAGTTAGTATTTCAGGGTAGCAAGTAGTCAAAGGAGGGCTAAGTAATATTAAGGAGGCGTAGAGTTTATTGCCTGCCTCTGTCATGAACTGGCTATGTAAATTTAGGCAAAAGCATAAGCTTTTTTTGACTTCCTCTGATGTAATGTGATGATTTTAGAAAAGATGACTCTAGAATCTTAACACTTTAGCGACATACGATGGAAGGCAACAGGCATGCTCTGGCCTCGGTCCGTCCACATGCCACCAGGTAATGTGGAAGCACAGAGCACTGGACTCTTCAGCTTGGCATAAATCACAGCTTCTGGAGAACAAAGGAGAGAGCAGCTTTGAAACTGCCCTTGCTTGACATGTTGTCATTTCTCAGCTAATTTAATGCTTATCATCTTGCATGAAAGTTCTTTTTGAGAATTGTTCCCAGAACTTTGTCTTGCCTGTTGAGTTTACAAGTTTAAAATCCAGCATGTTCTGTCTCTCTGCCTTCTTTCTGATTTCTTCTATTTTTAGATATTCTGATTCTGTCATTGCTTGTTCCTATCCTTGTTCATCCGGACACACATATTTATGTGTATTAAATGTGTACAATAAGAATCTGAATATAGATTCCTCAAACACATATGTATTCTATAGTGTCTCAAAGGGACATTATCCCAAAAGCATTAAATTAGCAAATTGAAATTTATTAGGGAGAACAAACCAGATTGTTCTCTGACATTCAAGTAGAATGTTTTCTTTTTGGGAATGAGGATTGGGAAGAACCAACACCTGACCTCATGCATTGGAAAAAATCTCAGAAAGCAGGTAATTAACTGGATGATTCAACAAGGGTAATGATGAGGGGATGCTCAAGCCACATAGAAGCTGCTGCCATATCACATTGTCAACCTGCAGCTGGTCCCCCTCGACTTCTTTTCTCTCCCATTGTTGTGGACACAATGGAACCTTCTCTGACAGACTTTAAAGACAGACAAAGGTGTCATGAGTCAAGCATTATGGAAAATTCTAGAGGTTGGGTTTGCCACTCCAGGAATAATATATTCTGGCCAAAAGTATGACTTCAGGCCACTGAGTCTGAGCCCAGATTTCTGACTGACAGAACTGGAAGATACTAAATGTGTGGGCTTCAAGCCACAAAATGTGTGGCACTTTGCAGCAAAAATGGAAAACTAATACAGTTTTCCAGATCATAGAATCTGGGCTCACTGAGAGGTTAAAATCAGTCAAAATAAAAGAAGACCATGTGGGTAAGAGTATCTTTTTGAGCTTGAAAAAACCATTAAAACATGGCTTCCTTTTTTGCTATAAAAAATCATGAAAGGGGGATAATAATAGTACTTATAAAATTATTGGTTAAGAGAATTTATACATAAAAGTATTCATAATAATATAAGGTACATAGAAAGTGATCACAAATGTTAGCTGTGATTATCACTTTATAGTTTTGTAGACTATTATATTATAGAGTTTATTCTACTATAGAGCTTACTTTAGCATATTTTAGTACAGCTCAGTTCAATACTACTGAATGTATGATCGTAAACTTGCTTATTTGATATCAAACCCTGACTCAGTTACTTTCTGCCTAAGGGGCGTACTTAATTAGCTTAAGACTTTCAAATACTCTGTATATCATTCTCCTTTTTTCTAAAGTTTAGAATATATGTATATATATATGTATATATATATATATATATATATATATATATATATATACATATATATATATATACCCATAGGCACATATGCAAGTAAAGTGTACACAAGAATCTGTCAGTATCCAATTAGGAAAGTAGGTATATTCTAAGTAACTAGCACTAAACTAATTAAGCAGATAAAGAATGATTAGAGATGCTCAGCAAAAATACAAAGCCACTGAAGATCCCAGGTCTAGAAGGACAATAGGATGAAGTGTCATTTCCAAACCCCAGATCCTGTGTCATCCCATGAGGTATGTTCCACCAAGATTTTTGCAGGGTGGCACGGACTATGTGCCCAGCAAGAGCTGAGGCTTGAAAGGGAGCCGTTGGTGCATGAGCCTGAGTGAAGTGCAATCATCTTGGCTCCAATTCTCCTTCTATCCTCTGGTCTCACACCACTGCCTCCTGTTGCACACCCATCAAACAGTCAGCTGAAAGGAGGGAGTAGAAAATTCAACCATCATGTTAACTAGAGATCAGAGGAAACAGATCCCATTGTAAACGACCAATGGGCCACATGTGTGCATAAAAATATCCCTCAGTTGTTACCTTGTTAGGAGGATTAAACAACCAAAATCATCTGTCACATTTACTGGGCACTGTATGCTGGGGCATAGTATGTGTTCAGTTGATGTTTGCTATTGTTATTCTTACTTTAACTTCAGTCACATAATTAAAGTAATGGATAAAGTAATGAAAGTGATGTTTAAATCTTCTCCCACAATCTAGAATGCTTATTCTATATTCTTTCAAGTATATTGTTTTCTCTGGGGGCAGACTATCAGCACGCTGAGCTTTGTAAAGTTACAAAATATTATTGAAGTATGCACCAGAGAGAATTTGATGGGGACACAAAACTAACACAGGGTGACAAGTGTAAACATAGTGTACTCTGGCTTACCTATATAGTCTTGGTTTGAACATATGTTGGTGAACTGTACAAATAACTTTTAAATTCTCTTTTGAGAAAACTTAATAATAGTGCTTTGGCTATCTCTTCAGTTTATTTAAGAAGCTTATCTACAATATTGTCAGCATGGAAAATGTAATGTCTTTCCAAGTAAAACACAAATGTAAACCCTTGGTAAAGTGTTTCATTTCTAATTTGTATGTATATGTTTAGTGTTTTCATTAAACAAGACTCTTCCATAGTGGATTTTGATCTCCATTTCACTTTTCATCCTTTTTAACACATCTAACTCATCTGAGATCCTACTTATTTTAGATAGCAGCAAATTCTTTTTACATGTATACTGATTTCTCCTATAGATCTATCTATAGTCCTGCTGAGGCCAAACCTATGTATAGTTACTTAAAGGAATTTATACTTGATTTTCCAATAGGAAATCATACCTAAAACATAACATGCTATTGTTAACTTCCAATCTTCTGCTCTTGCTTTGAAGGTTCATACCTTGATGACTGAAGCCACTGTCCTCTTCCTCAATTCAGAAATGAAGAGACATAAGAATGTCCCTGATCATTTTTTCCTGCGCCTCTCCCCCGGCTCCATCCAAATAGTCACAACATTGAGTTTACCCTGCTCAAAGTTCTCTAGTCAAGTTCAGCTCCCCATTCCAGAAACTGTTATTTCATCTGTCTCATGCCACCTCTTGTTTAACTGACTGCCCCAAATTTCCTTGTAATCTCCTGTTTAAAATCTGGTAGTAATCTTATCCAGTTTCTACTGTGCAATAACACATCTTTCTCAGTTTATAAATACTTCTTTGCTCCCTGTGGTTTAAGCTTTAATTTCAAACTCCTAGGCTGGCAAGAAATGATGATAAAATCTGTCATTGGTTATGTCTCTAGAGTTATGCTTTATATGCATGCTTTACATCAATAAAAAGAAATTGATTTTGGTTTGCCAAGTTAGCATCACTTCCTCAACAATGATTTTTCTGCTATGGCAGTTTTATGGAGATGTGGATGTTTTTTGTTCCCTAAACAAACCTATTATTGACATGAATATGTTATACTTTCCCAGTTTTTTACTTGTGTCTTCCACATATTTGGGAGCATGTACCATGGTTTATTAAATTTTGTGATACAACTGTCTAGAACTGTGGCATGTAGAATGCAGCATGTGGTATCATGTGGTTGTTGAGAATCTGAAATATAGCTACTCTAGAGTGAAAATATAAAATAAACATAAGATTTCATAGATTTAGTAGGGAAAAAAACCAAGTTATATCATTAATTATTTTACATTGATTACATGTTAAAATAACATTCTGGTTATATGATAGTCAATATATTTTTATTGCTTAAATTAATTTCACATGCTCTTTTAGTATGAGTTCTGAAACATTTAAATTACTTATGTGTATCATTTGTTAATCACATTAAGTTTCTCTTAGCACTGGCATAAAAGGGGTAAGTAAGGAAGCATTCACAAGTGAAAATATGCTTTTTAAAGAACACTAAAGAAAAAAACCTAGTCATTTGAAGGAGATCAGAATGCACATTGAAGGACAAAAGATTAAATAAGTTAGATCATGCACACAGGTACATACATAGTGGGAACTGAGGTGTACACAATGGAGTAGAGGGTATATACATTGTTTTAAGATTACTTATGCTCGAAATAAATCTGAACTTTAATTCTGAATTATAAGGGTAGAACAGAATTTTAAGACAAGTGTATATGAGAAGATTAAACATGAAGCAATAGATGTAAAATTTGCCTGGAGTCATTTTAAAAACTCATGAAGCAGTGAAATGATTTTTTTAAAAACCATAACCCTATAAACAACAATTAGGGAGGAATATCAGCAGTTAATAGCAATAAAATTTTGGGAAGGGAAAATAGAGACACAAGCAATAAATCATCAGTATAGAAGTAGAAGAAAATCTGAAAAACAAGATTAACATTCTAAGAAAGATTAACAAACACAAAGAAGTATATGCTATGAAACATTCCAGAAAATATAAAAGAATTCCTGGACATTAAAAGTACATTGGTAGAAAGATACTGTATCAGCCAGGGTTTACTAAAGAAACAGATATAACACAAGATAGACAAATATATAAGGAACTGCTAGGCTGGCTTATGATGGTCAGCCGTTGAGTGGAATAAAGATGCGTGCAGAGGCTGAAGGGTCCAGCTCATGGTCTGGAGCTTACTTCAGTGTCCCGTTCAAGTCCTTATCAGGAGGCCAATGGGTCTGAGATGAAATGCTGAAGAATCTAAGACGGAAGGCTGAAGAGTCTACATGGAAGGCGGAAGAATCACAGGAGGAAGCCAAACAGTCTGCTCCAGAAGCCAGGAGATGACGTCTCAGCTGAAGGTGTAGACTGGATCTCCTCCAAAGAAACAGCCATCAGTCCTTCATCACTGGCTTTTTACTGTATGCAGGCTGCTCCCGGTGAGTGAGTGTAGCACTCACACCATCTGTGTGCCCTGCTTTTTCAGGGCTGAGAATTTAACAAAGCAAGGATCCCCGCCCTCTGCTGAATCACTTAAACTTCTGACCTTCTCAAATTGACACAATGTATCAACCCTGATAGACACATAAGTAGAAGATGTGTAAGGAGAAGAATTTGGAGCTAAGACGGAAGAAATATAGAAAGAGTAACAAAGTGATATAATGTAAAATAAAAAGATAATAAAATTATATGATCAACTTTACAGTAGCAAGGGTTTCAGAGTGAAACAATGGGAAAAATGAAGAGAATTAAAAGAATGCATTATTGGAATGGTGCTCAGAATAAAGAATATGAGTTTGTTAGTTAAAACTAATCTCCCCCATGTCTTAAAACATGAATGAAAATAGAGAACAAATGCTAAGAGATTTCTGAGACAAAGAGGGGCCTTCAGCAGATTCCAGAAAATTGTCTGAAAAGGCTGTAAAATCAAGGGGACACTATATTTCTTAATGGAACATCAGAAGCCAGAAGAAAATAGAGAAATACTTTCAAATTGTTTGCCAAAAATAATGTAGCATGACATTTAAAACCAATTATTGAATATGAGTTTACAGATAAGATGAGTCAAAATAGTAAGAACTAAAAATCAATATCCCATGCTCCCGTACCTTTTCAGGAGGTCATGTTTTGCTAACTAAGTTAAAGAGAAAAACCAAGAAGTAGGATTCCATGGAATCCAGTAGGAGGCAAAGGAAGTTCTTAGGAAGATGGGAAATGACCCAAGACAACAGCTTTGCAGCAAGCCTGAGTCAACCAATTTCTATTTAGGGCACATCAGAATAATACGAGAAAGATTTTTTTCAAGGTTAAATTTTGGAATATTGAACTTGTTTAAATGTGTAGAGAAGAGATTTATATATTTGGGATTAAATTAATGACATCAGCCTAGTAAGTTAAGTAAAAGAAAAGCAAGGCAAATATTAACATTAGGGAAAGAAAATATTTTGCAAAAAAGGAAAAATAATTGTTCTATATATTATTTAAATTACTACATGTAGCACTAATATCAGAGTAAACAAAAATAAGAAATAATTACCATAGATTGATTGTCAGTATTATAAATTTACTGGGTTAAGGAATGTGAGGGAACCAAATTCACTTGTAAAGGGAAAGAATTGATTAAAAATGTGTAAAACTTAGCATTTAGTAAGTTGCAAGATAAACTTTCTGCTTTAGAATCTTATGTGTTATAATGGTCAGGGCTTTTCAGATTAACAGAGCCAATAAACAAGACCTAAGAGAAGATTCAGATAAGTGGACAATAAAGATATTTATTATGAAGAATTGGTTCATATGATTATGGAGGCTAGGAAGTCCTAAGATCAATCACCTCCAAATCTAAGTGGTTAATTTCTAAGTCCACAGCTGTGGTAAATAGCTGTCCAGTGATGCACATCGTAGTTCCAGGGTAGATATGTATGTCTGTCTCTGTCAAGCAGAGTGAATTCTTCCATTCTGCACCTTAATATTTTTAGTAAGACCCTCAATAGTTTGGATAATGATCACTCACATAGTGGAGGATGATTTGTTTTTTCATTCTATACTTTCATATCCTAATTCACATGGAAATCCATTACAGATTTACCCAAAAATAATGTTTAACCAAATACCCAGCATCTCATGACCATGTGCCAGTCAAGTTGACACATATTATTAACCAGCACAGATGTAAATACAGAAACAACCCATTAAAGGAATTTAATATCTAAGCTCCTAAAAAGGAGAAAAACAAGAAATGTACTAAACATCTCTTCTCTATTATAGTCTATAGTGTAGAACTTTCAGATATAAAAGTAGGATATAATGTGGATGAGGAAATATGATTAGTTAATGTGTGAGTACTTGCATGTACAGAAAACATACACCTTTATAATATATTGATAGTTACATCAAGACAAAATCTACAGAGGAAACCCAATTCAGAGCATGTGCCAAAGTGTGCAAGTCAGAACCAACACAATGACAGAAAATCTTTTCTTCAAATTTTAAGGAAAGTCATGATTCTACTCTTAAATTATGGCTGGTTGTGTAAAAAACAAATTTTTAAAAATTTAGTTTATACATTAAAAATAGCCATATAATTTATGCAAAATTTTTACAGATTACAATTTTAAAAGTTGATAAGTGATTTATATGAGGTATGAGTATACCAAAATTGTTTTATAAATAAACCTATTTCAAGATGTTTATTGTGAGATAATAATAATGTAGAAGAGTATTGAATGCTTTGCAGGTATGACACTTAATCTTGATTATTAACTTGATTTGACAGAGAAACACTTATGAAATACATAAAACATTTGTAAATGTGTCTGTGAATATTTTTCTGACATAATTGGATCACTAAGTCTCTAGCTACAGCTATAGATTAATCCACTGAGGGACTATAAATTGATGGCATTATGGGAAAGCAATGGAGACAAGAATTGGGGCATGGATGGAGAGAGTGGGTTATAGGGATATGGTCTTGGGGAGTACATATGTTTCTTCTGCCTGTTTTTCTCACCGTGTTGCCAGGATGCCAAAGCTTTATTCTTCCACAATCTCTTGCATGATACTTCTGCTTTGGCACAGACCTAAAGAAGTAGAACCAGCTGACCATGGACTGAAATCTCTGAAACTATGAACCAAAAATAAACTCATCCCATTTGAAGTTGTTATTCTTTGATATTTTTGACACAATAGGTATGTGGCATTAGTGTGCATCATAATTCATAGTTCCTTGTTCAAAACTCATAAAGATGGAATTAATGGTGTGTGCACATGAGTGGGGATATGTGTGTGTTTATGGATGAAGAAATTAATGATCAAGGCATAAAACAATTTGTCTAAGGCATTATATGTATTTTTGATCTCTGTGTTATAAAAATTCTTCTAAATGACTGATGAGTTTTACATGATTTGATTTTAAAATACAAAAAATAATAATTGGAGCCAAACCTGGTAAACTAACTTGATAATTAATTTAGCAAATAAATATGTGAAACAAATGTCATTGATTATCCAAGAGATGAAAATTAAAACAGCACTGAGATTCCATCTCACCCTAGAAAGAATGGCTGTCATCATGGAATCAACCAATACCAAATGCTAGAGGGGCTACGGGTAAAAAGGAGCCTTTCTCCTTTGTTGGTGGGAATGTAGGCTGGTTCAACCATTATGGAAATCACTGTGGACAGTCCTCAAAAAGCTAGGATTAGAGGTTCCATTCGACCCAGATATTCCACTTCCGGGTGTTTCCCCAGAAGAATTAAAAACATCATACCACAGCAATATATGTGCACCCATGTTTATAGCAGCACAATTTGTAATAGCTAAATCTTGGAGACAGCCCAGATGTCCAATAACCAAGGAATGGAAAAAAGATGTGGTATTCTTATACAATGGAGTGCTAATCAGCTATAAATATGAATAAACTTGAGACATTTCTAGGAAAATGGATGCAACTTGAGATTTACTTATAAGTGAAATAAATCATACTTGCATATGTAAACATCATGTTATCTCCCTAGTGTAAGAAGCTAAAAACTTAAATAGCATCCAGAATGTACAATAGATATTGTGAAGTGGAAGGAATCTATTTAAAAGGAAAGAAAACCCAGGATGGGGAAAATGAGAAAACAAAGAAGGGAAAAGGAAAAATAAATAAATGAATACACACACAATATAGTTAAGACAACTACACTACTAATTGATATTAGTTCATTGAAAGGAAAAGTGTGTGCCTATATTGGTTTGATCAATCTTTAATGTCTATAGTTTTCAACAGGAGCAATTACATTGAAATAACAATACACAATGTACCAACCATTGATACTGTTACAGGTAACTGAGTTAGATAAAAATATTATAGGCAATCAGACAGAGCTAGGCCCTCGAAGGGGCCAGTGCAGACAATGAGATGCCTTGTAACTGTGGGGGAGACAGGCACCTTCGCTGTGGACCACATCTCAAGACAAAAGGCAAAGAAAATATAATATACCCATGTTTTAATGATCAATAGTCTAAATAATTCTCTACCACCCTGAGAAAGTCAGAAGTCACCATTCTACCCGCTACAGAAAGAGTCACTGCAGTTAAGCATGCCCACTTACTAAGTGACTTGCTTCCCCATTTGTTTCTGATTTAATCAATTTCACTTGAGGAATTAATCTTATTGGTTGACTACAGTTTTGTCCCACCTTTTCCCCACCTTACAAGTTCCCATGTTTTCCCCACCTTGGACCCATCTCACCTCATGATTTTACTTTACAAATGTCCCTAGAAAAGACAGAGCCCTTGGCAACACACTCGGGACCCCTTCTCTCTCTCTCTCTCTCTATTTCTCTCTCTCAGACAGAAGTTTTCTTTCTCTCAATAAGTATATTCTGCTCTAAACCTCCATTGTTTATAAAATTCATTCTATTTTAGAGAACACAAACTCTTACTGGACATATAGTAGATCGGGAGTTTCTTTCCCCTATATCATTATTCCCCTACAATCTTATTTTGAAATTCTGTACTATTTTTTAAATATAAAAAAGAAAAAAATTCCTTTAATATGTTTGTGAACAGAAAGTATGTTTTGTTATTAGTAGATTTTCTCAGCAGGCAATTCACAAGAAAGTGATGAGTAGATACTATTACAGAAAATACATATAACCTTCATGTCAATGATTTGAAAACAATATACATTTGAACATATTTCTGTCTGTCAACCTACCTGCCATCTCTCAATAAAACTAATCATTAATGATATCTATTCATCCACCCATTCATCCATGCATCCTTGTCAAAGTTCCTAACCTTATACTAAAGACTATGTACTTCAGAGTGCACACATCATCATTTGTGTGAAAGTTTTTTGTTAAAGAAAACTGCTGTTGGAGAACACAACTTTTGCGCCAGTGTTCTTAGAGCAGAACACGGTCTTACTTGTTTGGCCTTATATTCCTGAGCGTGCAGCATTTTTATAGGGCCGTGCCATTGATCACAGCATGCTCGGTGCTGTCCAGGACTCCAGGCATCAAAATATTCTTTTTTTAAACTTAAAATATACTAAAATACTTGGCAATAGATTGTGGTAGTCCTTTCTGTAGTAAACATACCTAAAAAAGGAGTGAAGTTGCATCCCAGAGGCTAGTTCTCAGAATCTGGGCCCCATTGCTTGCTTGTAATTTCCAAAGTTCTTTTTAAGGAAATGTAGCTGCTATGTTTCTACATTCTAATGCAAAATGTTAGTTTTGCAATTTCTTAAACCTTTTTGTCCTTCAAATTTGGTATACTGGCCACTAGCATGGTAATGGATCATCTCTTTTGTTTTACTTCTGTTAATATTGAGGTCATTTTGTGGGATGACTAAAAAGTAAAGCTGAATGTGTCTTTAAATTTTAAACTTACCAATATTTGAAGCAATCATTATTTTATGGTCTCTAGTTAGATACTGGGAAGCAACCCTAACTCTGAACTCCACAGAAAGAAAAAATTTTGTCTTAGAAAGAGTGATTAACTGTTTAATAAGAATACCTGGCTGTGTTCTTTATTAACTGCAGTAATATAAATTTTAGTTTCCATCTCATAGATTTAAACCTTACACAATCTGTGCCATAAATGACAAAAGGTGGGAATGGCTTTCCAGAGAACATCACCTGAGCAGAAGAATGAATCCTTGCATTTTCAAATATGGTGTTGGTTACTTTTCTCTCACTGCTGGGACAAAATATTTGATACCCAAAATGAAGGAAGGAAAGATTTACTTAGCTTACAGTTTTTGAAGGTTTCAGTCCATGCTCAGTTGGCTCCAAGCCAGAGTGACGTGGCTAGGGGCAGCCATTTATGGCAGCCACAAGCGACAAGTATGAAAAAAGCAAAAGGGAACAGCATGCCTCCTTCCCTCCCTTATATTGTATACTGCCCGTGGGTGTGTGGTGTAGCACTCACACAGTCAATCCCAGTGCTAGACAATAAGCCAATCGCAAAGGTTAGATTCAGTCACCTCCATGACTGCATGAGGCTTTGGGAGGACATAAGACATAACAAACATAAGACATAACAAATACCCAATGTAAAAATATGTATAAAGAACAAGATAAGATGGTCTTAGAGGTGAAGCATCTAAAATAAAAGGCAAGTTGAGTCATTCTATCCATCTGCTTTCTCAAAAGACATAGTCAGAAAATATGTCCTATGACTGAAAGACAGACTGATTTTAAGGATATGATTATATTGTTCTTTGTGTAAAGTGGATTGAAGCCATTATTAAAAATTGTTACAAATAAATCTCAAATCCGATGAAGTTTGGGAAATACAGAATAACTCTATGGGAAAATATTAAAGCAGCCAACTTTCTGATACTGTGTTTCTCCTTAACTGCTTCCACTAACTGCTTTTTGTTCACCTCTATTTGTTGTCACCAGAGAACAATCTATAAATGGAATGCTAAAATTTGCATAGTCCCAAAGGCAGAATATATTATTTCTCCTGGATATTTATTGAGATCAAAAATAGAAAACTTCAAGATCTATGATGAAAGATAATTCAGAGGATATATTAACAAAACTGAGATTACTTTGGCAGTTTTTTTTTTTTTAATCTTTCATGTCTTCATCACAGACATATTCCTTGTAGGTGTTCTCTTTGCTTTCAGGGACAAGAATGATTCCCTCTTCTTTTTCTTGTTCTGTGAAGTATCACTGATGAGTTAACATGCTAGAAATGGCTTTTACTTTATAGGCTTTCCTTTGAGAACCATGAAAACACAAAAGAAATAAAACATATGCTTTTTTTGTTGTTACTATGTTTTTAGAAATTTTATGAAGGTTATTTGCTATTTTTTGTCCTCTGAAAAGTTTAGAAATCTCCAAATACTATACTGAATCTCAGTTTAACTGCTAAGTGGTTCTTTGGTTTCTTTCAATCTCAGTGTCATCTGGAACATCTGGAATAGGAGGGTAGTAGAGTCCACTTAACTAGGTTTTAGATATGAACTACAGTATCAGTTCTTCCATGGGTCTCATGTTGAAAGTCCTGCCATGTAGATTTTGGACCTTCTATCTCCTACAATCTCATGAGACAATTTCTTAAAGTGTGTGTGTGTGTGTGTGTGAGTGTGTTTGTGTCTGTGTATGCATACATGTGCACACACATTTTATTGCTCTGTTTCTCTTAGAAACACTGATTAACATAGCTTTGAGCAGTAAGATTCCTGACATTTCGCACATCTTATTTATGCCCTCATTTTGTCACCATTTTTCTACATAGAAGAAGAATGATGGCATCTGTTTTTTGTTGTTTATTTTATGTTCACAGTTTTTATTAGACAAGCAAGGGAACTTTATAAACATTAAAATTCAAATGAGTCTCAGTATAAGAATGATTTATTAGATATTAAGCAAATATTTGATTTCATACTTGTGGGCCCAGACATTATGCTAATTTGTGTATTTTTTCTTTTGTCATTCAATCATTTATATGCTCTAAAACACTGAGTAAGTGACTGTTAGGAGCCAGATAGTGTGTTACTTGTGAAGGTTACATGAATAATTCCCTAATGAGAAAATACATGCATAAGCCATCACAATAATCATCATAAATAACATTTGACTAACTCTTACTAAATGCTATTCACTGTGCTAATCCTTTATATGAATTATGCTATTTATACTTTAGGAAAAAGTTTTTATGCGGTGTATGATGTTACTGTATCAGTTTTACAAATGAACAATGAAACTTAGATTAAGTAACTTGTTTAAGGTCAAATAGCTGGTTATTATACAGCCAAGATTCTGAATCTTCTGAGGTCTTTCCACATCAGCTGGGGGACATGGGCTGTATGAGTCTTGCTAATCCTACATAGATGAATCCAGTTTCATAGATGAGATCATCTTTGAGCTGGAAGACAGATAGAAAATAAGAGAAGACAGTTTAATAGAGCCCAGGCCAGAAATGGCTTTATTTGCTATGCCACATTGTGGGATAAGAAGACATCTAAACCCATTGAGGAGACAAATGATGTAATCTAATTTGAGTTTTTAAAAAGCAATTCTGGCAGCAATGAAGTGAAAGGGAATTATATCAGATACAAGCAGACAGGTGAGAAAACACAATTGTCTGAACAAGACTGAGGAGAGGCCACACCCAAGTAACAGAGATAGGAGGAAACCTAGTCTATAATTGTGATGAGAGACAGAGGATTGGAGTCTCTCCTTGCTATGTTCTTCTAGAAGAGCTCATGGAGATTGAATCACTGCATTGAATACATACAACCAAACCTCAGAATAAGGTTAGGGCTGGGACATCAGCATGAGAGCCCCTGGGCACTTGATAGAAGTGGAAACATTTTAGAGGGATATATGCCAAGAAGAGTGTGGACAGGTCAGAGAAGTAGCCCAATGTCAGATGCCTGTTAAGATTCAATATTTTAGGGGAAGACAAGATGGCAGATCAGTGAGCAACAAAAAACAGAGCCTCCTGGGAGAAATAACTCATACGCCAGAATAAAACACCCTGGAGAGACTCAGACAGAGGGAGATGGACCCTCTTGGCACAGGAAGAAATTAAAACATAAAAAAGCTCATCAAATATGTTGAGACTACAACTGGAACAGCTGGACACAGTGTTTTCGCTGTGACCCAATTTTGCAGCAGACTGAATTTGCACCAGCCTGAATCTGCCACAACCGCCAGAGCCACCCAAACTTGTTCCCATCACGACTCACAGGAAGCAGAGCAGCGCTGAAGTTGGGGGTTGGTGAGTCCGACGGAGAGTGGAGCCGGCAAAGGGACTTTCATGAATTCACAGTCAGTGCTGGGATTGGGACACCCCCCTACCACCATGGGAAGGGCGCGATCAAATGGGCGACATGTTGGAATCTGGCAGGAGGAGCCTGAACTGGGAGCAACAGTGACTTCAGTTGGTTCCTCCCTCCTAAGAGCAGATTTGTGGGATTTGCTAGGATTGGGCCATGCCCCTGGCTGGGACCTAATGAGCCATCCCAAATCGATTACCTGCACCTAGCAAGCACTAACTGGGGGAAGGCCTCTGCAGTTTGGTTGGTCTGGTGGGGAGGGGCAGGCTTAGGCAGCCGCTGCTTGCACCTCAGTGATAAGAGCAGTCAGGAGAGGGGGGAGGACCTTCCCAAGCATGCTTCAGAGGAGGCGTGGCCAACAGGAAAGGGGGCTGGGACCTGCAGTGTGACCTGTGTGGAGGAAGCTGGGACCATGACAGGAGAGAGAGTCAGGAAGAGGCCCCCAGCTCAGAACCCTGAGAGCCCTGATCCAGGAGAGGGAAAAACAAGGGAGACTGAGGGCGGCAAACATACAACATCAGACATGGCTTCAATGGACATTAAAAGATATCTTCGGGACCTTGTAGATGAGCTCAAAACTGAAATATTAAATCAGGTAAAGCAGGATATGAGTAAAGTAATAAAAGCAATGCTCTCAGGGAGCATCTCTCAGGAAGATGCAGACAGAAGAAGGGAGGAACACAAAATAAGGAGAGAAACATTCAATAAAGAATATAAAGAAAATATAGAATACATGAAGCAGATTCAAAGAGACTACCAAAAATAACAAGGAAACAGACAGTAATAATACAAAGGCTAGAAGATGATAAGAGAATCAACAATTTAAGAATAAGAAATGTGAACAAAGAAGCAAGAATACATACAGGTGAATTACAAAGGTTATTCACATAAATAATTAAGGAAAACTTCCCAAGCATGGGAAAAGAAAATGACATTTGGTTATGTGAGGCATACAGAACTCCAGCCAACTACAACCAAAACAGAGCTACACCCAGACATATAAAAATAATCAAGATACCAGAAATTCAATATAAAAACAGAATATTAAAAGCCATCAGAGAAAAGAAACAGATTACCTATAAAGGTAAGCCTATCTCTGGGAACATCAGAGAAAAGAAACAGATTACCTATAAAGGTAAGTATGGCTGACTTCTCCATGCAGACCATCAGATCAAGAAGAGCTTGGAGCAAAATATTCCAAGCCCTGAAAGAAAATAACCTCCAGCCCAGATTGATGTACACTGCAAAACTGTCACTAGAAATTAATGGAGAAACAAGATGCTTCCATAACAAAGAGGAAGTGGGGGAGTTTGTGACCACCAATCCAACCCTACAGAGAATACTGAAGGACATTCTAGAGAGAGAGAAAAAAAAAATACCAGGATTTTATGAACAGTGGCAGAAAGGCCTCAATGAGTGGGGCAGGTAGTAGAATGAAGGAGAAAATTAGAAAAACAGGCAGAAAAATAGCATAGCAGAAATGAGGCAGAGAAGGTTGTCTATAATCTCTAACATAGATGACCTTGATACACTATATTGTTGATAGTGCACCAGGATTTAAAAACCCACATTACTCACACTACTCTGCTTAAATGTATTATATTCTGTTCCAGTCATTCTACCTGTACTAGATTTGAGGGTACAAACAGTAATCCCAAAAATAACGGGATATACTATGGCAGTCATCCTTAATTTCCTATTAAGTCAATCTAAAGCTCTATAAAACCTACACTGTTTTACCATAACTGATTGTAATCAAATATGGTTTGTTAGATCACTGTTTTGTATTGATAGATTTTATTCAAAGCTGTTATGGTTGATGGTATCAAGTCTGAGAGTATAGGCAGCTGCACTTAAGATGACAAGATTCACTGGAGTATCCACTCTGGTTTGATTATTACCTGCCTTTGAAGTTTTATATTGTCTACAACGTTTTATTTTTTATTAATATTGTTATGTACTGCTATATTTAATTATACTGCTATATTCATTTATGCCTGATGATATAGGCAATTCTATTGAAGATAATAAGAAACAATACAGCAATCATTGTACTGTGGTTTTATATGACTCTTTGGTTTCATGTTTTTATAAGAATTTGTTTTGTTTTGTATTGCTACATTTTGTTTTTCCCTCTAATACAGAAAGGATAGAAATACATGTAGAGACTCATGTATGTGTAGCAGTTTACACTCTCACTTTTAGATGATCTACTTTGCATGCTTTAATTTTGTAACTTGAACAACTATTTCTAAGAGGACAATATGTAATTTATCAACTAGTGATTTCTTATTGTTTATCTTTTCTCTGAAATTCTGTATTATCTCTACCCTTTACATGCTTTTTTTTCCTCTTTAAATAAAAATTTTAAAAAATCTTTAAAAAAAGATTCAATATGTTAAGATCAGGAAAGAAAAACAGAGGTGATCAAGGAAATAAAATTGAAGATGAAAGAGAAAGAAAAGGAGAGGGAGAGAAAGAAGGAGAAGGAAGGAGAGAGGCAGGGAGGGGGAGAGGGACATAGAGAGATTATAAAATATTTTTATAATGGCAAACTTATGCAAACAAAATGCAGTTCCTAAACAGGCAAAGTAGAAGATTGATTCATTGGAAGATGGATTGTTAATTTCTGGAAAGTGGAAGTAGATGAGATTTAGAGGGAAACTGAATGACCTAACATGTTTACTGTGATAGTGATATTCCATTTTTCTTTGTGTTTAAACTTAATTTGAATATTTAAAAGGATAAATAGCCCTGACCACTTTGACTTTTCCCCCTTTTTTATGACTTTTAACCCTCTGAATAATAATACATTAGATGACATTTTCCTAATTGATTGCAATTTTTTTCATAAAATTTCTCTTAGTGCTCGATCAATTGTCTCTTTAGTTTCTATACATTCAATAGTGCATTTTTATTAGAGAGGAGAGATATGTGAGCTGACCTCTTTCCACTTGAAGCATATAGATTCTTTGCACATTCAGCTATTTCAATTGACAAAAGAATTTCTTTTTCTTTCAGAGTTTCTCCCACTGTCAGGGTTAGGGTTAGGGACCACAGAATGGTTACATGCACAAAACAAGTGACTGTTCTGACATTGGCTGATGAATGGCTCTACTTTCTCACACATTCTTGGATCATGTAGTATTTTTCCCGAGGTGCCCTGTGACCTACAGATCACCGTGGCAGACTCAGTAAATTAAAAAAAATTAAAAACTCACAAAGATGTTTATTATTTCATTATCCTACATTTTTCCTTCTGTTCTTATGGCTAGATCATGGCTGAACTTAGGGATCAACATATATCACAAATACATTCTGGCATAGGAGCTTGATATACAGAGTTGCATTTCAGCAGAACTGGGTTTTAAAATGCCATTACCTTACAGGAAAAGGAATCATCAGTTTTGGCACAGAGTTGTTACATATATACCTAAATTTGGAAAAGGTGCCCTTTAGTCATGAAAGAAATTTTATGTAAGAGAAAATTTTGAGAGCTGAGAAAAAGACATGCAACAAAATAATATTTTAATCAAGTAAATGTAACTAAATCTTAGAAAATATAGTATTTCACAAAGCATGATAACTCTAATAATCAGATATCTTTCACTATTAATATCATTTTAATGTCCTAGGTAAGCTCATTATAACATATACTTGAAAATCACCTATTAATGATGATATGTTATGGAATAGAAACAAATACATTTTTTGCTAAAAAGTTGATATCTTCAAAAAATTGTGATTTTTTGACTTTCTTATTTTGAAACATAATAAAATATGAAAGTATTAATGTCAGACTTGACTTATGCAGTATTTTCTCCCTGTTGAATTGTCACCTGTTAAATGTCATGCTAAATTTTTTACAAGGTGTTTGTCTGGTTTTTAGACTTATCTTTGCAAATAATCAGTGTGATAGAAGAGAATCATAATAAAATCCTCTTGATGACTAAAAGAAACATTGAGGAATGTAAAATAATGCTTAAGATTAGCTGTTTGGAGTAATAAAGACAGGACTTGAATTCTAAGTTTTAGTTCTGTGATCTTGGGAAGACTTTAGTTTCCTTCTGAACTTTTCACAGTCTTGATTTTTTCATGTGTTAACTGCTGATATTGCATTTCAAACACTAAAATTTCTATCTTAGAGAATACTCAATAAGTGGGAGCTTTTTGTGGAAACAAATACGCCACATTATTGGATTGTTGATATCCAAGGGCAGGGCTGTAATAGGATGTAGACATACACATGGTCTCCTAGAGAAGATGGTAGGGAAGCAGAGAAAACAGACAAGAAATTTAAAATGCCATTCACTTGTAGGATGAGGAGTCAACAATTTTAGCACAGAGCTGTTACATACATACCTCAAATAGGAAAAGATCTTCTTTGGCCATATGAGGAAAGATATTTGAGGTAAACATTTTCCTGTACAACCAAAAACTGTGGCTTATCTTGGAAATTAATGCAGAATAGTTGGCAAAGTCTTGGTTGAAGGATATCTAACTAAGAAGCAAGAAGATCCCATCCTATCCTAATGACTACTTGAGTTCAGAAATGACAGGGTGACTAAGGATGCCAATATCCAGACATGTGATAAACATGGTACAGAGTGTAAAGTAATGGATGTGACCTAACATGGTAGTGGAAGCAACTAATACATAATCCAAGTGAAGATGCACACAGATGGGAGACACTTGCTATGATTTTTGTTTACGTGTCCCCCCCAAGCCTCATGCAGTCATGGGAGTGGCTGAAACTAGAGTTCATGATTGGCTTATTATCTAGCACTGGGATTGGTGAAGTGAGTGCTGCACTCTCCCAGGGGCAGGTAGCAGGCATACAATATAAGGAGGCAAGGAGGCATTCTATCCCCTTTTTCATTCTTTTTGCTTTTGTTGCTTATGGTTGCCATGGTGTTGCCTCTTAGTCATGCCACTCTTCCTTGGAGTCAGCAGATTATGGACTGAAACCCTACAAAACTGTAAGCTAAACAAACTTTTCCTTTCCTAATTTTGAGGGGTAGGAATTTTGTTCCAGCAAGGAGAGAAAAGTAACCAAGACAGAATTTGGTACCAGGAGTGGGGTTGTAATTGTGACAATGCCTAACCACGTGGTTCAGGAGCCTTTGAGAATAACTTGTGAGAAGAGTTTAGAAAAATTTGAAGATGCCACCTGAAAGCATAGAGTTGGAACACCTTTGGCTGTTCTGCATGGAAGATTCTGTTCAGAGTTAAGAAGACCAGAAGGCTGATAGAAATTCTGCCAATAAAGACCAGACTTGGGAGCTTTTTGCTGGGAAGAAGGACTGCATTGGTTTCTGGACTCCAGATGATGTGTGTTATGGCTTGGCAGAAAGTTTGTCACATTTTGCTTATATCCAGAGACTTTGCCTGAGACAGAGAGTAAGAGCAGTGGACTAAGTAATCTGGTAGAAGAAATTTCAAAGCAGTCTAATATTGAGACAGTGGTATGCTTATTATTGGGAAATTTTAGTCAGTTTTGTGTTGTGAATCAAAAGCAAAGAGCCCAATAGGATGATTTGAAATTTTGTGAACTTGGCTGGTAACAAAGCTCCAGTAAAGTCTTGAACTGCAAAGATAGAGCTGAGATCTCTATTGTTGAGAAGGAACAGGAAAATATAAAGATGACCTTAGGGCATCACAAGTAACAGCAGGTCCAAGCTTTGCAGCCTCAAAATAGCAAAAGTAAAAGATTTTGCTTTGAGGAGAAAGCTGTAGAGCACCATGTTGTAGAATGACAATGGCAAAAATGGCAGTGGACACAGCAGGTTCCAGAATGGAAGTGACATAGATCATTTTTCCTCAGATTCAGGTGCAGAGTGTCCAGCAATCCGAACACTTGACCCCTATAGCCAAAAGAAAGGAAAGCCTGGCTACTGCTCCAGCTGGCAGCAGACCTCGGCAGCATCCCCATGGTGCTGGTTTTAAGCACATGCGGAATGCATGAGTTCTGAGGTTTAAAAGGTTTACACCCTGATTTCAGAGGGTACAGGAATCCAGGCAGTGTGCCACAGAAAGCACAGTGTGCGAAGCTTTGAGGGCAAAGCAAAAGGTGCAGTAGAGAAGTTTGGAAAAACCAAGAGCATGGATTGTCTAGTGAAACCTGCAAGGAGAGAAAGCAAGCCTAAGAGAGAAACCATGGATGCTATAACCACCAGAAGTGTTATGGGAGTGGAGTCACTCAAGCATTTTGGAGCTCATGTCCAGATTGCTTCAGATGCTGAGTGTGGAACTCCAGGACTTAAAGATTGCCCTGATGGATTTTGGACTTCTTTTGGTCCCATTCTTTTGTACCTGCCTGTTTGTACCCTTTGGAGTGGTAATATTTATCTCATGCCAATGAATGTTGAATGTATTCAACTTTGTTTTCATTTGTACTGGAGTTTACAGCTAAGAGTTTGCCTTAGATCTTGGAAGAGTCTTGGGAATTGGGCTTTTCTGAAATGCTGAAACTGTTAAGACTTTGGAAACTCTTGGAGATGAGCTAAATGTCTTTTTAATAAAGGATGTACATGAGTCTTTGGGGGACCAGAGGTGAAATGTTATGGTTTATGTCTGGGTGTCCCCTTAAAGTGTCATGTAGTTACGGCAGTGGCTAAATCTAGCATTTGTGATTAGTTCATTATCTAGTGCTAGGATTGGTGATGTGAGTGCTGCACCTGCCTAAGGCTGGCACAAAATATAAGGGAGGGAAGAATTTGTGCTTTTCCCCTTTTGTCCATTTTGCTCTTGTCACTGGTGGCCACCATGAGTTGTTGCCCCTTAATCACATCACTCTTTCTTGGAGCCAGCTGAGTATGGACTGAAACCTCCAGAAACTGTAAGCTACATAAACTTTCCTTGCCTAATGTTGGAGTTGAGGTATTTTGTCCTACCAACAAGATAAAAGTAACCAAGATACCACTAGAAGTAATAAGCTATAACAATCAATGTTTGTTAGCATTGTGATGGTGAAGCCTGAGATGCAATAAGTAGCACCAGAGCCAATTTCTGAGATTACAATCTGTTGAACCTGCACAAGAACACAGACTTAGAAACATTTGGTACTTAAGTTTAATAGTTTGCTTGAAATTTTTAATATTTTTTTAAAAAGTGTTTATTTTTATTTGCACTAGGACCTAGACATTTTGTAGGGTAGTGCTATGTAAAACACCTAGCTTAGACAAGTGGTTTTCAACCATACTGATTCCCATCTGCCATCCCTTTCTCACCTCCAGAACACTTGACAATGTCTAGAATTGCTTTCTGATCTTCAAAGTGGGAGTGTGCTACTGACAACTACTAGATAGAGTCAAGGGATGCTGTCAACATCCTAACATGCATCGGTAAATTCCTCACGATAGTTACCTAGCCCAAAATATTCATAGTGTTGAGACTGGGAAATGCTAGTTTATCCTGAAGGCAGTTTTACTGAAGAAGATTTATCTGTGGACAGCTGGACAATATTATGATTACCTAATTTGGGAAGTTGAAAAGTAAGCTGCAGAGGAATGAAGCTTCATACAGTATTGTGCTGCACACTGTGTGTATAACCTTTCAGCTAATGGAAGGGCGCAGTTTTATAACTGATTCAAGGTGTCATAACGTTGAACCAACTTGATACCCAGGGAGGCTCATTTGATTTGGCAGCTCTCATTAGCCCTGAAGCAGCACCTGTGTAACTCTCATGATCCTGATTTTTTAGATCTGGCAATGAAAAGTTGCATTCTTGCTGAGTAGTCAGAAAAGCTTCTTTTTGAAGTGCCAAATCATGCTTCTTGCTGTAGTTCACTTCTGGGTTAGTTTCCTATTAGCTCAGAGAAAGTATCTTATTCTCTTATATTCACTGTTAAAACAATGTCTTGTTTGTTGCAGAGTTTTCTTTAAAATTTTTCGAATCATTGCTATACTACGTAAACAGGCCTTTTCAATTCTTTGCTCTACAGTTTTGTTCATTTGTTTTTGGGGATTATAGAGACTGAGTTAAATAGCCTTGCTTGATGGAGATTGTTTTACACAGATAAAAATTGTAGGTTTCCTCCCTACATAGGCAGGATTACTTCAGCCACAGGGAAACTATTTTTTGGCTACAGATCTATCACCTACATCTAAAGGTGATGTCAGAAATGTGGACAAGTATGATCAGGGATGCAAAAGGAAGACAGGTGATGGGAAGTGAATAGACTCATTAACATAACTGCTAAAGCGACTTAAAACACAGGTCCTAACTACAATGTGGGAAAATCACTCCATTTATGCAAGGTGAGAGAGAGAGACAGAGAGAAAGAGAGACATAGAGAGAAAAAGAGAGACAGAGAGAGACAGAGAGACACAAAGAGAGACAGAGAGAGTCTAAGCTGTCTCAAAGTTTGATTTTATACTATGGGAATTTTCCCTAGGTGTTTCTTCCCACTTAGTGTATAAACTTTTTGTCACTCTCCTGAAAGATTTAAGGATTAAATACAATTAAATTACATTATTTTTAAAGGAATCCTCATTTCTCTGCTTTCAATTTATTTACATATGGGTTATATAGACTTCATAATCCCATTTGAATGCTAAAAAGTGCTTTCATGATGTTATTACAATGACTGTGTTTTGTGTACATCATGTAACCCAAGACCTTAGAGAGAGTTACAAAATCTGGTGACTCAGGCTCTTCAACATATGAGTTGTTTGACATGAGGGTGAGTCTACCTGGCAGGAGCTCTTGTTATATCTATTAAAGACTTTTAGAAGATGTTCTGTTTGCACATAATACAAACTAAAAGAAAATCAATTTTGTTAAACAAACTGATTTTAATGTATGGGTTACTCATATTTTTTTCATAGGGACCAAATGAAGTTTGTTTCCTTACAGAATGTTTTACATATTTATCCTATTTTAATGGCATTTCTTATCCTAAAGTTATACAAATAATTATATTTTCCTAAGGGCATATAAATAATTATGTTCAATTCTGTTTTTTTTTTTAGTTGATTATACTATAATTATTCTGGTCTAAGAGGGCGATTCTTTTCCTAAGAAATTTTTGACAATAATAATAATAATAATAATACATTTTTATCAATAAAAACAATATTTCAGATATCAAACAAGAGAAATAGCCCATGTAAATCATTTAAGGGAGGAAAAGGAATTTTTAAGAGGGAATATTTTCTAAAACATGTGCTAGGGATTAAAATACCATGTCCTCCCCTTCAAGTTTACCTATTAAAATCCTGACCTGCTGTATTTGGAGATAGGGCTTTGAAGAAGAGACCGAGGTAAAATAATGGGTTGGGGTGGCCCTGATCCAACAGGACAGATGCACTTACAAGAGGAGGAATTCAGGATTCAGACACACATAGATCATGTGAGGAGAAGCAGGGAGAGGGTGACCAGGAGAGTCACCAGCAACAAAGGTTTTTCTCCTGGACTCCGAAGAAATCAACCCTGCCAACAACTGGCTTGGAATTCTAGTCTCCAAAACTGTGAGAAAATATATTTTTGTTGTTTAGTTCCCCTTGTCTGTACATTTCTTATAGCAGCTTCAGCAAACTGATACAACATAAGACTGGTGCTGCTATTCTATTTCTTTCTTTCTGTTTCTGAGGTGAAATATCTGAAAGTCACAGGTTAAAGGAGTAGGGTTTATTTTGGCTTACAGTTTCAGATGTTCCAGTTCATATTCAGATGACTCCAAGGCAGAAAAGGGATAGCAGAAAGCCATGGTGGAAAGAAACAGCTCAATCAGTAGCAGTCAGGAAGTGAGGGGTACAAAAGCACCAAGAACAGGAACACATCCTTCCAGAGCATGTCCCTAGTGCAAGCCGAGCTTCCCACAGCCCTTTTGATAAGGAACTCATGAGTGAATTAACCCACTGACTAATGTAATGATGCCAAAATGTAATCACCTTCCAAAAGCCCTGCATCTTGGGACACGTGGGGATACTTTAGATGTAAATCGTAACAGAACAAACCATAGCCTTCTGTTTCTTTATTTTATTTTTATTTTTATTAATACATGTTTTCAATACACCATTATTACATTCATTTTGAGGAGTTGGTACACATAAATAACACATTTTTTTACTTCCTTTTCCCCCCCTCTTTTATCAAACTTCCTCCTTCTCTTGGCTCTCTTCCTATTTTCAAAAGACCTATCTCCCTATTTCCTCTTCCCTGTCTTTTATTATGCCCTTTAAACTATCTATACCTTCCTATTCTCATACAAGAGAAACAGTATGATACTTTTAAGCAAAGTATCTGATTTATTTTATTTAAGACTATGGTTTCAGGGTGCATCCACTTTCCTGCAAATGACTCAAATGTATGCTTCTTTATGGCAGAATAGTATTCCACAGTGTATAAATATAATTTTCTTTAATTTTTAAAATACTCATTATAATAATCTGCAAGCATCTGATATCCAGTAAATGTTTTTGATATCGTATATGACAATTTGGGGAGAAAAAACAGGATGCATTTACTATTTTATAAGGATGATATTTGACTTTTATTCCTCCATGTTAGCAGTTCATAATAATTACATTCACCATAGGGAACTGGTACATGATTATAACACATTTCAAATCTTTTTTTCCCTTCCTTCTTTTCTTCCACCTGCTTTTATGTTTCCAGCATCAGATTAATTTTATAAGATCATATAGAGTTAATTAGCATACATACATTAAAAACCAAATGGTAAGCCAAAGAATATTTAGCACATGTATGAGAATTGTGCTAAGTCAAGGATGTGTGTGCTCTTTTGGCGTAGACCAGAAGTTATCTATTAAAACTTTCCTCCCATCCCTTCCTAGTCAGGGTCTCTGAGTCTCAACCTGTCTTCTTGAATCTAGGTGGACGATTTGATGCTTCTTATCAGAGTATGCATTGCTACAGTTTGTTTTCTGTTACTACAATAAAATATCTGAAAACGGGTAATTATAAAAAAGAGAAATTGATTTGACTTGTGCTTCTAGAGGCTTGCAAGTCCACACATCTGCTGCTGGCACTTGGAGAGGTTTTTTTCTATATCACAACATGGTCGGGGAGTCAGTCACACTGTGAGACAGAACAAGTGTGTTACCTTAAAGTCTCTTCCTCTTCTTCTCAAGTCACTAGTGGCACCAAACGCACCCCGGCTTCATCATATAAGTTTAGGAGTTAAATTCTCAAAGCATGATATTTGGGGGGACATTTTCAACCCAGAGCTGATTATGATGGTGAATATTGATGGCTGCCTGTTCTTGACCAAAGATGGAAGAATCACACATATCTTCTGGTCTTTTCCATCTGGGTGTTGATGCCCAAGAACATGAACTCTCTATCAGACCAAGCCTGTGAGTGAGAAAATGTCAAGGAGGCATCTCCATGAGACTGCAACTTAACCAAAAACCACAGACATCATGCAGTTCATTTACAGGTCAGCTGGCACTACCCTACATGTTGCAGAAATTGTTATGTGCACTGGGTGCTCCTAAAATAAAAGCCTAAAATAGATGCTACTGGTTTAGCAGTAAGGCCATGGTCAAAGAGGACACTCATGTTGCAGATAGAAGCATGATTTTAGTGGCAAGTCATTTGTTAGAACTTCCTGGAGCATGTTGGAATACTTGTTTACCATGCCTGTAAGGGAAGAGGTTGCAAAAAGTCAGATATTAATAGCCTATTTTGGTTGTCATTTTCTGAGTTTAGCAAGTTGTTACGAGGAAAAAGATGAGCTCAGGCAATAATTGGTGTGACTGTGAGTGTACACAGATGAGAATAAAGCTGTGTAGGAATTTGGCACCTCTTGGGGTAAGACAAACTTCCATTGCCAAAATGGAGTGAAAGGGATGAGATGTAAAAAGCTTTAGTTTTTGAAGACCTATTAAGACTCAACACTGTGTCAAGAGATCATACTAAGTGTGGCTCTTCTCTTTTGTCTCACTGTTACAGCAGCAATGTAGTGATGCAGAATCAAAAAAGAGAACTTACTAATAAACCAAAAGGGGAAAAAATCCTATTTCAGAATAATGCCTAGAAGCAATTTTGAGTGTGATTATTGAAACATGGATGCAAATAGTTTAGGTTAGGGCTGCTAGATACAGAAAATAAAAATATAGGACACCCAGTTAAACTGAATCTCAGACAAAAAAAAAAAAAAACCCAAAGGCAATGGTCAAAGAAGAAACTTGTGTTGCAGATACATGTATGTCCCAAAGGACATACATACACTAAAACAATATTTGTGTATAAATAAATGATTTAATCATAATAAAATGCAAGTTATTACTCTGCTTACGCTGATTTCTCTATGGTTGTTATAAAATCGTAACATGCCCTTGGGACTTTCTTATACTCAAACATTTTTTCCTTATCTAAAATTCAAATTTAACTGGATTTCCTGTGTTTTATCTGGTATTTCCAAGTCAGAAACTTTCCATCTTTTTGGTGGAACTATCTGATGAAGAATCCATGAGCCCAACAAAGATATCTTTTGTGTTGGGTTTTTAAATATTACCGGGGGTCCTAAAATAGCAAAAGAAGGAAATGAATATGGAAATATGATAAGTCCACCACAAGGGCATTACTTCTTAATGCTGACTTCACATGTGGTTATTGAGGATATTTGGGGAAAAGCCTTCCAGAGGGCACAACTTGGAGCAACCAAGAACAATAAATCAGGGTATTTCTCCTAGAAGCATGTAAAGGTTCAGTTAAATACTCATAGGCACACTTGGTGTTTGTACCTCCTGGTCTCTCTCCATCATTTATATGTATACTATTCTCGAGTCTCCTATTTTTTGTGTCATTGATACTGATCAGTTATCTCTGATCCATCATTTTGTGCTGACTGTATAAACATGCATGAAAATAGGGCGAGTATCTTGGTTGAAAGATAGAGATCCAGATTTTGAGTTAGGAATCATAACCAGATGACAGGTAGAGCACTTCCCTCAGAAAGAAGTGTAAGGTTGCCCTGTATCTGAAGGAGTCCACACATGGACCTCTGAGGCTGAAAGGCTGAATAGTGTAATAACCTGCCTCTCAAGTCATTTTTTCCCACAGTCTAGGCAAGAACCAGCAATTCAACTTTAGTCAAGTTCCAAAAAGTAAACATTTAACATATTACAAAACAAAAAGCAAAATAATGGACATTACACAAAAAGTAAACATTTAACATGTTACAAAACAAAATGCAAAATAATGGACTTTAATAGTAACCATTGCATATAACTTATTTTTAGCTTGCAGGGAGCAGGCACAATTTTACCAATACTGTAATTTATGATCCGTGAAAGAAAAGTTTCTTATTTAGGGATATTTCACTTCACAGGCTACACTGCATTTTGATGGAGTCATGTGACTAGCTTTAACCAATTAAATATAAATTTTGAAAGCAATGGGTAGGTTTCAGCAATGCATGAAAGTATGCTGCCTCTACATTTTCTCTCTTGTACAGTTGCCTGATTTAAATGTTTAAAACAAACAAGAAAGCCAACTATTAAAAATGAAGGACAGGAATGAACTGGCTCCCTAATGATACAATAAAGCAATATCTGCAATGCCAGGAATATGTGTATGGTTACATTGTGTGAAAAAGTAAAATTTTTCTATTACTCTAAGGAATTGGAACCCTGTGTTTTGTTCATCACGTTGTATGCTATTATTCCAATTAAAACACTGTTCATTTCAAAGAAATGTTTCAAGATTGTGTCTGTTTCAGTGAGGTATCCCTCCAGAAACCTAGACTTCTTACCTGTTAAAAAATGCTCTTTCCCATGTTAATTCTAACACATCCAATGCACATTCTTTTTGTCACTAATATATCTGGATGGTCCATTCTCAGTTCAATACATTCATACTAAGTCTAACTGGATTTTTATCCATGTAATGAGGGTTTTCTTTTACAAATTTACTCATAATTGATAAATTGTTATCTCTACAATACTTTCCAATGTCACACAAAACCTTGACTACAATTGTACTAGGAATCTATGAACTCTGTAAATTTTTGACATTTTTTGGTTGCTTATTTTGTGTATATTCCTTTTATCACCTAATCAGCAAGAAATTCATGATATTACTCTATGATCTGATGAGAAAATAGTAAGTTGCATGAACAGCAGGGTCATTTTCCTTTGATTGTTAACTCATAGACTTGTATGGTCATTAATCTGGGGAGTAATGGAGACTGTTTGTGAAGTACATTTTTTTCCAATCTCTTTCTACCAATGAGAAATAAAACCAGATATATTTTCTGTAACATTTAAGTAATTAAATATTGAGGAAAATGATTAGAAGTCACTAAATCTTTGAAACAAAGCAGAACAGACACAAAAGAGAATAGAATGAAGTAAGCTAAAAAATTTCTAAGATTAATTGATCATTTTTTGTATGTCACCAAACAACACAGAGCAAAGAAGTAAGTTTTTGTATGTCACCAAACAGCACAGAGCAAAGAGGTAAGTTTAATTCCAAAGGTAGAAACAGTTAAAAGTCTGCAATCAAAAAATATATTTCTTTCAACATTGCCTCACAGCTGGAATTATTTTTTGGCATTCTTTTCCAGGTGATTCACTACCCCTTTGTGTCTTGGTTACTTTTCTCTCATTGTTGAGACAAAATACCTGATGCCCAACAAGAAAGGAAGAATGGTTTATTTCTTACAGTTTGGAGAGTTCAGTCCATACTCAGCTGACTCCAAGGCAGTGTGGTATGATTGAGGGGCAGCTGTTCATGGTCATTGCAAACAACGAGAGTAAACAGGGCAAAAGAGGTAAAACAAATTTTCTTCTCACCCTTACATGTGTACTGGCTCCACCCGTGGGTGAGTGTGGCACTCACACCACTGATCCCAGTGCCAGACAACAAACCAGTCATGAACACCAGACTCAGCTGTGTCCATAATTGCATGAGGCTTGGGGGATCACCTAGACACAAACCAAAACCTTCCCAGCCCCTCAAAGATTCATGTACATCCTTTATACGAAATACATTTAGTCCATCTCCAAGAGTTGCCAAAGTCCTAACAGTTTCAGCATTGCTGAAAAGTCCAAGTCCCAAGTGTCCTCTGAGATCTACAACAAATTCTTAGCTGCAAGCCCCTGTAAAAATGAAAACAAAATTAAACACTTCCGACATACAATGGCACTAGATAAACTTTACCACTGCAAAAGTTGCAAACAGGCAAATACAAAGCATTGGAAGCAAAGCAAGTCCAAAATCCAGCAGAGCAAACATTAAGTCCTGGAGCTCCATTCTCAGCATGTGAAGCAATCTGGTTGCAAGCTCCAGAAGGCTTGAATGACTCCACCTCCCATTGTATTTCCAGGGGTTTCAGCTCCCACAACCTCTCTCTTAAGCCCATTCTGCTCAGTTCTTTTAGCTTTCCTTAGATGATCCACATTCCTGGCTTTTCCAAACTTCTGGGGTCTCCACTGCACCTTTGGCTTCACACTCACAGCTTAACACACTGCCCACTCAGGGACACACAGCTTGGCCTCCCAGGCCTTCTGAAATCTAGGTGGAAGCTGCCTTAACTTCAGAATGTGTGCATTCTCCACTCACCTAAAACTAGTACCATGTGCATGCTGCTGAGATCTGCTGTCAGCTGGAGCATTAGCCAGGCTTTCCTCTCTTTTGGCTGTAGGGGTTGAGTGCCTGGATTGCTGAGCACTCTCAACCTGATTGTGAGGAACAGATTCACTGTGCTGCTGCCATTCCGGAATCTAGTGTGGCCGATACCATTTTGGAACCTCCTATAGCCTCTACTGCCACTCTGGAACACGGTGCTCTGTGTGATTTTCTCCTCCTGGGAAAGTCTTTCATTTTTGCAGTTTTGAGGATGCAAAAGGTAGAGACCTGCTGCTTACTGGGATACCTGTAGGTCATTTTAAAATTTTTTCTGTTTCTTCTCACCAATTGAAGTCTCAGCTCTATCTTTACTGGAGTTTCTTTCTGGACAAATCACAATATTTTAAATAACTCTGCAGGGCTCTTTCTTCTTGATTCACAACATAAATGTGGCTAAAAGCTCCCAGCAATAGCCATGCCACTGCCTCAACATTAGACTGCCTTGAAATTTCTTTTTCCAGATTAATCAATCCTTTTCCCTTAATCTCAGTCACAGGCAAAGTTTCTGAACATGAGCAAAATGCAGATAAACTTTCTGCCAAGCCATAACATACATGATATGGAGTCCAAAAACCACCACTATCCTTCCTCCCAGCAGAAACCACCAAGCCTGGTCTTTGTCGGCAGGCTTTCTACTAACCCTCAGGTCTCCTTAACTCTGACCAGAATCTGCTCTACAGAACAGCCTAAGATGCTCCAGTGCCACTTTCAAGTGACATCCCCAAACTTTTCCAAACTTTTCTCGCAACCCATTCCCAAAGGCTCTTGAACCCACATGGTCGGATATAGTCACAGCAATAAGCCTACTCCTCTGGTACCAAATTCTGTCTTGGTTTCATTTTTATCATTTTTGAGACAAAATACCTGATGCCCAACATGAAAGAAAGAGAGGTTTGTTTCTTCCAGTTCAGAGGTTTCAGTCCATACTTAGCTGGCTCCAAGGCAGGGTGGCATGACTAAAGGGCAGTCATTCATGGCCACCACAAACAGCAAGAATGAACAGGGCAAAAGAGGAAAAACATGCCTTCTTCCCTCCCTTACACTGTATGCTGGCTCCATCTCTGGGCGGGTGCTGCACTCTCACCACCAATCCCAGTGCTAGATAATCAACCAATCATGAATACTAGATCCAGCGACATCCATAAGTGCCTGAGGCTTGGCAGGGGGCACCTAGACACAAACTGTAAAGTTAGACAATTTCTTACATATGACATTTTGAAGTGCAATTCAGAGCTGCAGGCTTTAAAAGGTGTGTATTGGATTTAAATGACCACCCTCTATAGAACAGGTGCCAGATTTTAAGTTAGTATGTGTAAGTTTGGTGTTAGACATGCTTGTTTCAAGATCATAAACGTTGTAAAGGAATAGACCTAGAAATGAGTGTCATAAACGCAATGAAATAAATCTATAATTTTACAAATAATTGTTAGTACAATAAAGGCAGACTTTCATAAATCATATTTGTCAAATGAATAATAAACAACATGTTCCTAAATTGTTAGGAAAATTCATACAATATGTAGCTGGTTACAACACTGTTAGGGGCGTAATAAATGGATTAGTACTCTAACTGGATTAGTGTAATTCTGAGTGTGGCTAAAAGGTTTTAGCAAAGAGGGAAACCTCTTCCTTGGTGTGGGTGTCACCAGCCTATGGGTTTGAGGCCTGGATACAAGATAAAGGGACAGAAAGAAGGCCGGCTTGCTGCTTCCTGCTTTCCCTGCTCTGCCATAAACTTTCTCCTACACCACGCCTCTGTGTTGTGTCACCCTTGCTTGGAGCCAGCTGAAGATGGAATGAAACATCTAGAAACTATGAGCTAAAATAAACTTTCCTCCCTTAATTTTGGGTGTCCTGTATTTTGTCTCAGCAATGAGTAAAATAACTAGGCTACATAGTAGATGGATGACATGTTTACCACTTGATTGCACATTAATGATGAAAGTTTGTGCAATAAAGTGTCAGTGGCTTAATACTTGTAGGTGATACTGTCAAAAACAGGGGAGTATGATCCAGGACAAGTCTGACTAGGCAGGTAGTTGCCAGGGGACTGAGTGCTTGCTATATGATACAGAAGCTGATTATTCTGTAAAGACCCTATAACAAAATAAGATTACATTCTAAAGCAACTAGGGTTAGGGCTTCGATATATTAATTTTGAGTTGATAGAGTTGAGAGAAGTTGGAAAAAGAGACACTAAGATTTGCAAAAGCACATATTGGTTGTGCACAATTAACTCATATAGATTCAACCTCTAAAGGGAAATAAAACAGATAAAAATGGCTAGAAGACAAGACTAACAGTATCTTTAACATAATAGAGCCTAGCTCTGGCAAAGTTATGAAGCAGAAAACATTTTGTATTAAGGCATCTTCCCTTGTTATGATTTGAAGTGATCATTTTAAAAACAATTCTCCACCCAATTTGATTTATAAATGCTCTAATCAAAAATGACTTATAGCCCCATTCCTTCAGGGTGTGGTTATTAGGCTATAGAATTACCTATAACTTTATTTTCTTGTTACTGAATAAGGATACAGATCATTCTGATCAAATTCCTACAGCCACTAAGTCAGGGTATGATTAAACAAAATTGTGTGAATAACTAGATCATTATGAAGTGAAATCTACCTCAATGTGTTTGGCATTCAGTTGGTTACATCAGATGGTGTTTCAAAAGTCTTTTCTCAATAACAATAAAATACATGGTATTGATATTCCCTCTGAGAGTAGACCTAATTCCTTGACTCCAGACTATCACGTTAATGGCAAAGTTGTATAAAAATCACACCCATGTTAAAATAGATACATTTCATCTTTAAAATGACAAATTCTAGAAGCACTGTGAAAAATGAAGTAGTGTTTTTCTGCTTTTCAGCTCAAGAATTAGATGCTAATTTATTTATATTCTGAATTCATGGAAAACTATTTTTATTATCAGAGGTACTCCTTGGAAGTCAAGAATCTGGGTTTTCATGCAAGATTGCATCATTTTGTAAATTTTTTTGCGTCTTTGGCTTCATTAGGTCCAGCTTTCTTCAGAAAAGACAGCAGTCAACACATCTGGAATCCTAACTAACATTTCAGCACATGAGAGCCTGAGTCTCTTTATTTGGCACAGTTCCTAAATACTCTAGCTTAGGGCTGATATACACCCTTGGGAAATTAAATGTGTCCTGGTATGGGGGATCAGGGGAAACAGCTGGTCCTCTGTGGGTCAGAAGATGACTAACAAATCCATTGTGGGCCTGATGATGGGGGAGACTCATGTTAGAGCACCCATGAACCATATGTGTGGGTACAAGGAGTTGGGTGGAACGTGTAGGAGAGAAATTGACAGGAAAAACATAGTATTGTATAGATAGGCCCTCAAATAGCTGTTCTATTGCTTTTTCTTTAAACTGTTACATTATATATTCATTTCTAATTCATGTACTTAGTAAAGCTGAGTATCTCTATCGATGGTACTGCTCTAAGCATTTGGAAATGAGGCAGTGAGCAAAACAAAGCCTGTGGCTCATAATGTGACTTTCTTGCCTACAACTGTAAGAGTTACAGAGAGGGTCAGGGATACAGGTCAGCAGCACAGCACCTGCCTAGCAAGCTTGAGGTTGTGAATTCAATCTCCAGTAATACCAAAAAGGAAAAAAAGAAAGTCACAGAGAAAGGTGAAACTGTGAGGAAAATGAAAGGGAACTGAAGTGGGTGTGTATTTTAAATGGGAGGTCAGCAAGGCTTGAGTCATAGAGCAATCTTTGAATAAAGACCGGAAGGAAGTATGGTCCATTAGGGTCTCTGAAGTTCTGATATTTCACTAGGAGCCATGACTTTTAAAATAATCTACAATAGCCAAATCTTGTTTGGCTCTAATCATGGAGGATATGTCGATTACATGTTTGAAATGTTATTTTTCTTTAAGATAAATGACTACAAAACTGAACAAAGATTGTGCTGGATTCAGCTTCAGCTGCTGAAGCACAAGTCAAGGCTCATGCCCTGTTGTCCTTATACTATCAAGAAACATAGACCAGAAATAATACAACACACATTAGAACTTAGAACTCAAACTTATAAAATTATGTGATACAATACTATTTATACAATCAGAAATATATTTCTAATTTCTAATAGAGGTGATAAAAATAAAATCAAAAACAAAAAAAGAGAAAATATTACAGTCCAGCTGTGGTGGCACATGCCTGTAATCCCAGCACTCAGGAGGATGATGCAGGAGGATCACTGGGAGTTCAAGGTCGGCCTAAACTACATAGTGAAACCCTGTATCAAAAAAGACAAAAAAAAAACCCAACAAACAAACATACCCCCCAAAAACCCCAATTCATCTGTATTCCAAATATCCCCTGATTTATTTCAGAGCTCCCTCAAGCACTAATCTATAAGAGCATAGTTTGCCTTATAAATGAATTCAACTGGTTGATAACATAGCTATCCTTTTACCAAGGCAATTATTACTTTTAACATGGTTCAGTGAATTTCAAGGACATCTTTACACTTTACCTAGATTATGACCCCTTTTAACAGTGATAGTCAAGGTCACTATATTCTTTTTTGTTGTTGTTGCTGTTTTTATTGGGCATTAAATTCAGGACTTTCATACTGAACTACATCCCTAGCCCTCTTCTCTTCCCTCTCCTGCATTCCTGGCTCCTCTCTACTTTTCCCCTCCCCTCCCCTCTCCCCCTCCCCTCCCCTTCCCTTCCTCTCCCTGCTCCTCTCTGCTTTTCTTTACTGTTCTCTGCTCTTTTCCTTCTTTTGTTGCGCAGCCTCCCTAAGTCCCTAGGTTGGTCAGGGTAGATACATAGTTATGATCCTCCTACCTTCCAGAGTGCTCGGATTACAGTCGTGCATCCCCATGACCCACTATGTTAATCTGTTTTTTTCTGGTACCATGAAGTGAACTCATGATCTTGCACTTGCCAGGCAGGGGCTTGTGCCACTGAGATATATCCTTGGCTATGTTCATGATTTTAAGAACAGAAAATAAAAATATAATTTACTGACGATGGTGAAGTTAGTTTGCGTGTATGAATATTGTGACATTACAATGGTTAACCAGGCAGTGTAGAAAGGAAGTTTGCATTTGGCTCAATTTTCCTCATAGCTGACATGGACATAGACTTTCAGGGGCATGGTAAATAAGTTATATTTGGAAGAGATTGACAATAAAGTGCACCAATCAGTAAACAGAGTCTGATTAAGATGTCGTGGGAAATGAAAAGCATGGCAACTGCTGGCAGTGGTGTCTTTGTTACTATTTTCTAATTTCTTGCAAAGAAAGAGATGTCAGTGTCGATGACAGATTCTTTCAGTTGCTGCTCAGGCAGCCATGTGGACGGGTGGAGACAGATTGTCAAAGACTGTGTCTTCATTCATTCTAATTAATTTTCCACAACTTCTTTCTCTGAATGTCATTCTACTAACGCATCATTTCAACTTTTCAATGTTGAAATGTCTTCCATCCTTTTCTGTTAGTTCTAGAGAACTTTGATTTCAAGCTCAAAAGGCAATTAAAATATTTACTAAGTTTAAATTCAGATTCAAGTATTATAAGATACAACGTTGTATTCTTTGGATATATTTGAATACTTGCATTATCAAATGTTATGCTATCTTCTAGATTTGTTATGGCGCCAAACATAATTTTGAAAAAGTATTTAAAATAACATTCAGTATAAAATTACATCTTTATATTGTAATTTATTGCTTTTTAATTACTTTTTTAGATTTATAGATATAAAAGAATATGTGAAGAAGATAATGCAAACAGGTTTAGACTAAATTTTACTAGCAAATAAAAAAACTTACTTGTTCTTATGTGAGATGTAAACTTATATGCTATTAAAGAAGAAATTAGTTGATTAAACTTTAAACAATGTAAGACTTCTAATCATGGTTAAATTATATCACATCAAATTTCTTCTTATTCATAGCTTCCTACTATTTTCTTTTAGAAAATATGTACCAATGCTTTAATGCCAAAGTAGCAAGTAAAAAATACTCATTAAACCAGCAGCTGGTATACAAATGCCAATCTATTGAGGATTACTCTAAGAAGTAGAATAAATTCTGGCTTTTAGAGTCATAAAAGAAAGAGAAGAAAACTGCGAGAATCATAATAGCTAGCTTTTATTGATCAGCACTGAGGGAGAAGAATCATTTTATTTGACAACAAAATTACTACTTTTACCCCTACAATCACTCAGGCCCAGGATACATTTCCCCTTCTGTAATTTGAGGTGGGACTGAAAGATAGAGCTAGATAGTCATTTAAAATTCTCTCCTCATGCATTGTGTATATGAAGATTAACTTTTCTGTCTCCTTTTGTTAGATGGAACTGAGGTAATGAGTATCACTTCCAAGGAAAGTCGTTTAATTGTGCCCACCTGGAACTCAATCTTTTTGCAATTACGGTGCAGGATTAGGTTACAGTGATGGTGTCACAACACTGAAACAGTCTTGATTTCTAGGTCACCAAGTGGAGACAAGTTTTCCTGAATAGTAGTCACTGAAACCAAGTAAATTTTGTGAGAGTAAGGAATAAATTATGAAAGGATTGAGTCACTAAGCATGTTGCTACTTTGGCATAATTTAGCTCATCCTGGTTACTACAGATATTCATGCTAGAAATGAGTGTAGCATTAGTGTGTAGCAAAAACCCCTACAACTTCAAGACAAAAGCTGACTTTGCTACAGGGTGACGTTCAACTTCTGGAAATATATCAGTGGCTAGAAACACGACCAAAGACTTTATTACTCATGGTACAACAATTAATTTTATGCTTATGCTGATTCTTTTTACCCCAAATCACAGAGAAATCATGTGAAGAGGTTTAGAGGGATGTTGCCTACACAGAGCTTTTGCATAATGACTGGAAAACCTCATGTTTAGGGATCCAAATCTTCTCTAAGTGGCTGCAAACAAATCTGTGTGTTCTTGAGGTGAGGAAAACATTATCTTTATGCTGCCTCATAAGCAAATACTGCATTTTCCCAAGCTGTGTGCATCCTTTAAAAAATCATCCAGAACAAAAGTAGGTACAATACACACACAATGTAAGAAGCCAATCAGGATTATCCTCCAGCACAATATTGCTGTTTTACTGATGCAATATTCAAAGGTCATCTAAGAGTCTACTCTTTTGTGAAGTTTTTCAGAATTCTACCATGTAAGTCTATTTACCTTCTTTAAACTAAATTGCAGTTTTCGTTTTTAAGCTGGATTAGAATTTTTTCCTTGTTTCTGTATTTCCTTGTCATTTTTTTCCCTGAGAACTAAAGTTTCTTGGTAGCAAGGACTATGTAACCTTCATAGTTACAATTCTTATAGGAGATGAACTATTTTTATTTTTTTAAAGGAGGAGAAGTTTAATTTTGGTCATGGGAACAGAGGTGTCAGTACATGATTGACCAGCTCTGATGCAGCAACACTGCGGTGGGAGAATTTGGCAGAGAAAAGCTGCTCATATTAAGACTGTCAGAATACAGGACAAAGAGCCCAAGGGAAAGACATATCCTCCCAAAGCATGCCCGTGGTGGTCCACTTCCTAACAGCACATTCAGCTGGAACATAAATAGATTCACCCACTGATGAGTACAGCACCTCTCCAAGAGTTTTTAATTCAGTCAAATAGACAATTAAGTTTAACAGTCACTTTCCATCCATTATCAGTTTGACACCAATATATGTTTTAAACTATACTTAATCTCCACGGCATTTTTGGCCTCATTCCCTCAGCTTCATTATTCTTCTTTCAGAGGTATATAGCTTAGATGGCCAAGCCTGTTTTCAAAATCTAGGTAGAAGTCTCTTTGACCTCCTGCCTCTGGTGCCTTGCATCCTGAAAAAAACATGATCCTGTGAATGATTTCAAGTTCTGCCACTGTGAGAAATGTTGCTGGGCCCTCATGGACCATGGATGCAGCAGCCTCTGAGTGCTTAGATGACTGAGCACAGTGAAATATTTCTGGAGGTTCAAATTCCACAGCCTTTTGAAAGCAGTGACTTCAGGACCTCTATTCTCCAATAAAAGGAGGAGATTTTTGTATCTTTGAGTCTGTGATGCATGTGGTCTTAGTGGTTCCTAAAATGTCTCAAGGCATCATTCTCCTTGTTCTGGCTCAAAGTATGTAGTTTCTTTCTTACCATTAATTAAGTTAATTAAGTACCATTTAGCTATACACAATGATCACCATCATCATATGAAATTTGTACCTGTACATGATATATATTGATTCTTATTTTTTACCATTCTCCTCCCCTCCTTTTTATCTTTCTTCCCATTATTATTTACAATAATTTCCCACTATTATTTACAATAATTTCTTGTTTTTTTCTCTTTTCCTTTCCTTTCCCCTCCCCCATGGTGTTTGTCTTTAGTAAACATATTTCTTCTTTCCCCAACTTGTAGTTATTCTAGTGCCAAAATTTAAGCTTTAAAAATCTCTCTGCCTTGCAATTTGCTCCTGATTTTTGTTATACATTTGGCTAAAATCAGCCATCTAAACACACACCATAGCTAAGCTTTGAACTATGTTAAAACTTTCTTCACTAGATCAATTGATCTGCCATTCTTAATTTGGCATAAAAAGTTATGGGTCATAGACAAAATGCAAACAATGTTTTTCCAGAAAAAAAGATACTTGTTCATTCAATCTCAATAGAGGTTCTTATGAGACCTCATGATCCTGGTCTTTAGGGTCCACATTCCACTCACACTGTGGTTGTTTTAGTTATGCCTTTCTTGTTGTTGGGACAACAACAAACCCCCCACCCAAGGTTAAAGGAATAAAGGCTTATCTAGGTAACAGTTTATAGAGGTTTCATCCTATAGTCAGCCGTCTCCTAGGCAGGGTGGCATGACAGAGGGCCCATAGTTCATGGTAGCAGAAGACAGAAAAAAATAACAAAAGCAAAAAGGGGCAAAAACAAGCCTCTTTCTATCCCTTTTATTTTATCCAGACTGCTGGGATTAGAGTAGTGCCAATCCAATCAATGGAGTGATCTAGAAATCATTCACCCTTAATTCCAGCACTCTTAACCCTAGCATTGTATTACAAATCAATCAGAAACACTAGATTCAGCTATCTCTGAAAAAGCCTGACCCTCATGACTGCATAAGGCTTTGGGGGTCATCCAGACACAAACCATAACAGTGGTCTTCTGAGCTTTGACCAGAATCACATATCAGACTTAGCTTAAAATATTGTAGGGCTTCTCTAGCCCACATCTCCAAGTTTTCCTTACATCTCCTGAAAAGCTTCTCCCAAGCACATGGTCTAGTATAATCACACCAATTACTTCACTTCTCTAATATTTTTCTATATTGATTGACTTTCCCATGATGGAACCTGATGACTCACAAATTAAAGGGAAAAATGGTTTACTGTTAAGATGACACAGCCATGATCAACTGACTGCAAAGAAACACCATCATAGTGGAAGGTTGTGGTGGAGCAAAGCTGTTCACTTTATGAGCGTCAGGAAGCAGAGCACAGGACAAGAGTGGCAGTGATGGATACACTTGCTAGAGGCACTACTAGTGACTGACCATCAGCTGGATGCTACCTGCTAACATCACATTCACTTATGAACATCAGTGACTTAATTTACTGATGAATATGATCCATGGTCCATTTACCTTTCTAGGAGTCTTGTACTATATTAAAGTGGACCACTTAAGAGTAACAACATTATATATTATAACTAGTGGTATGAAAATTTTTTTGTTGCTTCCTTAACTGTTGTTTTCAGTCATATTTTCTACTGTTACTCTCACTAATATGCAACAGTTCTATAGGATGATTAAAACTAACAAGCATTTCAAAATATCAATTAACTTATTAGTTTTTAGAATGCTATGATATAAAGATTTTCATCATTCCATTTTTTTTTTTCAGTACTGGGGATTGAACTACTGGGCTACTGAGTTGCATCTCCAGTTTCCTTTTTTGTATCTTTCTTGCAAAACTAGAAACAAGATCTTGCTAAGTTACCCAGGCTGACTGGAAACTTGTTGTTCTTTTGGGTCAGCCTCTTATGTAGCAGGGATGACAGGCATACACCTCTGTGCCTAGTGTCATTCAACTTCTCAAGTGAAGAAATGGAAACTTTACAGTAACCAGCCAAATGTACCTAATATGGAACTGGTAAGGACAATATTTATTGCTGAATTCTGAGTTCTTACTCATTTCATTATCATAATGATTTGGTTGTGAGTGTATAGATAGTCACCAGTAAAGCCAAAATGAATTAAGGAGAGATTATTTTTCTCTTACTGATTATATTTTTAAACAAGTATCATTTTAGTTGGACAAATTGCAGTACCCCATCCTGTTTATAGCCTTGGTAGAAGAAACATTGTTGATACATGACTGGAACTTATTCTCAATCTTTTATTACTTTAAATAGTACATGTACAGCATTATTTAATAAATAAGCAGTTAAATAGGAGTATTAAAATAGCATCAATCTTAGATATCTGCAAAAATCTCAAGCTGTGATAACAAAGTATAGGACATTTTGAGTAGGTTTAATAAAATGCTAATTAATGTACTGATAACTTCAAATTGAAGTCAGACTTTAGGAACCATAATCAATAGGATGCATTCATTCTTTTTATTGCTCATGGAAATGGATGATGAAGAAAATAATCAGAGACCCTTTCTTGATGTTAGTCACTTTGAGCATGTTAACTTTGGTGTCCTGACTTGAATAGTCATCATTCTCCCATGTTAAACCAAGCCCTCCAGATGCACTGCCATTCACTGAGCCATTAAAATCAGAGATAAGATACTTTTTAAAAAATAGGGATGTGTTCCCTCTCATGTCAAGACATGCTATTTAAATCTAGGTGACTTTTAATGTATGAGACATTTTCTTTTCATAGTTTTTGGCTTTGATAACATTTTTTTCCATCAGACTCTTCTGCCAAGTTTTGAAGTTTACATGCTCAGGTTATTAGAGGTTTTGTTTTCCTGAGTGCAAATATAGTTCAAGTTTCTTAAAATAGGAAAAATTATCACTCCCCTCTCTAATTTTAAAAAAAATGCTTATGGTTCCACTCTATTTGATTTAGGTTGAAAATAAAAATAGCCTGTTCCAAGCTGTGACTAAACATGGAAAATTTCTCCCCAAAAGAACTCTTTGTAAAAAAGACATAATTGAGTGTAAAGGAGATAGATGAAGAATGTCTTATGAGAGTAAATCCTGATAAAATATCCTCTCCCAGAAAATAGTTACAAGTCCAAGATACCAATGTTTTCTATGACTTCAAGCTTCAATTAAACCTTAATTTTGCTTTCAATTTTCTGATCATGATCAACATTAGATTTTTAATTGTGTAGTCACATAGAGTGCTTGTTTATACACATTCCATTAGATGTTAAAATGGTAATATGACAAATAAATTTCCATTAAATATTAGACCAAAAAGGTAAAATATCACTTAGACAAGAGGAATAATTTTAAGAGATGTATCCTAACTAATTACAATGTACCATAATCCTGGAAATGGGAAAGAGTTGATTTTGAGTGTTTCTGCCTCAAAGAAACATAGGGGTAGAGATAATATATAAATTAAATTAGTAAACTGGCACCATGTAGCCATTTCAGAACATATACACATTTCAAAATACCATGTTGTGCAACATACACACAGTTATTTATAAATAAAAAGTTAAAGAATCAGTTAGAATCAAAGGAAGTCAACAGTGTTTTCAGTACGAGAACGTATATTTTCCAGTGCTGGACTTCAACCTGGGTCCTTCACACCGAGCTACATCCCCAGTACTTTTTGATTTTGAGGCAAGGTGAAGCCAAGATGTTTACTTACTCCCTCTGGAGTTGGACTCCCAGCTCTGCTTCAGCCTCCCAAAATTCTGGAATTACTGACATGCACTGGAACACCCAGGTAAGAAACTGTTTTGTGAATATATTCTTATAATTATATACTTCCATAATTTAGTGCTACTAAGCCTGCAAAATGATTGTAAGACTGTTAAAGTTTTTAAGTTTTCTTCACATTTTCTTTTCAGATGTTTCCTGTCTCCTAAATGCCCAGAATCTCCCTGCTCCTGGATTATGGCACAAGACCCTTTCTTCTTAGTTCTCCTGTACTGTAACATAGTATAATAGTAACATAGCAGCATGTCTTTGCACCCCACATTTCATTACCTTGTGTCTTAGTTACTTTTTACTCATTGCTGAGACAAAATACCTGATGTCCAAAGTTGGGAGAGGAAAGGTTTATTTCTCACAGTTTTTGGAGGTTTCAGTCCATACTCAGTTGGCTCCAAGGCAGGGTGGCACAGTGGGGCTGCAGTTCATGGCAGCTGCAAACAGCAAGGCAGAGACCAGCAAGAAAGAGAGACACACCTTCTTCCTGGCATTACATAGTATGCTGGCTTCACCCCTAGGTGGGTGTAGCACTGATACCATCAATCCAAGCACTAGACAATGAACCAATCACAAATACACAATGCAAACACATGAGGTTTGGGGGCCACGGACATAAACCATGACATTCCACCATTGGTCCCCAAAGACTCATGCACATCATTTATACAAAAAACAGTCCATCTCCAAGAGTTGCCAAAGTCCTAACATTTTCAGCATTGCTGAGAAGTCTAAGTCCCAAGTCTCCTCCAATATCTGTGGCAAACTCTTAACTGTACAAATGAAACAAGGTTAAACATTTCTGAAATGTAAAGGCACAAGATAAACACTACCATTCCAAAAGTTACAAACAGGGGAATGTAAAGCATTGGAAATGAAGCAAATCCAACATCCAGCAGGGTGAACATTAAGTCCTAGAGTTTCATGTTCAGCATTTGAAGCAATCTGGTTGCAAGTTCCAAAAAGCTTGGGTGGTACTTCCAGGGATTTCAGCTCTGGAAGCTTCTCTCTTAAACTTTCTCTGCTCACTTTTTGCAACTTTCCTTGGATGATCCATGTTCCTGGCTTTTCCAAACTTCTGGGGTCTCCACTGCACCTTTGGATTCACCCTTACATCTTTATAAATTGCTCTCTTAGGGGCACACTGCTTGGCCTCCCAGGCCCTTTGCAATTGAGGTGGAAGCCGTCTTACCCTCAGAATTTGTGCATTTTCCTTGCGTCTAAAATCAGCACCATGTGGATGCCACCAAAGTTTGCTGCCAGCTGGAGCAGTAGCCAGGCTTTGCTCTCTCTTGGCTGTAGGGGTCCAGTGCCTGGGTCTCTGGGCTCTGTTTACCTGATTGTGAGGAAAAGCTTCTCTATGTTGCTGCCATTCTGGAACCTTAGTGGCTGCTGCCATTCTGGAACCTCATGTGGCCTCTGTCACCATTTTGGAACATGGTGCTCTGAAGCTTTCTCCTTTGAGCAAATTCTTTCATTTTTGTTGTTTTGAGGCTGCCAGGATGAAGACCCACTGCTTCCTCGGATGCCCCATGGCCATCTTTCTTATTTTTCTGTTTGTTCTCAGCAATCAAAGTCTCAGCTCTATCATTACAATCCACAGCTTTACTGTAGTTTTCCTTCTGACCAAACTCACAGGATTTTAAATAATCCTTCTGGGCTCTTTGCTTTTGATTTGCAACATATATCTGGCTAAAAGCCCCCAACAATAGCCACGCCACAGCCCCAACATTCAACTGCCTTGAAATTTCCTTTGCCAGATTAATCAGTCCATTGCCTTTAATCTCAGTCTCAGGAAGACAAACTTTCTGCCAAGCCATAACACATATTGTGGGGAGTGTCCAACTACCAATGCAGTCCTTCTTCCCAGCAGAAACCTTCCAAGCCTGGTCTTTATTATCAGGCTCTCTATCAGCCTTCCGGTCTCCTGAACTCTGACTAGAATCTCGTCCACAGAACAGCCTAAGCTGCTCCAGCTGTATGCATCCAGGTTACATGGCCTAATCTTTGCAAACTCTGCCCACAAGCCATTTCCAAAGCTTCTCAAAAAACATAGTCAGGTATAGTCACAGCAAAAGTCCCTACTCCTCGGTACCAAATTCTATGTTAGTTATTTTTTTCTTGTCACTGAGACAAAACACCTGATGCCCAAAATTGGGAAAGGAAAGATTAATTTCTTACAGGTTTTGGAGGCTTCAGTCCATACTCATTTGGCTCCAAGGCAGGGTGGCATGGTGGGGCTGCAGTTGATGGTGGCTGAATGCAGCAAGACAGAAACCAGCAAGAGAGAAAGAGAGACACCTTCTTCCTGCCAGTACATTGCTGCCTTCACCCCTAGGCAGGTGTAGCACTGACACCATCAATCCAAGAGCTAGACAATGAACCAATCACAAATGCTCAATGCAAATGCATGAGGCCTGGAGGCCATCGAAATAAACCATGGCACCATGATACCCTTCCTTTCATCTCCTTCACTAACTCACATGCACTTTGCAGAATTTCACTCAGTATTGATCAATATTTATTCAGTATCCACTCTGAGTTAGACCGTGAGGTAAGCAATATGTATCTGAGGACCTACAAGTCAGTAAGTATCTGTTTCAATGCACTTTACATCCTTGATAAATAAGTAAACAGATATAAATGAAAGAATACAACTGATTGTGATGATTGCCATAGTAGGAGTGAGATGCTATATGAAAGCGTGTTATTTGATTTGTTGCTATTAGTGGGGAGGAAGAAGATAGAAGTAGCATATAAGATCAGAACAAGGAAAGTCTTTCTAAATGTTTTCCTCTTAGCATTGTACATCCAACAGAAACCAGTTAAACAAGCAATAAGGGCAACAAACCTCAAAATATCTCAGTATGTATATCCAGAGAAAGAACCACACATCCTAAAATGATGAGGCACTTTGACAAGGTAGGGAAGGGCCTATATTTACCAACCTTTAAGATACCATAGCATGATTGGATTTGCTCTAAAAGCACTGAGATGGTATTATTTACTCAATACTGAAATAAAAGTTTGCTAGGAATTATGAGATTTGATGACTTTGTTTGTTGAGAATGTGATTCTTTGATTAAATTCCAGGCAACATACAAAGCTATGTCATAAATTGAGTTTAAATAGCTGTTAACAGCACCCTCCTAAATCTCATTAGACAGGCAATAAAGTACTTATTCTGATTAAATATGAGGCAATGCCTTAACATTATTCTACACAAAAGTTATATTGAAAGTATTTAGAAATTCAGAATTTGATCTGATTATACATGAGCAGTGACTATGGTATCCATTTGGCCTGAAAAAGTCTGCATTAACTTGTGAACTGTTAAAATTTTTCATTTAGAAAATCTGCTTACCAAATGCTGTACTGCAAATAATGTCATATATGTTAGTGTCAGTCACAGAAATGCTTAAGGATAGGAACATTCTTTTTAAAATTTTTCTGCTTTTATTAGTACATGCTTGTAGTATCTAATGCTTATATTCACTATAGGAATTAGTACACGTATGTAACACATTTAAATTTTTTTAACTCCTTCCCTCTGCACCTCTCTGTCCCCATAAGATTCTCATACTTAGGAAATTTTCAGCCTAAGGGAGTGTCTTATTCATTTCCTCATCTCTGAGACACAGTACCTGGCACTCACAGTTCCAAGGAGGAGAAGTTTATTTTGGCTCACAATTTTAGTCCATCATTATCTGCCTCCAAAGCGAGAAGGACATGATGGGAGGGTCTGGCAGAGGGAATGTGCTCGCCTCATGTGAGTCAGGAAGCAGGGAGAGAAGTGAGGAGCCATGAAGGGACATATGTCCTTCCAGATCACACTCCCAGTGACCCCCCCCTCATCTGATCAGACCCTACTTCTTAACAACAAGTTAGCTGTATCTCTGTCATAATTCAACCACCTTCCCCAAAACCTCATACACAAGTGTATTGGACCAAAGATGGCCAATCAGTGAGCAACAAAATACAAAGCCTCCCAGGAGAAACAACTCATTTGCCAGAATAAAACACCCTGGAGAGACCCAAACAGAAGGAGATGGATCCTCTTGACATAGGAAGAAATTAAAATGTAAAAAAGCTCATCAAATGCATTGGGACTAACCACTGAAACAGCTAAAAATTACAGGGTACAGTGTTTTCATTTGGGGTGACCTGCCAAGTTTGCAATGGCCTGAATCTGTGCCGGCTTGCAGAGCCGCTCAAACTTGTTCCTGCTGCCACTCACAGGAACACAACATGCTGAAGTTGGGGGTTGGTGAGCCCAAAGGAGAGTGGAGCGGGCAAAGGGACCTTCATTAATCCATGGTCAGTGCTGGGAATGAGGCGCTCCCCATGGGAAGGGTGCTTCCAAATGGGTGACATGTTGGAATTGGGCAGAAAGAGCCTGAATTGGGAATGACAGTGACTTCAGTTGGTTCCTCTCTCCTCAGAGCAGATTCATGGGATTTGCTTGGACTGGGCCATGCCCCAGCCAGGAACCAATGAGCCATCCCAAATCGATTCCCTGTGCCCAGAAAGCACTAACCAGGTGAAGGCCCCTGAAGTTTGGTTGGCCAAGTGGGGAGGGGCAGGCATACACAGCCTGCTTACACCTCAGTGACAAGAGCAGTCAGGACAGGGCAGAGGTCCCTCGCCAGCATGCTTCAGAGGAACTGTGGCCAACAGGGAAGGGGGCTGGGACCTGCATTGTAACCTGTGTGGAAGAAGCCAGCGCCATGACAGGAGAGACAGACAGGAGGAGGCCCCCAGCCCAGAACCCTGAAAGCCCTGATCCAGGAGAGGGAAAAACAAGGGAGACTGAGGATGGCAAACACACAACATCAGACATGGCTTCAATGGACATTATGAGATATTTTTGGAACCTTGTAGATGAGCTCAAAACTGAAATATTAAATCAGGTAAAGCAAGATATGATTAGAGTAATAAAAGAAATGCTCTCAGAAAGCATCTCTCAGGAAGATACAGAAGGAAGAAGGGAGGAACACAAAAAAAGGAGAGAAACATTTGATAAAGAATATAAAGAAAATATAGAATACATGAACCAGATTCAAAAAGACTACTAGGAAATTAAAAACTCCATTGAAAGCTGGAAAAACTCCTTAAAAGAAACTAAGGATATCCTATCAAAACTTGAAGACAAGTTTGCAATGTGTGATCATGAAAGGAAAGATCTCTTAAAAACAACAAGGAAACAAGCAGTAACAATACAAAGGCTAGAACATGACAAGAGAATCTACAATTTAAGAATAAGAAATGTGAACGAAGAAGCAGGAATATATACAGGCAAATTACAAAGGCTGTTCATGGAAATAATTAAGGAAAACTTCCCAAGCATGGGAAAAGAAAATGACATTCAGTTATGTGACGCATATAGAACTCCAGCTACCTACAACCAAAACAGATCTACACCCAGACATATAATAATCAAGATACCAGAAATTCAATCTAAAAACAGAATATTAAAAGCCATCAGAGAAAAGGAACAGATTACCTATAAAGGTAAGCCCATCAGGATCACGGCTGACTTCTCCACACAGACCATCAGATCAAGAAGAGCTTGGAGCAAAATATTCCAAGCCCTGAAATAAAATAAACTACAGCCCAGATTGGTGTACCCTGAAAAACTGTCACTAGAAATTAATGGAGAAACAAGATGCTTCCATGACAAAGAGGAACTGGGGGAGTTTGTGACCACCAATCAATCCAACTCTACAGAGAATACTGAAGGACATTCTAGAGAGAGAGAAAAAAGATACCAGGAGTTTAGGAACAGTGGCAGAAAGACCTCAATGAGTGGGGCAGGCAGTAGAATGAAGGAAAAAACTAGACAAGCAGGCAGAAAAATAGCATAGCACAAATGAGGCAGAGAAGGATGGCTAGAATCTCTAACATAGATGGCCTTGATACACTATATTGTTAATAGTGTACCAGGATTTAAAACCCACATTACTCACACTACTCTGCTTAGATGTATTATATTCTGTTCCAGTCATTCTACTTGTACTAGGTTTGAGGGCACAGACAGTAATCCCAAAAATAATAGGATGTAGTACAGTAATCATCCTTAATTTCCTATTAACTTAATCTAAAGCTCTGTAAAACCTACACTGTTTTACCATGACTGATTGTAATCGAATCTGGTTTGTTAGATCGCTGTTTTGTATTGATAGATTTTATTCAAAGCTGTAATGATTGATAGTATCAAGTCTGAAGTATAGGCAACTGCACTGAGGATGACAAGATTCACTAGAATATCCACTCTGGTTTGGTTATTACCTGCCTTTGAAGTTTTATACTGTCTACAATGTTTTATTTTTACTAATATTGTTATGTACTGCTATATTCAATTATACTGCTATATTAATTTATGCCTGATGATATAGACATTCTATTGAAGATAATAAGAAACAACACAGTAATCATTGTAGATCACCTTGTACTGTGGTTTTATACGACTTTTTGGTTTCATGTTTTTATAGGAATTTGTTTTGTTTTGTCTTGCTATGCTTTGTTTTTCCCTCTTATACAGAAAGGATAAAAATACATGTAGAGATTCATGCATGCGTAGCTGTTTACAGTCTCACTGTTTGACTATCTACTTTGTATGCTTTAATTTCGTAACTTGAACAACTATTTCCAAGAGGACAATATGTAATTTATCGACTAGTGATTTCTTATTGTTTATCTTTTTTTTAAATTCTCTATTATCTCTATGCTTTACATGCTTTTGTTTCTCTTTAAATAAAAAAAATTAAAAAAGTAAAAGGAGGAACAGAAAGTGCTCTAAAGGATATAACTGCATTTATGTTTAAGTGTGTAGGATTGATAACCATGTTGCTAAGCTGTCATTGGATCATTGAACTTTGCAGCCTCACTGTTTGAATGTCTACTTTGTATGCTTTAATTTTGTAACTTGAACAACTATGTCTAATAAGACAATATGTAATGCAGCAACTAGTGATTTCTTACTGTTTTTTTTTTCTGAAATTCTGTATTGTTTCTACCCCTTTTTATGTTTTGCTTTTTTCCTCTTTAAATAAAGTTTAAAAAAAAAGTGTATTGGCCCTTTGGGAGACATTCTTATTCTACACTAGTAACAGGTAATTTACGTATAAATATAACTAAAAGCAAAATCATTGGAAATGTTAAGAAAGATTGTATATGTCTATGTTCATTTATATTTTTGAAATACTTTTTCAAGTTTCAGTCAACATTAGCACACATTCTACAGTGGAAAACTATCCTTAGTTGCTCTTCCTTTAACCCTTCCTATATTCTCCCTATCCATTCTTAGACAAATAAGATTCGTAATATGTAGAAGAGATATTAGACCTGAGGCTGGCTCTACACAACCAGTACCTTTATCCAGAATGGTCTCACTCTCTTTTCCCCATGCTGAAATCTGTATTTTTCTTTAGTTTATGTTTCATGAGATATTAGACAATGGAACATGCAATACACAATGCCATTTGCCACTGTCCTGTAAAATTTAAGTATCCTCTGGCTAACTGGGCCAAAACATAAGCAGCCCAAGTCTTCCTACATTAACATCCAAAATGCTGAGATAACAGGTATAGGCTACCAGGTCTGGCTGCCAAAGAGCTCCTTCTCCTACTCCTCCTCTTCCTCCTCCTCCTCCTCTTCCTCCTCCTCCTTTTCCTCCTCCTCCTCTCTTCCTCTCCTCCTCTATTCCTCCTCCTCCTCCTCTCTTCCTCTCCTCCTCTATTCCTCCTCCTCCTTCCCCTCTCCTCCTCTGCCTCCTTCTCCTCTCCTTCTTCTCTTCCTCCTCCTCTTCTTCCTCCTCCTCCTCTCTTCCTCCACCCCTCCTTTTTCCAGAGAGCTTAACAAGACACAGACAGCTAACTTCATCCTCCAGTGTCTGGTATGGAAGGTCTAGAATGGGCTACGGTACTAATACTGGTGTCACGGGTCCAGAAATGAAAACCATTGCTCTGAAGCAGTAATTACCATTTTTGTTACTTGTTGCTAAGAGTAAACTTCATTCATTCAATTATGAATGAACATATGTGAATGAAAGAATTTTTTAAATTATCATGCTAGCTATATAAATTTTAGCTGAAATAGCATGCAGTAACTGAAGTTGAGTCCAAATTTTCTTTCCTGAAAAGAAAGCTATCCCACTATTTACTAATGTTAATCCTGTTTCTGTTTTTTTAAAACATGGTTTAGCTTTTCCCCAAATAATAAAACAACATTAAAATCATCCAATTTAAAAAGTTGTAAAGTTGTCTCACTCTGTAAATATCAAAAGAAATGAGGTAATGGAACAAGTTTGTTGGGGCTGTGGATAGATTCACATTGGACAGGCTCTTCTTCTACTGTCAGGGAATTATTGCCTTGAGCCCATGATGCCAAGATTTTCCTAGATATTTTAAGACCCAGCAATAATCTTTCAGATACATGCAACATTAAGCTGGAAGCTGTGTGGTTTGTTTAATGTTTCCAATGGAATACAGATTTCTACTTGGAGTCATTTCCCAACTCAGCTTCTTGGTTGAAGTTTAGTGTCAAGTGAGTAAAGATGATTGCTCTGCAATTATCACTAGCCGTCAGCTTCTTACACCCACACCTTTCAGAAGACATGTGATCCTGCTACATGGTGACTAACCTGCTTTGTCTGACTGTCACGTGTAATCTCTTTTATGCCTGCTTTCCCTTTGTTTACTAACTTTGTTTGGACCCTAAATGGGAGATGACTTAAAAAAGAAACGAATATCTAGATTTTACCTTGTTTTTCTTTTCCGTATAAAGAGTAAAGAGAAATTATTAGCATGCTTTTATTGAAACACCAATGGAATTTTCTCTAAAGGTTTTCCTTAATGGGCTCATTAGTTTTCTTTATTCCTTTAACCATCATTGGGTTTAACTGTAGTTCATTTAGTTTTCATATTTGGACCATTCATTTTCCCTAATAATGAGAGATTGTGAGACTGGGAATAAATTAAATCCACAGTTCTGTAGTTGTGTGCATAGCTCTCTGATCCTCTGTTCTGAAAATCATCTGAACTGAATCTGTCTCATTTATCTTTGTCGTACGCAGCACTCAACATGGAGTTGCTGTTTTGTAAAGGCAGATCAAACTGTAATAACCCCTCCATAAAAAAGCTTCTTGCTTTTCTTTCTCTTTTGTTAAATAAGAGTAATGATCTAAATCTCACAGTTTTCTCAAAGGGACCAAGTAAAATACTGTACTTAAAACACTTAGACCCATGCCAGGTAATAACTGAAGACTCAGTCTGTTTTGGCTTTTGATTATAAATAGCAGTTTTTACTTTTATTTAGCTGCATTGATTATTATTATTATTTGCACTAATGGTTTCAAACTTTTACCTAGTAAAAATTTTCCTGGAAAGTTCATTTACTGAGAAAATTGAACTGGGCTAATTTTTAAGTGCTTTGTTTTTGTGGTCCAGTGCTTTGTTAATTCATATGCCTATGACTTGAGTTGATGTTAATCTTGACATCAACAAAGCATTCTGATCTGTGGCACATCTCTTGGCTGCAGTACATAAATCAAGCAGAGGCATGGCTGAAACATGAACACTCAATAATCTCTCTTTTTAAAAGGCAGTTTCCACTGTAGAGCAGGAATATGTGCAGCTCTTGGCAGTGACTGGACTAAGTTCGTATTGTAGCTTACAGTGTTGTTTCTTGTGCAAACTCATAGATGAAAAAACTTCAGGGAAAGCAAGGCTACATGTACTACCTCACGCTAATCCATTTGCATGTCTTACTAGCACAAAAAAATTCATTAAAGTTTCTTTTTTTCTTAAGGTTTATCTACAAAATAATATCAAAACAAGAAGATGACCTGGGTTATTCTCTACTCTCTCCGTTTTAGTTAAACAGGTCCTTCAGTTTTTCTGGATGTCAACAGCTTATGCTACAAATCAGTAACTGCTATTTTAGAAACAATGCTGAACACAAGGAGTTGTGAAGTTTCTCCCAACATTGTCCAAAGGACTGTTCAGATCGTGGGATTCTTTGGTAGTCACACTGCCCCTTGTCTTGCATGAAGAAGCATGGGCCATTAAAGAATTGATTTGTGTACATTAAGAAAACAACTGAGAGAACACCAGGGCATTAACTATACTTTTTAGATTTACTTTCTATTTTTTACCACTTAATCTTTAAATGGACAGGATTTTGAGGCTTTCTTAGAATTCTGGATTTACATGCAGCCTTAAAGACTGCTTACTACAAGATTATGAAACTAAAGACATTATCAAAAATCTCATTAATCTAAATGTAATATCCTTTCTTGAAGAAGGAGTGCAATCACTCGCTTTTCTATGCAAAAGTAGAGGGGGATTCAAGAAAGTTCTATGCATGCATTTGCGGCTTACGGCACTTCACATGCAGGAGAATGTGGAGCCGCACTGTAAATCCAGACCTACACAGCTGTTAGCAATAAAAGGGCTGTATGTGGAATTCAGGATGGAGGCCAGATCTGCCTCTATAGCACATCTCTTTTTAAGCACTTGATTCCACATTTCCCTTCTTTACTTGATTTCATGAACTCAGAAATTACTACAGAAAAAAAAAAAAACATAATCAACTCTTTCTCTTCACTGGAATGGTGCCAATGGAAAATTAGTGGCCTTCTCTGTAATTATTGAATGGTCTTAGTTGATGAATTATTGAGCACTCTGGGATTTGAACTGAAGAGACCCATATGGTCCCAGAATCTTGAAATTGGTAAAAAAAGATGCTACGTCATCTCCTCTGTATCTGAACTGATTTAAGCATGAATGGCTCCAGTCCTTTCTGGTTTTGCCATGTGTCCTTGGAGGATCAGGATTTTGCTTGCAGAGATGGGGATTACATGGCCTCAGCATCCCAGTCTCACCCAACTGCATCCATATGGACTGTACTTCCTTTATCACTGCTGAGCTCAGAAGAATCACCATAGACAGTAGTACCTGACTCTTCAGTGGAGTCAGATAGATCGGTATATAATACCTGAAAGTGTGGAGCCATAAATACCCTTGGGGACAAACTCATGAGTGAGTTATAAGCAATCAGAAAGAGCCTAAAAATGTGATCATTTCTCCTCCACCTGATTGATAGACTCTTTGGAAATTTAGAGATGAAATGCTGTTCCAGAGATACTCTTCATGTTTAAGTAATACCATGGTATTAAACAAACAAACAAACAAACAGAACAAAACAGTGGCCAATTCAATAACTTACTACTTTTTATTTTGATTGTTTCCCTCTTGTTTTTTTTTTTTTTTTTGGCTCTGCATTCCTGTTTCCCTGACACCATTATTAGCAAGCATGAGTCATATGAGGACTCTCTTTGGTAGAACTTGAGAAAAACTGGTCTACAGAAGAGGAAACTGAGACTTGAGCAGTTAAATTATTTTTCTAAAATAATGATCAAAAATTATAAAATGCATAAAGTTTACTGCCTTATCACTTTGGGATTAAGCTTCCTGAGAATAAAGAGCTCATTTTGGTTTTCTAGTGCTCAGATTTCTGCACGTAGGAGAGGCCTTCTGCAAAGATTTTCTGACGAGCCTTCCAGAAAGGGGACTCCTCCCTTCAGTCACTGCAGAGCCCTCAGAAGCCTGTTGAAACACTGAGAATTAGTTCTTGAAGGTTAAAGTGTCTAGGGAAAAGACTAAGAATGAAAGAGTGTTCCAGTTAATTTGAGTAGTTAAATTGATGGGATTAAAAGAAATTAAGAGACTCCTGGGGAGGTGATTGGATCATCGGGTACTGTACAACTTGGTGGTTTAATTCACTCATGTTCAGAGCTGAATGTGCTGTGAGGAGGTTGGGGAAAGGAAGCTGAATGTCACTGTGGGGTTATACCTGGAATGCACATCTCTCCCTGGTGCTCTTCCTCTGTGATCTGCTGGTTGGTCCCCATGAAGCGAGCAAACTTGCTCTACAACACCTTCTGCCATGAGGTTTCTGCTGTGGAGCCACCTGATCACGGGCTAGAGTCTCTACAGCTGTGAGCTGAGTAAACCTCTGTTTTAAGTTTTGGGTGTCAGGTATTTTGCCCCACCAATAAGAAGACCGTCTAGTATAAAATGATTATAGGGTGACAAAATAATTAATTCAGAATGAATAGCTTAACATTTAAATTTTTAAACCTATATTGGTCTTACCAATGTCAGTTATATCTTGTACAATATGGGGACGTTACCCTCTGGAAACTATCCCAGGATTTTTATAAGGAGCATAGGAAACAGACAAAGCAACCCTGTAAAGTTACAAAAAGGATACTCAATTCTAAATTGAGCATGTCTCTTCAAAGTGGACACGTCAGGTTGCAAGATCACTCTGGGGCACTTGACAATCTTGAACTTTTTCTATCTGTTGAAACATGTTATCTTGAGTAACGGGACACCATTCTTCCAGCTAATGCTCTTCTTGATGACCCTTTGGAGGGCTTTAATGGCATAAGTCATTCATTGTCATGGGCCATTTCTTATGTTCTTACCACAACAAAAATAGTTCTGAAGATAAGTGATCAGTTGTGGTAGGAGCAGTTAAGGCAATTTCATAGAGTATGATTTACCATTTTCACTGATTTTGTGAGTCAGTATTTGGTCAGATATAGATTTGTAAAGAAAACAATCAAAAGAGTGTCAACTAATAGGAGCATTCTGGAAGACTACATGGAAGGAGAGTCTATTGATAGGAAAGGAACTGGAGCTTTGGAGGCTTCAAATTTAAGCTATTTCTCCTTCTTGCAAAAGAACTCTTGAAAATTCTTTTTCCTTTTATTCTATTGCTTTCTAACACAGGTCCTGATTGTCTTTCTGGATTACAGAAACGGTGTCTGTGCTTAGGTCTCAGTTTCCTATATTTCTGAGGAAAACAGCTCTGGACTTGTCATCTCAGTTCTTATTTTTTATACATAACCCTGTCTCAGTTCCTTCATCAGGCCTGTGAAGCATTTTAAATTGCTCATAACAGCAAAAGCTATTGGTTCATAATTCATTCCTGTGAGGAACTTTTTCCTAGCAAAATCTTTCAAATAACAATAGTTTCGTGGGCATCGCTCATATGCAAATACTCCTAGCTGAGGACTTGAGCAATGTTAACATTGGTGTCAGCCTTTGTGTCCCTGCAGTGTCTTGGACCATAGAAAGTTTACTCACTGAAGAAAAATATAAGTGGTCTTCCTTGGGAATGATTTTTCTCATCTAGTTGAAGAACACATTAAAATTCAATTTCATGTTAAACTTATGGAACTAATTTTAAGTAAATCTAAAACTGATTTATGAGAATGGTAAACCTAGGTGAAGTGAATACCAGGAAGTGGAACATGAAACATTTGCTGATCACAGTTAATAGGCACTTTTATGGGTCTAGAAGGCTAAACATACAGGATTGACTCAGATCAGTGAATCTTAGAGCTAAATTTGTAGCATTGAAATTTATTATACATTTTTTAAGTTTTTTGAATTTCATTGCTTTACTAAAGGTAATTGTTTAAAAGTAATATAATATCAATCGAGCAGAACTAGAATTTCTAGTTCCCATATTCCAATAAATATATGCACATTCATGATACAAATCAATGATATTCCTTTTGAATTATATACTAAGAAGAACCATTGTTGCTATATATCACTTATCAATATTTGTTTTAATGATTTCTATAAACTCATATACTGTATATTCCATTATTTTTCTTTATGTGGCACTTGGGCTGAGATTTTTATACATATAAAAACTTATAGTTTCTTATATAATGTTTCTTCTTCCTTTTTATGCAGAAATTTCTTGACTAAATTTATTGCTGAAGATCACTATTTCAGACAAAAAACTTGAGCAATATTATTGAATATTGCTATTTCATGATGGAGAACAATTATGCTTTGAACCTAGCTTCAGTGTTTCAATATTCTCAACCTCGGCTTTTCAGATGAAGGGGTATTAACAGTGTGAACCATTTCTATACAAGTTTTATCCCCATTACTAGGGGTGAATGGATGTGCTCCTACTAATATTCCTGATTCTTGTGCTATTCTATCCCATTTCCTTCCATAGAACCCATGAAGATTTCAACGCATTAATGCTGTGTTAGTCCCTATACTATGGTGGCCAAGCACTCATTTTCTTTCCTTATATGTATCCTTTTGATTGACTTCAATCATCAGTTAATTGAGGTCAGAGGAAAACGATAATTATTTTAGACCTCAGTGGAGATAGACAGCAGTACTATCAAATCAAGCTGAGCATTTTACATGTAGAATTACAAGGTTTTTCCAACTTATGCAATTAAAATAATTAGTTATTGAAATTAGACTTATCTAATTGAATAGAGAAAAGCATAACAATCATACTGTGAAATTAACAATTCATGAGGTATAGCATAATGTTGTGTGGATATATTACAGTCTCCAAAGGGAACTGCCTAATGGTCACTCTATTACATTTTGAGGGGAAAAGTCAAAACACACATTAGCTGGTACTAAGACATTAGTTAGGTGTTTATGTGTATGTTTTTGACATCTGAAAAAACTTGTAACATTTAACAAGAAAATTTCTTATGGTTCTCTATTTCACCCTTAATACATTATTGAATTCTGCATATCTTAGAACACTCAGCTGGTGAAGGTTGGCTGAGAAAAAATATATATCATTTTTTAAAAATCTTGATTTGATGCACTGTCTCCTGTGATTAAATAACTTCAACACATGGCTTGATCATTATAAAGCAAACAATATTTGTTTATAAAGTTAGGGAGTAATTTTATAATCTCATAATCAATGCTTGAAGTTTAAACATTTCTTAAAAAAGAAATTCCTTTTCCATTATACATGTTTGGCATTGAAATGTGCTTTATAGAAAGTATAATTTGATTGATAATAACTCTTCTCATATACCACAATCTTTCACAATTTGTAATTCTCATTTCAGTGCTCATTCTCTTAAAATCTCATTTTTACATTTGACTAAGTTCTTAACTCTGAGATGGGCTTGGCAATGCAGAAGAGTTTTATTAGCTTTTATCAAAATTTCTGAATCAATGTACTATGAGGAAAGCATGTTTTAAAATTAACTTTCTGGCTTTCTAAGTGGAACATGGAGGCAAAATGGAGCAGAGATTTGGGGAAAGGAAGCAAAATCTTTATTACAACTGTTAATTAGTCACATATTGTGACAGGTGGCCATCTGACCATGTTTTATGAACAATCGTTTGTTTCTTAGTTACACTGCATTATGCTATGCTGTACTGCACCACACCACACATTAGCCATATGTGTTGAATGTCGTTACCCCTGAGTTATGAAAAGTTAAATAAAATGCCGTAGGTCAAAGAAGCTTGTGGTCAAAAGCAAACTGTCTTCCTTCATAGATTAAATTGCATGCATGGTATGACTTGGGCAATTAATGAAAAATCTTGACTTCCTCCTGAAATTACTGGTACTTAAATCTTGAAATCATTCTATTTATGGAGAACAAGAGATATTTCAAAATTAAAGCTGATAAGAATAAATTATGGAATGAAAAGTGAAGTTTAAATATCCTGACTTGGCTAATTTAGGAAGCAGGAATATTTTGATTACTTTTGTTAATGAATTTATCCAATGAACTGAGTCAAATGAAAATCCTTAAAGTCTTAATTTAGCTTTTAGGTTCAGAACAATTTCTTATTCATAATTTCTATAGTATGTTCTAAACATATTTTACTAAAAATTTCCAATGTTTTGATGTCATTTTGTATTCGATCTGTGTTAATTTCTTTAACATGATCTCATAATTTTACTTTTTCGTTTTTGCCAGTTGATTTGTTTGAGTCAAGTTCCAAAAAACAGTACTCACTTTGCATCTGATGGTTAGTCTTTCATCTTTTGGCTTCCTGTCACAGTCTTTCATATTTGGCAAATTTTATGTCAAAGAAACCGGCTCATTTAACCTGTAGCATTTTCCTACATCCTAAACTTTGCTGATTATTTCTTGTGAAGTTATTGATACTTCTTCATGTTCTCTGAGTTCCTAGTTCAGTGTAGACACTCTATCAGATTCAGCTTTCAGTTTTGTAAGAGAACTCTTCCATAGCTGATCCTGCGTGACTTCTATCAGGAAGTAGGTAGTGCTTGGTTGTTTTTCTTTATTGTGACACTAGGGACACTGTGAATCCTTGTTTATTAACCTCATTTTACTAGACTTCAAAAATGGTAATATTTTAACTTGATAATGCATTTTGTTTTTATTTACTGGACTGTCATATAAAACATCCCTTTTCATACTGTAATTAACTCTGGCTACAACACAATGAAAAAAAGGCTGACTACCCTATTTTTCTTTAATCAGTTAACGGATATGAGAGTTAGTTAAGAATCCTCCCAATGTACTATTTTTTTCTTGAATATTACTAGGAGCTCATGAAATTTAGCATATTTTCTGTCTTTGAATTCAGTGCAGTTTTTGTATTACTGATGTTCAGTTTGACACAGGAAACTTTGTTTTCTTTGAAAAAATCGAAGTGGTTTTTAGTAACGTTTTTTACTTTTTGCAAGATAAGATACTTTGTGATCCCTTGTACCTTTTCTGTCTAACACCTTGATCAAATATTTTCCCAAGTAACACAAGTGTCATTTAAACTGGGAAATTGTGTTAAGGACTATAGTCTGCTGAGTGTCACACACGTGTGAACATGATATGAGTTACTGCTCTGCTCTCTTTAAAAAAATAAAATCTGTTGTAGTATATGTCCAATTTATAAACTTAGGGATATTTACTATGAACCACTTGTGTGTTTTGAAGACATGAGAAATGATAGTTGGAACATGACACACAATGAAAAAAAGGTTACAGAAGGTGGCACTTTTTACTTTCAGGTTTTTCATTAAAGGGAGTGGAAACTGTGTTTGTTCAAAATCCTAACAAAACAATGACTCGTTTGTCAACTGGAGAGACCCGTGGAGAACCACCTTTGATCCACATTGCCCCAGTGAGAGTTAACCCTCTGCCTCTAAATCTCTGAAATTTTTCACTAAACCTTATCATACCATAATCCTGGGTGATGCATTTTTTTATATAAAATAAATGCTATGCTATCTTTATTTCTTCTTAAATCTGTATCTAAAACTAGCTAACACAATTGAATTTCTATTCTTCCTTAAAATCAATTTATTATTTGTTATGACTTTATATTTCTTCTAATATATAGCTTTTAGACTTTGGTATAATATCCCTTAATGCCTTATAAACATAGCTCTCAGTATGTTTTAGCAAGTCTTCATTTGAAATAGGTTTTCTGATTTTGTTTAAGTGAGCACGAATATATCCCATCGTTTATATATTCTTCAAAATATATTGTGTTGATTACTTGACATTTTCATTTCTAACTTTTGGACTATGGAGATACAGTAAATAGCATCTCAGGATACTGTAATGTAGGTCACTTTTGGTGTAAACTTACTTTGTTCTGGAAAAATATTTTGGTGATGTATGTGAACTCCTGCCCCCATCCTTATCTCCCTCCTGGACAGTTTAAAAATGACTCATTTATATGTGAGTTCAAAGCCTGGCCCTCTTACCTACAAATGGACAACTCATCTCTAAGAAGGACAGGTCACCGGTGGGAGTTTTGCTCAAGAGCATTTTTTGAATCAGGCCAGGTTCTGAATTTGCCTGGAACCATGTCCTTGCTCAGCTTGCCTTCTTTTCTACATCATTGCTCTCACTCTCTTATGTGTTTGTTTTTCTTTTCCTGCAGTATAATCCATCAAACCAACAAAAGAATCCAAATGTCTGTTTTAGCCTCTGCTTCCAGAACATCTGATACAAAACAGCTGGTTTCATAGTGGCCTTAGGAAACAGTCTCTCAGGATGGGATTCTGGAGTTAAGTTTCCCATTGCTACATGACAATGGGGACCACATAGCCAAAGATAGGTGGAGCTTCTGAGTGTCCTCCTCCCTGGATTTCCACACAGATAAAACCATGACACTTTTGCCTGTGTGGTGATATGAGGGAGAATGCAGGCGGCAGGGTGCACTGGCTTGTATAGCATGTCAGAACTTGGAGAGCTATAGTGAGATGATCATTTGAAGCCTGACTGTGACTCAAAACTGAAGCGTGAAAATTCAAAATGATAGGTTCAGTCTCTTCAGACATGCGTTCAAAAAAGACACATGCAGGTCAAGCGTTCTCACTGGCAATTCTTTAAAAGGCTTTAGCCCTCATTAACTGAGAAATGAAATTGAATAACAGGCTTATAAACTAAAGTAAGAGAAGCAGAATGTCAGATAACTGAGTGCATTTTTCAAATATATGCCAAAGCAAAGACTCTCATAAGCAAGAAGCCAGAACATTAAGCGTATTGGTGGATGTGTTTTCTAGACCCTTGAACTTTCCAAATCTGACTTACTGGCCTGAGCAAGTGGCCCTTTCTTCCCCTGTTGACTCTGTCAAGCTGAAAGATCATCCAAACCTGCAGGTGGCTTAGAAGACAATGTTCCCTGTTTCAGCCATTCAGGCGGCTACAACAAAGTCACATAGACTAGTGACTTAAAACAGTACAAATTTTTTTCTCATAGTTCAAGGTTCTGGCAGGTTCAGTTTCTAATGGCGATTCATTTCTTCATAAGTACACACATTCTCATTCTCTCTTACCTTGCAAGGAGGCTGAGGTATCTCTCTGGGCTTTCTTTTGTAGAATTACAAAGCCCAATCATATTAATAACACTCTCAAGAATTAATGTCTTTCCCTAAACCCTATCTTTAATACCATCACCTTTGGAATAGGGCTCCAACACATTAGTCTGCAGAGAACATAAATATTCCAAAAGCATTGTCTACCTGTCTACTCCAATCTCCTCAAAATGAGAACAGAAGCCACCATCACACACTTAGGCAGTAGTCCTAAACTCAGCTTCCATGACAGAAGTAACAATTTAACAAAGCCACTTAACACAACCAATAATATAGCTATTGATCCATTGAATGCATCAACTTTCAAATTCATTGGATGGCAGGATCAACAGTTCATGTGTAATAACTGATGATATTTATTCCACTGTCTCGTGCCAGTGCTGTTACATTGTCTGCTCTCTGTCACACAACTGAGTCCAGTGAGCTCTGATGTTTATTGGTCCAGGCTTGGTCATGTCATATTGATTTAACTTACCAGCAAATAAAGCCAATTTCTGCATTATTTGCAGACAAATATGCACTCAAGAACACAAGAATAAACTAAAAGATTCAGAAGCCTACTAGATTGTTGTTTTCTGAACTTTTGTATCTCCTTCCAGTAAAATAGAAGAATACACTTGAAAGACTAATTCAAATTTACATTTGGAAATACTAACCTAACCATTTATGATTATTAGTTTTATCTTTATTATTATTTAGGTTATGCAAATTCAAGTGATGTGAAAGCTCATAAGATACAAGTGTGGCCCAAAGAAAATATAACTTGAAGCCACTAAAATAGTTATTGTCTATGTGATCATGCAGACCCTATGGTTGTAGAAATATTTGTGGTTTAAAACAAAAACAAGAGGACATAAGGAGCCTTGAAATGGAAATTCTTAGTACACTAATGCTTGTTCATTGCATCTTCAACAGGAATTATGTACACAGGCAAAACATGTTTAAAATTTTTTCCTGAGCTCTGCTGCAGACAGATTATACAAGCACTCATGAAAGGCTATGTTATCTGGACTTCACAAGTAGTCACCATGATCTAAACCCTCTCAGAATCCTCAAGTCCTCAATGCCAGAGGCACAGATTATGTTTGTGAAATTTCAAAGTGAATATAACATAGGGAATGAGAGGTGTGAATATGTCAATCCACCCTTCCATATTTCAGGAAAAGAAAAAAGGAATTCTTATATGGATATAGCATTTAAAGTTTTAGTGAGAACTGTGAGAATTAGACCTTTTCCCAGAGTATAATGTTGTAAAACGAACGAACATTTTGGAAACAACTTTGTTATCACTTTTAAGTTTTTTTCTTTGAAAAGAAGAGTGATAACTCTCAACCCGCTATCCATGATATTACACTCTATTCTTATCAAGTAAAACTATTCACCAAAGCAAAAAAGATAATTCTGTAATAGGACTACAGAAAAGGCAATGTAAGTATCCCTGTATCTCAGGGAAATGCCAAATGATATAAATCTCTCTGAGAGCTTTGTCCAGGAGACAATCTCAAGTCTTGTTTCTTTTACTGAGAGGATCCAGTAAGTAGGTACCCATTTTTTAAAAACATGATTCATTATGATAGTTTTGTCCAAAAACATGTGGGCAACAATCTTTGCAGCATTGTATGTGTTTTGAAAGCAGGAGGATTGCAGTCTTGTAGGTGGGCCTCAGACTGAAATGAATAAATGACAGCATGTCATTGTCATGCCCATCTGACAGCCCACAAAACCTACAATTTGTGATTAAAGAGCCATATGCATATATATTCTCAACATTATTTAACAGTCAACTTTAGGGGCCAACTCTTTTTATACAACACTTTGAGTATGAATGTTAGAAGTTGTTGTATATAAAGTCATATTTTCTGTTACCTGTGAGACATTTCAGAGCTCTTAATGAAGATAAAGGCATGAATGAATGTACCATAGAAACAGAATGACTGTACAAGAAATGCAAATCTGTAGTTTTATTGGTAATTAAATTACACTGTGTAATGATTACAGATGTGTTTCTTGTTAGTATTGAGTCTATTGAGCTCTACTTAGTGCATTCTTTTTGTTTAAAAAGGAGAAAAGCAAGTGAGAATGGTAAATAGACCACTGAAACCAAAAATGGACAAATGTTTTTAATTGCTATCTATTTAATTTGCTAATTAGATCACATAGTTTATTGAAATGTTTAAAAAAGAAACAACTGAAATTGTTCGGTGATCTTCGCTAAAACAGCCCCTTACTTGCTTTTTAAAAGGTAATGACTTTAAATTTAATTTACTCTACCACTGAAGTAGAAAACAACAGAAACTTAGAAAAGTATGTAGCATGATTACTTGGAACTCTTTACAATGTTGAATGCACATTCCTTCATAGCTAATTATATATTGTTTAATGCAAGCACTTTACATTGTTTCATAGCAAAAATGTATGCAACATCGTGCATTGGATTATATATTTCCTAATATTCTGAAATGTTTTATGGTTTATACCAGGAGTTAATATACTATGCCCCTTGAACAGATAACTATTTTTTTTGTATATACAATATCATTGAAATACTGCTGCACAGGACTTGCTTACAGCGTTGGTCAACTTTGGATTGCTGTAATGAAAACCAGAGATAATCAATTTACAGAAGTATTTCACTCAGCTTTCTCATTCCTGGGGCAAAATACTCGGCACCTACAGTGTAAAGGAGGTATGTCAGCAATCATATTCTCTTTTGCCCTCACTTGCAAGTTCTTTCTTTTTGGTAAATATAAAAACTTTTCACATCTTTCATTTCTAAATTTTGGTCCCAATTTTTACTGTAGATCTGGACAACAGCAGCCAATAGAGTCCACACTATAGCCTGAACTTTGGGCTGCCTTATCATTTTCCACCAAATTAGTTAGTCCGCTACCATTAAGTTCACTGTCAAACAAAATCTCCTGCCTGGGAAAATAAAAACAACTTTTTTTTCCTTAATGTAACACCGCCTCAAGATAAGTTTCCAGTGTAGTCCTTATTGCCAGGGTAGCCTCATGGGCCAGACCTTTTATGTTCACATTCCTAGCAGCATCGTATCACCTTCAGAACGCTGATCCAATTCATCAGCCAAGCTCTGCTTGTAGTGAGGTAGGGCTTCTCCACACCACTTGTCCAAACTCTCCTCACAACTACGTTCCAAAGATTTCTGAACCTCATGGTCAGGTACATTCAAAGCAATGATCCCATTTTTGGTACCGGCTGTATGAATCAGTCAGCTTTTGCACTGCTGGAGAAAAATACCCAACACATGTAACTTAATGGAGGAAAGGCTTATTGTGGCTCACAGTTTCAGGGTATGTAGCTCATTGCTGGCTGGTTTCAAGACAAAAGCAGCAGAGTAGCAGGGGATAGCAGACAAAGATTTGTCTCATGATGATCAAAAAGTAGAGAGAAAAGGTACAAGGATGTTTTCTTCCATGTCACATCCCCAGTAACTAGCCACTCTGGCCAGTGCCCATCTCCAAACATGAGTCTCTGGGGGAATATTTCAGATCTAAATCATAATAAAAAGGAAAAGTTTTTTTTGGTTTACCGTGTTGGAAAGTATTGTTCAATGATTTACATGCCTCATCGATTCTGAGTCTGTGGTTTGGCAGCACATCATGGCAAGAAGCATATGACAGAGCTAAGTCACCAAACTGTCCAAGAAAGGAAAAGAGCAAGCAAGAGACTGACATCCCTCAACTGTTTCAAGAGAATCCCTCTGATAACCCCAAACCACCAATGTGCTCCTAACTCTTCAACACTTCCACCACCTTTTAAGAGTGTTCATCTGAGGAGCAAGCCTTGGAATACATGGGAATTTGGGGACATTCCATGTCCAAACTATATGGTTTATACACTGTTTATGCCTACTTTCATGCTACAATACAGCAGTTGTTTTAGTTTCAACTAAGAGCTTATGGCTACAAAGCCTAAATGTTTTACTACCTTTTCCTTTACAAAAAAGTATGCTAACATCTAGTTTAGTATACAAAAGAAGCAATATACAATGTATTTTATTACCTAACTTCTTCTCTGTCTGTTCTTTCTCCAGCAATAGAAATACATCCTATTTTCACTTACATCTGTAGAAGATAAAATGAACAATAATTTGTATAGATTTATTTGAGTCAGTAACTCTTGACTGACTGTGCAGTTACAGTAATAATGAAGGCCACTTGCTTTCTAATACTCAGGTGAGATTTGTCTTTCCAGGTCTTGAGGAGAGGTCCTGAGATTTTGCAGGAGACTCTGCATACTAATACATATCCTCGAACTGAAGTCTTGAACCTGTTTTCAGCATGGTCTTCAGATGACATTTCAACAACTTGTTTCATTGTTCAAAATGAAGTGAAAAATTGACCTATTAAAATCATTTATTTTAGTACTGAAATAAAATTAATTTTACTAATTTTGCAATTGTAAACATTGGACATAAATTATGTAAAATAGTTTTCTCTTTTTATTTACAGGGTTTTTGTTCTAAAACACCTTGAAATACCAAGCTCGATAGATACTGAAGTCCTTTATGCAAAATGGCATAGGATTTCCACTTAATCTATTCATTTGCTTTGGTTTATGGAATATACCATTTCTAGATTACTTGAAAATCATTTCTGGATTACTTATAATTTTTTGTACAGTGTAAATGGTGTGGCAATAGTTTCTATACTATAATTCTTAGGGAATACTCACAAGAATAAAAGCTCTGTCCATGTTTTGTACAGCTGCAATATTTTTCCAGTATTTTCCATCTGAAATTTGCTGAATCCACAGATGCAGAACCTGTGGCTAGAGAGGGCTGATTGTATATATGCATAAATTGTCCGAGTATAAACTATATGGTTACACACAATAAAAATAGTGATCTTTATTAAACATATAAATAATTCTTCCAGGATGTTTATGCTATAGGAATACACTAGAAATTTAACATGAAGAAATTGTATTTATGAATGTGCGTGTGTGCATGTGTGTGCATAGAACGTGTGTGTGTGTGTGTGTGTGAATGTGTTGTGTTGATGCCAATCATAAAACACATCTTTTGCATGAGAGGTTTTCAAGTGAACATTGTGAATTTTGGGTGTCAGAGACACTGATGTTCCCAGAGACGCTTGTTTAGTAGGGAACATTTTCGTTGTGTGGGATCATTCTGAGACAGTAAAAATGTGTTAGAGTTCATTCCAGGAAATGTCACAACTGGGAAGGTCAACCAGTGCTGCGGGTAGGTCATTACGTCCAGGAATCCAGTCAGTGTGTGTGAGGTCAGGATTCTGGGAGGTCTGTCTACTTAGGAGAGAAAGCCAACAAGTAGGTCTGAAAAGGAAGGATTTGGTGCTGTGTGGCAGATGGGAAGTCAGAGGCAAATTATATATCCAGATCTTGGTTTCCTAACACATGGATTGGGCCTCAAGGCAGGAATCCAGGCTCCATAGGGAACAGGTTACAGAGTGGGGTGACAGCCTGATGGGATGGCCATCAGGAAGTTAAAGAATGACAGCGAATTGAGGGCTTACTCCAGGCAAAGATCTCACCGGTCTGAAGTGCTATGATATTTTAAAGAAATCCCTATTTTCATGTCCTAAACATGGAATCATTTGAGTTTTCTTACCTCTTCAGAGGGAAAAAGGAAGGTCCTTTCCTGCAATTGGCCTTAGAGTTCAACTGGTCTAAGCTTTGGAGCTAATCAGAAGACACAAAAGAAGGCAGGGGCTAGTACTTGAGAGCTAACAAACTCAGATGGATCACACAATCTAATCTAGTTTTTCTTGGGAAAGGAAGAGGGTAACTGGGATAGGGTCTAGGCAAATTTCTTATGTACTAATTGAGCTAAAAATTTATAGCTGAAAGGTCCTATCATGAGAATGTTTTTTGTTTTCCTCAAATCAGTGTTCAAAATCGTGAAGATTCCACCTGTGAATTCAGTAAATCCCAGACTAATTTTAATTTATCAGGTGGATTTGTACCTCTTGTGATCTGGCTTTTACTTTTTTATTGTGTTTATTTCATACTAGATACTATTTGAGGACAGCATGAAACTCTTGATTTATTCCAGGAACTGACAGCATCATATGTATTTTTGATCATTGGTGCAATCTGTTTCAGTGATTCCGCAGTAAAAGTTCAAATCTCTTCCACGGGCACATTAATGATATATTTTTTGGGTGAATTTCAGGTAAATTACAGATGTGAAATTTAAATTGATAGAGAGTTAATAGATCTGTATAAGAAAACACTAAATTTAATAAGCAAGGAGGAGATGAAGTGGTTCTTGTCTGCAGGCTAGACCATGAAGATTATTTTTCAAAGCCTAAAGATCTTTTATTCCTGTAAAAATTATTGAAATAGAGAAATTAGATAAAAATAATAAAGGGACAATTATTTGCTTCCAGCCTGATCACAGTAAAGATTCATATTTCATGGTTTGTAAACATAAATTTGGCCAAGGAATTCAGGTTCTGTAGGGTTTGTGATTAACTATGTGACCCTAGTCCATTACTTAAGGTACCAAGGACTAATTTATATGATTTAGCTATGTTTTGCAATACATACTTTGCAGCTGGCTGTACGTGGGATGATTTCAGGTAGTACACTGATGGTCACTTAAATTTTTTATTTGGATGTTAACTATAAATTTGACAAAATATAATTGTCAAATTAAAACCATATCTTAAATAGTTGTCCAAAGAGCCTTTCATTTTTCTTTTTGCCTTAACATATAAGTAAATTTAAAGTGAAATATTAAACATACAATAAAACATGAGATATAAAGATTTGGAAAAACATATGACAATTACATGAAACTAAAGGGGTTTTAGACATTGTGAAACAGAATGCCAAAGAGAATTCACTTTTAAAGGGTCCAGTGTTCTCATTCACTTTTGGAATGCTGCTCATGTGGTTCAGATATTTGTAAAGTCAAATTGGGAATCAGAAATTTTGCTGGTAAGAGTAGACTCAAGCAAAACTTTAGGCTAGTTTTGATAACTGCACTGGCAAGGTCTTGTAAAAATCTAAGGTCCATTAATATAAATGTAATCTCATTTTTTTTTTTGATTTTGGAGAAGTTGTAGATATGTTTTTATAATATTCAGTGCTCCTTGTATTACCAAGAGATGATTGCTATAGGTTGGGGGTTTTGTTTATTTTCATTTGGTGGGGGAGGGTGGTGAGTCCAGGGAGGCTCCTGAAAAGTCAAGGTGATCAGTCTTAGAAAAACAATGTTCACGTCAACTTCCGAAAAGGACAAGAGCCCAGGAATAAAGGCACCCTGCCCTTAGGAGGAAGTGGCTGAAAAATACATTCCAACAAAAACAGAAAACTTTCGTGGGTGGAGAAGCACTTTTGTAAAGTGTGAAATAAGGTCTGATTTCATTTCAACTCTCACTCCTTAACCCTCTGTTTGCTAGCTGATGAAATAACTTACGGAGTTTCTGAGATTAAACAGAATAATGTAGCATCCACACAATGATAATACTGTGATATTTTGCCCTTAGCGTGTGTGTGTGTGTGTGTGTTAAGGCTATTATGAAAAATATATTGTTTGGAGAAACATGAAGGAAATATAGGCAGTTGAATATAAGCCTAAAATCACTCTGTAGGAAAACATTCCTTTCACTTTGGAACTCTGGTGGTGCCCTGGTAGCAGCAGAAGCCATGGAGTAGCCTAAGCCCTGGAATAAGACGGGCCTGGCAGTGGGCTGTCGACGGCAGTGTGGATGAAGTACACCCTAGGACTATCCAGGGAGGGGAACAGAGACAGATTTTAAGACCCAAGCACAAGTTTTTAAGTGCAGCACAACGTGTTAAAAAGATGAAAGTCCTGAGCTGTGAGAAGTCCACTGTAAGTCAGGTTGCCTAGGACATATTATTGGTTGTGTTCAGCACCTGTTCTTTCATCTGGGAAAAGCATGGTGACATCAATGCTTAGCTCACAGCATTTCTGATCACATTAGCCACATAGAGTAGCTAAAGCAGTAAAGCACTTAGGAAACGCTGCTTCAAAGAACAAACAAACAAACATTAAAACAAACAAATCAACATCAACAGTGAAATAAACAAGCAATAACATCAAGACAAAGCTAAAACAAAATTCTCAGGCTGCAGTGAGGAAAAACAGAAGTGTTTTTTTTTTATAATCGAATGCATTTGTTCAGAGGCTTGGCATCACGCACACAGACACTTCAGGATCACGTAAAGAGGCAGGTTTTTCACTATTTTCATACTGATTCAATAGATCTGTTGACATTATGGCACTTTCTATAAAAGAAAAAATGAGAATTGCTTGATCATATTTAGGAGGATGGCTTTTTCACTACTAGAGTTTTTTTTTTTTTTTGTCAGAACGTCAGTGAGTTTTGTCTCTGGGCATACTTTTTATGTTTTTGTTTGTCAGTTTATTTTATACAGGGTCTTGCTGTAATGTTCAAGCTGGCCTTGGATTCACTATGCAGCCCAAACAAGTGGGCTCCTCCTGTCTCAGCATCCTGAGTACTAGCATGACAAGTCTTTACCACCATGCCCAGTTTGAGCCTGCTTTTGTCACAAAGTTGAGAAACTTCTCGACATTTAAAATAAAATGTACTTTATTTTTAGGAAATTTGTAACAAGCTTTCTTTGAAAACAGCTTATTTGATGAAATGCTTCCCAAAAATGGGGAAATGTTACTATGAAGACAACAGATTGCCATTGTTCTCAACAGTAGAACCTTCAAGCTCTTTTGGGAGAAGCCACTGGAAAATGGGGAGCAGGCTAGGAGAGGATTTCCCTGGCACCGAGACATAAGGACTGCTGCCTGTAGGTAGGAGTCTTGATACGAACAAATTTGGTGAGGTACTGCCTGTGCTAGTTAACGGGACTGCATCTTCTCATATCATCTATCCATCTATCTATCTATCTATCTATCTATCTATCTATCTATCTATCATGTATCTATGTTATATATAGATTTAAATATTGCATTGTACTCTATAAACATATACAATTGCTATTTGCATATTAAAATAAATTAGAAATGCAGTGAAAATTGATAGAATTTATATCACTGTGTTTTTGGATTTTTTTGTACTGGGAATCAAACTCAGGATCTTGTATTTGCCAGGCAGGCACTTGTGTCACTGAGTTATGTACCCAATCCTACCTCACTGTGTATAGGGAAGGAGGTTATAACCCAGCTGCCACCTATTCTAGGGTCTTCATGGAACAAAGAAGTAACTCTCAAATACTGGCAGACCATGCTTGCATATAATGATGCTAACCTTCTGCTTCTATTTCTGGATTTTTAAGTATTTAGTTGTGGTATTCTAAGTGCAAGAGTTGGTCCTAAGGCTGCTAAAGATAAATTTGACTTCAAGAATACAAAGGCTTCCAGAAGAAGGAGGAGTAAGCGAACCAAAACAGTTAATAACTAAATATTTCAACATAAGTGAGTTTTACTATCTTTGCTTTTGTCCCTACAACTTACAAAATATTTTTGAAAATATTTTTGAAAGAGTTGATCTCTTTTTGTTTGAGTTTATTAACTCCAATGCCTCTGGAACTCATTATGCAAAAACAAAGCAAAACACTCCTTAAACACTAAAGAAATGAGTAAGAGTGCTTTTTACTTCTAATTGTTAAATCATTCATTCATTCATAATGTTAAATAAAGGCAGAAGTAATGTCAAGAGTAGATATATAAAATGAAATCCTTCAGTGTTCTGTACCAAAAAATTGTCAGTGGAAAGTGAAGACAGACAGACAGAAAAAGAGAGAGAGAGAGAGAGAGAGAGAGAGAGAGAGAGAGAGAGAGAGAGAGAGAGAGAGACTCAGAATTCTGGAAAGGAAGACATTCCTCTTGGAAAGAGGTAAATGAACTCCCTGACAGCCCTCAACGAACTATGTTCAAAGGCCTGGATAGGAGCAGATGAAGGTTCTAATAACCCCGTTCAAATGAGATTGTATTATTTGCCGATTGTCAAACTTTGTCACATTATTTGGCATCTTGTATTCTAGTATCTTTATTTCTCACAAAGTGATACTAGAATCTGCCTCATTGCTTCGTGTTATAAAATACATTACTAAACAGAAAACATTTAAAACATCACATAATGTTTAGTCAACACTGGATGACTCTAAGTTGTCATTTTCCTGGAAAAGTATGAATGTAAGTTGGACATTTGTGTTCATGGTCACTCTGCAAGTTCTCTCAAGGACTTATTTTCCAAGGCAATGCATTTACTATTGTCTTCTTCCCATCTTGTATGCATTTGTAACAATTCACATTAGTTTGGCTGCCAGCTGTGGCATCTGATCCTAATGAGTGAGGAAACAGAGATGTAATACAGAGGAAATAGAATTTTTTAAAGTCTTCATGAATTAGATATACAAGACCTAGTGACTTCTGAATCAAATTATGAAAGTTAATATGCTTGAGATAAAAATAGCTCAAAATATTTAAATATGGACATTTTTGAGGTAATCCTTTTAACCATGTCCTTCACCTAGAGTAATAGAATGGAACACTGAGACTAATTCAATTTTGATGGCCTGATTTTCTGTGCTGTTTTAAATATAGTTCAATCATAGCTTGTTAAAGACATGTGTAGTGTAATGGAAAGTTCATTGGATTTGGAATTAGAATAATACTTTCCCAACTGTTGTCTGCAGGAAACAGGTCTTCAAGATGTTTACAAGTACTCTGTGAAAAGATCTGTCTTCATACAAAGAAGTAGGAAACTGTACAATAAGCACATCTGAGTTCAGAATCTCAGTCTGCTATTGATAAAATATTTAACTTGAAGGAAGTACAAGTTATGAGCGCATTTTATGAGAACTGCAAAATAGTTTGGTTTTGGATAGAATAAATCAGACAGTGAACATGAAAGACTGGAGAAATGTGACCTTGGAATATGTTAATGAACTCAACTCTTTTATAATAAAATAAGTCTGCATTTGGGAATTCTATTTATATTGGTGTTGAGATTCCAATTTAGAGAGAAATAATTTCCAGAGAAATTGAACAATTACCAGTTTATATGGAAGAGTTTTTCAGAATTAGATAAGAAGAGAGAAATGGCTACTCCTAATAAACCTTTAAAATATTTTTATTGCAAAGCATATTTTTTTTATTTATTTCTATAGAATATTTTAAAAATATTTTAATGATGGACAATGCAAAACAGAACAAAACAAAAAACATAAGAAGAGAACATACATCAGAGTGAGATTTAAATAAGATGCGGAAAAAAAAACTAACACTTCATGATAATAAACTGTCAATTAAGAATAGAAATAACTATGAAATAGTTTATGCATTTAAAGAAATAAGATATGTTTTCTCCATGATGGCATGACAGATATTTGAAACAATAGATATGTTTAAATTGAATTAAATATTACATGATATATACATGTATCAAAACATCATATTGTACCCAATCAGTTAACTGTAAACATATTTTATGTTTTTTCTGTTGGTTAAAATAAAATACAAAAAGCTCTGAAAAACAATAGTTGAAAAAATCTATTCCTCTAAAAGAAAAACAGATTTTAACATATATTACAATCAATGAAGAGCAACCAGAAATCTTACACTCTACTAGTGAGAGTGTGAAGTGATGCGACCAATTTGGAAAATTATTTGAGAGTGTCCAATAAATATGAAAATAGAGTTATTTCATCATCCACAGCTAAATACATGCCTTCCAACAGAGAGTTTATCCAATCAGTCAACTGAATTTTTGTTATTGGTATGACAAGATATCTCATTAAATAAAAAAAGGAATTCTAAAAATTTGTATTGTAGATATTTTACTGTGAAAAAAGAAAAATTTAACAATTAACAAAGTCATTCTACAAAAGGAAAATAATTTGCATATGGACATCAATTATACAGTTTTAATATGACTATGAATTTATGAATGCATTGTTGTAAGATACTTTTGGTTTCTCTACTTTTTGTCTTTTTCTAAAATTTTGGAATTTTTCCATTATCACATCTTTCATTGTCTATTTTCATTTCTCATAGTCCATTTAGATAACACTTACTTGTAACACAAAAGCAGTTAGAATATGTGAGAAGCACTGAGAATAATTATAATGAATTTTCCCAGAAAATTACACATAAAGAATTAAGGAATGAAAAAAGGATTTCTTTTCTAATTTTGTGGGCTTTTAGGAAAATTGTAATTGCATTTTTTTCAGTAGTGATATATGTGAGCTGCCAAATTAAATTTCAGTGAATAGCATTGTTGTGAATGCTGAACCTATCCAAATTAAAAAAAAAAACTTAAAAAGTTACTGCATTAAAAAAATACTATATATTACTACCTGAATAAAATAAGTTTATAGCATCATTCCTTGTGAGATTTGCTAGGTTATTTGATGACTTACTATGGTTGTTTTCTAAAGTTTAAGACCATAAAAAAGACTTTTGAAATAACCAAGTGACTTAAATTTACTTTCCTCTTCTGTTGGGGTCATGGCAAGTTCTTACCATTACTTTTGAAATAAAGTCAATGAAATTCAGTCAATGAAAATACATAAAAAAAGACATATAATAAAAGTTCTTCAAAATTGTTGTAATAGTACACAACTTTGTCCACAGTATGAGTTAGATGAAAGATATCTCATAAGCTATCAGTATGAGTTAGATGAAAGATAGCTCATAAGATATCTCATAAACATTCAACATTTAGTTAGACTCTCACTAGCAGGCTGTAATTAATAAATAATACTTAGGGTGGAAATTATACTTTAATAATTTGAAGAGCTACATTAGAAGTGTATACAAGTATGCACAATTATTTTCCTTACAGTATCATTTTACCAAAACTTGAAAAGAATAAAAAATGTTTTCAAAGACTACTTGCTTAAGAATTGAACTCAGTGTTAAAATTAAGTATGGTCCCATTTTCTAAATAGCCTGTATATTTTCTATGTATCTGTTTCTTTTTTTGTCCCTTTATGTCACTCTTTCTCTATTTTATTATCTCCAAACTCTTTTTTTCTCCCCCATACACTAACACAATGAATTTACCCACACCAAATAATTGATTTTCACATCTAATTTAAATTTTTGAGAAAGATTAATAGTGAGTCTTTAAGTTGCTTCAATTTTCTCTTGGATTTTCTGGAAAAACATCTGCTCATCAGTGTATATATTTTCTTTTTAAATCAGAAAATACATTTTGAAGGGTTTAGTTCTTTAGATCTTTGTTTTAAAGATAATTTATCAGCTTTCTCTGGTAAATTAAAATTTTGAACCCTTTTCAATTCTAGAAACAATAAATTTCCTACTTTGATTTCTTCAGCATTTAAAACCAACATAACATATATTTATTTACAATATGGATTATTTCCTTAACTAAAACATATAACTCTTGAATGTCAAGATTATTTCCCATTCTGTCCATTGTGGTAGCCCAATCACTAACAATGCTGTATGGTTTACGATATGAGCTCCATAGCAATTTGCTAAGTAAAGATATTAAATTTCTATATAGACCTGTCTGATATACACATAATGTTAAAGCTACTTCTTATGCTAAGCAATACAAATGGTAAGAATCAAGGTGTCATCCTCATAATCAGAAAACTAAAAATTCAATTTTTCTAGAGGTTATCAAGGTCAATAAATGTGTATACAGTCCTTCTCCTTGTGAACCAGCTAGAAATGACAGTTTCTTTCAAGATTTTCCTGTTACAGTTTTGCTGATGGTGAGAATTAAACATGTTTCTATATGATGATTTAGGAGAGACCATCTTTTGGAAAAGGGCAAAATAAATAGAGGGAAGAAGTGTTTGCAATGGATGCATATATTTTTTGAGGCTGTAGAAAAGCAATGTGGAAAATATTTGACTCAAAGTTTCCTCGATTCTTGCAGTTTCCAGTAACATATAACAGAGTGGCAACCTTATATTAGCTTCTATGGGAACTGGTTGGCACCCCAGCTACTCCTGAGATCCATTTGAAACCTGCAAGGAAAATTGAACTCCTAGGTCTCTCATCCCGTCTCTTCTACTTCCTGTTTGCTTTGGCGTTTTGGACATATTCATTGATGAGTGTTAATAAGACCTCTTCAGAGGAATCTGTAACAAGAAGAAAAATAGCAAGAGAATAAAGAAAAGAAGTTACACAAAAAGAAGAAATAGATTGGAAAGGAAAACGGGAAAGAATAAATGTATATATTTACTTACATATATACATATACAGATATATTTACTTCATGCATTAGCAAACCATGGAAACATCTCCAAAAAACCTATCATTTCCTTTAAACTAAATTTTACCAATGTAAAAATTACTGAAAGCAAATTCATATCATAACAAACATCATAACACATCAAATTCAATTACTGAATATTAGATTTATCCTGGCTTCTAATATCATTGAAACTGCTGACATCCTCATTATTTTATTTTCTTAAAAAATCAATGATACTGGTGTTTGAAGAACTTGATGACAGTTAAGCAGTTGGTTTATGTAACCTTTATTTGGATAAACAGTTACTATAAAACATATGTGCTCTTTTAGTTTACTGAAGTACTGCTGAGCATCTTGAATGATGATTTGCTGAATGATGCTTAGGTGACCCGAAAAAGGTTATACAATTATATAAGAACCAAAGTTGATTCTAGGACATAATTTGTACACTAGTCACCAACTATTAGATTAGAGCTAAAAAATTTACTTAAAAATAATTTGCTACTAAGTTATTAATTAATTAGAAGTATTTTTGGACAATGCCTATATGTCAGGCACCATTCTAGGTACTCAGGGTTTGTATCAGTCAGTCTTATTTGTTAGTTGGAATAGTTTTATTGTAATGTACCATCCAGTCAGAAGTAGGTTATAAGCACATCTCTGTCTTACTCATGAATCTTTAAACTCTCCACAGTTTTCTGTGCTTTGCTAGGTTGGGGGTGGGGTTGGATTCAGGCATGTGGAAGAATTCATATTTTCTATAGGTGTCATCCTTTATCAACTTTGGAAGATACCAGCAGCAACTCTGGACATCCTTTCTTTGTGGAGGAGAGCTTCTGTTTAAAAAGTGGTACATGGTCCTTTCTATCCACATTCCATGGAGCAGAGAAAGCCACAGTCAAGTTCAGCATGAATGGACAAGGGCAATACCCATTTCCTCCAGGGGAGGAGTCATCCACTGATGCTAAACAGCAAACATTTATCTATACAGATTAATAACAATGAGCAAAATAAAACAATAGAAAGGACTAAAAATTCTTATTTGTGGTGTTTACATTGCTGCGGGGAGACAGATAACAAAATAATAAAGAATACAATTGTATGCTGTATGATAAAATTTTAAATGGTATAGAAAGCATAGGATTTAGTGAAAAGGTAGGCTTTGAGCAAATATTCTAGGATAAGAGGGTACTTTCATCCCTGAGGATATTTAGAAGAAAATCATGTCAGGACAAGTCTTGTTGAAGAAAGAACAAGCACCAAAGTGATGGGAACTGCGGTGCACACAAGTTGGAGGAAGTCCTAGAGGAGGTCAGAAAGGCAATGTGGGTAAGAATAACGTGGAACCTTCTTTGTACATCCTTCAGGGCAATTCTAAGTTCTTCAACTTTCACACCGAGTTAATTGTGAAGACATCAAACTGGAGAATTTAGGAGCAGAGATACGCAATTCAGAATTATCAGTGTCCCCATGTTATTAAAGTATTGGGAAAGGAAGAAATCACAAAGGGGCTACTGTTTGTCATGGAAAGTGAAGAAGATAAAAGACAGAGAGGTCAGAAAGCTCAAAATTCAAGTTATATTCTGTCAACTCACAATTGCTCAAGAAGAATTAATGTAACTACAAAATTTCAGTTGTTTTACCATTAATTCACTTTTATAACCCAGGAAATGTCTGCAAAGCTACATTATCTAAGCAGGGTAGTAAAATTGCTGTTGTCCATTCTGATTAGTAGAAATGTGGCCATTGGTGGCAATCATCTTGAATTTTAACTTTATGAAAAGCATGTTTACAGTGGTTTCTCTGACTGTTTCCGAAGAGGAAAAGAATTTGCTTCTTTATCAGGTATTCCTTGACTTTGTGGGTCACTTCCAGAAAATTCTTGCTTTTAGTTAACTGGTATGGGCATTCCTGTCATTTCCAGCCTCGATTCTAGCCACAGCCTTAGGAAAGTCACAGGCTGTGTCAGTCAAGGTTCTTGACAAAACAGAACCAATAGGATAGAGATAAGAAAGAAAGAAAGAAAGAAAGAAAGAAAGAAAGAAGGAAGGAAGAAAGGAAGAAAGAAAGAAATAAAGAGGAAGAAAGGAAGAAAGAAAGAGGAAAAAAGGAAGAAAGAAAGAGGAAGAAAGGAAGAAAAAAAACAAAGGAAAGAAAATAAGCAGAGATTTATCATGGAAATTGGCTCACACAATTATGGAGGCTGAAAAGGCCTATAACATACAATCTTGAAAACAAACAAAGCTGGTATTTTAATTACATTTGTGTTCATAGTACTAAGAGAGAGGAAAGGGGTAAGAACCAGGTGTTCCAATGGATGGGAGGCAGGAAGAGACAGAGAGAGAGGAATTGAGAGTCCAATAATTTTCCCCTTTTGCTGTACTTGGACCTGCAAAGGATTTTACTGCCTGATTTAAATGCTATTGTCTTATTGTCTTCTGGAATCCAAAGCTTCTAGGAAAACTATTCTAATCTTGTTCACTCTATCATGAAATATGATTATTTAAATCCGTACATCTTTCTGATTACTCTGCTCTGTATATTCTCAAATTTGTAGATATGATCAAATAAACCAAAAGCATTTCTTTGAAAATGATTTCCATTGGAAACAAAATTAATAGATTTTAAAGCTATAACTCTAAAATCACTGTTTTTGACCTTTAATGCTCTGTTCTTCCAAAAGTCGCTATTCAATAACTTTAAGGCCTCAAAGTGCACCTTAATTTTTTAATGATAATGTGTAGCCATGTACCTGAAGATTAATTTTTAAACTGCACCCACATTCTAAGTGAGTTTATTCTTAATCTGGTGGCCATAGGGACTCTGCTAAATTGCTTAAATATGAAAACACAAGAATCTTATCTTCCTTGGCTATTGGTATCTCACTGTTTGCCTCTCTCAGATGTATGCCATTTTCATTTCACCGATGATGTAGCTATTTTTTATACATTAATATTTAAAAAATAGTTAACAAAGTAAAGTACTAACATGTATTAACTTTATGTTTAGAATGGTTCTAAGTACTTGGTGATTTCCTTTACCAATTTATCATAAAATATCTTCATTTTAAGAATTAAGTAACCAAAGCACAAAGAGATAAGAACTTTACTGTGGGTAAATGAATTGGGCAAACAATAAGTTAGTGTCCATACTAGGATTCTATCATGGGCAGTCTACTTTGTAGTGTACACTATTGATCATTAAGAATTTGTCTTTAGCGTGTCACAAAATCCAGAAAGGAAAAGTTGTCACTTAATTGCTAAACAGGAATGCTTCACTGATACAATGACTTTTGAACCGGGACAGATAATATACAGTCTCCAGAGGTAGACTGGGATGAAGAGCTTCAAGTCATAAGGCCTCTCGATGATGGAGGAGAAACAGTAGAGAAGGAAAAGAACACAGCAGAGACCAGATTTTCAGAAAGCCTTGCTTACATCTCTGCAACCAAATACATCCCATTCAAAAAATTCTGTGGCCCTATAACAAGTGGGTTTTCATTCTCAATGACCCAGTCCTAACTGGGGGGAGGGAGGGGACAAAAAATGTTTAAATAATTTCCCTCATTGTACCATTAAAAAATTCATCAATGAATAAATGTCAAACTTCAGAAAAAAAGATTCTGTATCTTCATTTGAGGTTGCTATTGAAACCACTATCCCCATCTCTGTCTTCCTGACAGTTTCTTTTAAAAGGCAAGTTTGGAAATGACTACGAAACCTACAGGATTAGTTCATGTTTTCCTTGGCTTCCAGGGATTTTACTCTTCAAATTCTCACCCTGAATGCTTGGATCCTATGCTGGCAGAAGAAGGTTAAATGTTTGGATCCAACTGCAGGAACTCAAGAAAAAAGAAAGTTCTGAGAAATGTGTGGTGTCTCTAGTTTCCTTTGATATTGACATTCTTTCACACATTCATTTGTTGGGACAAGCAATACTTAACGTTGCAGCTACAACCACAGACTTCTGACCTTTACTTAACTGAGAGAATTTATTTAAATATAGACTCCTGGAGGAAAGACAGAGTGCCCTAGAGAGATGTCATGCATTTTTCCTTGGGGGTAAATTACCCTTCTAGTACTTTTCCAGTGGAGGAAGTACACAGCAAGGATCCATGGCCAATAGACACTGTGCCCAGCAAGCTTCACTAGGAACATATCCTGAATTTCTTTGTAGGCCTGGTTTCCTTTTAAATATTTTTCCTATTTAATTTTGAAAAGAATAAAGGAGTGTAAAATCAAGTAACTTCACCTGACAACAATGTTCTGGTGGTCAAATCAACATAAGAAAATGTTACATGAAAAGAGCAACTCCTATTTTTATCTCATTTCATAAATCTCCTATTTTTATCTCATTTCTTTCTATACTTTTCTTCCACACTGAGTCTGACTTTAAAATATATGTAGATACAGATATGTAAATGTGAAGATACTGAGTATTCACTTAGTTTGTTTTTTTCCTTAAAAATATATGACTTTAAAATATATGTAGATACAGATATGTAAATGTGAAGATACTGAGTATTCACTTAGTTTGTTTTTTTCCTTAAAACTGAGTTATCCCAATGTTCCATTTTATAAGCACTTCTGTCTCCATATTTACCTTCTTCCTCCCCCAAACCACACTTGTGGATTTGGCTAACTCTTACACCGAGTTTGTATTTGCTTCTTATTACTGCTGTACAAAATTGCTACCAAGTTAGTGGTTTAAAACACGGCAGATGTATTATCTTACAGTTCTTGGGGTCAGATACTGTAGGTCAAGGCATCTCTAAAGGCAGGCTTGCTTCTGGAGATGCCAGGGGGAGATTCTGTTCTCCAATCTCTCCCACCTTCTACAGGCGCCTACGGTGTTTACTGCTTCTATCTTCCAAGTCCGAAAGATGGGATTTTGGAAGATGACTGGATCATGAAGATGCTATGTTTATCAATGGTTTGATCCACTGGACATGTGATTTAGAAGGGTGCATTCTTATTCCTGTGACTGTATGAGAATTTGAGGGGACATTTTAGTACCCATGAGATACTAATAAAATTGAAGCAGTCAGTTTTGACAATAAAGAGAAAAAAAATCATCACTGAGTGTGTAATATTTTGTATGTGTATGTACATGCATGAAATTAGAAAGATTAAGCAAGAGTCAGTGACCAGAGATAGACTGGGAGTCTCAGTCAGTAGGCAGAACAACACCTCCTCCTCAGAGACTCCCAGGACTTAGAGGTATATTGCTTTCTATGATGAAACAGATTTTAAAGATTTGATAAATTTAAAAATTTAAGGTAAGGAGATTATCCTGGGATTTCCAGGTGGTAGAATGTAAATACAACGTCTTCGTAAGAAAAGGCAGAAATCATAAGCATCAGAGCAGGAGCTAGGAAGAAGGAAGCAGAGATCACAGGCAGACAAGTTCGAAAATCTGTGTTCCTGGCTTGGATGATCAGAAAGCCCTAGTTTGCCCTTTTCACCATGTAAGTACACAGAAGGGTACATCTCTGATGCAGACACATTGTCACAAAACGCTGACAATGCTGACAGTGGGGTATTGGCCTTTCAAGCTTCCAGAACTGTGAACATAAATTTCTCTTATTTATAAATTACCCAGCCTATGATGTGATAGGTTGGTATGTTGTTATAGCAGATGGAATGAACTGAGACCTCTCCTCAACCCATTAAAATGTACACGTCCACTTTATTTTTCCTCTTCTTTCCTGGTTCCAGTACAAATCGTCCTCATTTGAATCCCATCTCCAGCCTGGACTTCTGGTCCCCCAACCTGTCACTTCACATATATTCCCCACAGTTCCATGTGGAATACAAATGTGATGATATGCTTCTATTGTCAAACCTTTAATGTCTCCCCACAGCCTATCATCAAACACATTCCTTCCAACTGCACACGGCACTCTCCCTGATCTCGTCTCCAAGTATTTCTTCAGACATATATTTTACAACTTCCTATTACACATTGTAGAGCTCATTTGCCTGCTGTGGTTCACATTGTACTTACTGCGCTCCTTGCTGTGTGATTCTCTCATCCTAAATCTGGTGGTGCCCTGGTAATAACAGGTAGGGCACTGTGCTGTAATTATCTGCGTATATGTTTTACTAAACTGTAAGCATTTGCAAGACATTATTTGGTTTTATAGCCCCATTATTTAGCTGAATTCTTAGTACAATGTGTATTTGTCATACGAACGTCTGTCTTTGCTGTTATGTAAATTCATGAGTAAAGCACACGTAAGCCGCTTCAAATTATAAAAGGAGAGTCAGTGAAATATTCTGGGAGATTTAGTATTTTATGAGACTTTAAGTCAAATGCATTCTGCTTGAGAGATGTGGAAAAGTTGAAGGTAAATATTAAGACACAGTAAAGGAGGAACTTACAGCTACTGCTTACAAAGCCTTGAGCTTTTGGTGAAAGAAATGTATAAACATATTCTAAACAAAATACACTTACCTAGAATTTCCATGTGCTTGAAATGTAGGTCGTGTTAGTCTCTGTCTCTCTTTTTTCACTTTTCCTTTTCCTTTTTTTTTTTTTTCAACAATGTCACTGTTCTCCTCAAGTCACTGTTCTCCTCAATGACTCCTTTTGGGGTGGTCTCAGGGCTAGGAATCTGTTTTGGAAGATCCTGTTACACTCTTCCTCGCCCTCCCTTCTGCCTCACCCCATGACCTCCAGGGTTTTCACCTGTGGCTCTGTTTCTGCTGCTCACATATGCTAGCTCCCTTTGAGCACTATCTGAAAGTCAAATACAAATAGTTCAATTTTTGGTGGGAACTCCAAAATACCCTGCTAGTTTTAACCAGTTCCATCTTGGTAGGGAACTCACACAATTCTTGAGTCAGTTGTCCTCTGTATTTAATTTTCTTGGACACTGTTTAACATAGAAAGTAAAAAAGGACTGGCTATTGGTTGAACTGTGCAGCAAAACTTTTGCTCTAAGACATTCCTGCTGGTGTGTGTGTGTGTGTGTGTGAATCTCTGTGAATGTTATTTACTGAGAACTCATGTGGGAATACCCCGGAAGTGAAGAGATAAGGTGAACGAATGTTAAAATTTCTTTCCTAAGACTGCAATATGCACACTAATATCAATATATCAGTTCAGATCTTAAGACCTATCCAATAAGTTCTCTATTGCAATGGATGATCTAAATGAGAACATTTGTTTCTCAGAATGCCTCTTTCCATCTCAAGAAAGCAGGTATGTACTGTTCTTGACCCAAAATATCACCATATGACACATAGTCTGGCAGTCAGATGTCTCAGAGGTTCTGAAACCAGAAAAATGACACAAAGGTATAAAAGCAGACAAATCTGTCAAGAAAGTATCAGTCAAGATTTCAAGGTGAGTTTTGTTGGTTTTCTAAGCAGACAATATTTAAGATTTAGTCATGATGATGTTTTATGTACTCATCACTCATTATACTGTTATTTTTCTGAGCTTAGCTCTCAAAACTTCCATTCACTTCTGGAACTGCCTGAAAATCTTGCTGTAAATAACTTCCACCTATTACATTTTCTAGAAGTGATTTTTGTTATTTGCAGTCATGAGAGCTGACTAATTTGGTTTGGGGTAGGTGAGAGAAGACCAATAAAAATGTGTCGTAAGAGTCACCGCAGAGCAAGCCATAAAACAGGAATTCAGGGCCAGTGGTTTATTTGGAAGGGACTTTAGTAATCAATGATAAAGCCTGGGGTAGCTGAGTCAGAAGAGAAGACCTAATGAGAGGAGTGTGGTTGAGGGCAACTAGAGTTCATTCTTGCTGGAAGAGAATCAGCCGAGTGTGTGTGAGATGATATCTTACCATACAAGTTCTGCTTGATGTGAGAGGAGAACATTTTCTGGCATTTTAATTCCTGTACATTTCCATCCTATCAGAGTGCAGGTGGAGAAAGACTCTTGGCCTGAGAACCACAAATGCTTACAGTGTGATGACCTGCCCATGTGGGATGTTGAGTACCAAGCACTTACACAGAGAAGCCAATAGGAGGAATGATCAAAACATACAGGATGGTGATCGATTCAATTAAAAAATTACAACAGACAAAGATATATGGCCATAAAACCCTCTCCAAATACTGCCCTTCATGTTTAACACACTTCCACCACCATTTTTACCTCCTTCTGAAGCAGTTCTTTCGTAACAGTCTATTTGCAGTTATGATGCCTTGATGTCCTGAACTGATTCAAAAAGTTGACCTTTTATGGTCATTTTGACTTTGGGTAGGAGCCAGAATTCCCATGGTGTCAGATCTGGTGTAAAAGGTTGATGAGGACACACAGTGGTGTTTTTGTGAGACTATTTTTCTGTTGCTTGGCCCTCAGCAGAAGCATTTGCAATATATTATTTTTTTATTATAACTCATAAAGTCACTCACAAAAGAAGACTTCCAGAAATGCCTCAGAAAGTGGCCAGAATGATGGAATAAGTATGTAGCAGAGTATTTTGAGGGAAACTGATGGCAATGTGCCTTTCACTGTAATAAATTACATTATTTTAAACACACACCGAGTCGCTTGATCTGTCCTTGTACTGTGGTACTGTCTGAGATGTGTCAACTGGATTGAGGTATAGTTCTGTGCCATACAATGGAGCAGGGATACAAATTTTTTAAGAACCTGAGTTCTGATAGGATGTAAATGTACAGGAATTAAAATGCCAGAAAATGTTCTCCTCTCACATCAAGTAGAACTTGTAGGGTAAGACATCATCTCACACACACTCAGCTGATTCTCTTCCAGCAAGAATGAACTCTAGTTGCCCTCAACCGCACTCCTCTCATTAGGTCTTCTTTTCTGACTCAGGTTGCAGGTGTTGCAGAAATTCTGCAAATGTCTTAAAGGTTCTTAAAAAATTTGCTTTTAATGGAGATATTATGCCAGATAATGATAACGTAAATAGGCCTCGGTGAATTAGTTGGAAAAACTTAAAATGAGGATTAACATTTGAGAGAGAAAGACAGACAGTTAGAGAGAGAGAGAGAGAGAGAGAGAAACCAATTCCTCTTGTGCAAAACACCCTCCATGGTTCCCATGGAGTTCCAGCTTGCTTGTCACTCTTTTTTGTGGATGCCACATATATTCAAGATGGTTGTCTGCCTGTTCTGTAGATGTAGGATTATATTCTCCAGTCCTCACAACCACATTTTGTGTGCATCTCTAAAAGAATATAATATTTGAAGTTCTATAATTTTATTGGTTCTGTGCATCTAGTTGAGCTCTGATTGGCATAGACACTTTTGGTGCCTGGAAATAGATTTACCATAACAAAGAGAGAAAAATATTGAGTTGGCTTTACAGCCAAATAGTTGAAGCTGGTGTAAATGTGAGATAAATTTTATAAAATATAAAGACAATTGTCTTCAAAGGACTGTAAGTTGAAATACAAATTACATAATTTGTTTTTCTGGTAAGGGCTCAGAAGGAAGTAAAGAGTATATTCTGGAAATAGGCAGGAAAAGTTTGTTTTATTCAGTAGAAGTAATTTTATTGGATGGACTGGAGATTAGGTCTGTAGAAAAATATTTATCTAGCAAATACAAGGCCCTGAGGTCCAACCTTGGCACTATAAAAAAGTTTAGTGTAATTTTTTCCTGTTGTGTGGTTATGTGAGGGGTTGAGTTGTGGTTTCTTTTTGTTAGTTTGTTTGCTTGTTTTGCTTTGTTTCATAACTTGTGTTGGAAAAGTCAGAGATGTGAAGCACATGTGGGTCTTATGGGCTGTTGCTGGTGTTCTGGTTCAAAGATGGAAAAGGCCACACACAAAGACCAGGGGAGTAGCCTGCATTAGTTTTCCGGACTGATATAGCAAATGTCTATAGACTAAGTGGCCCAAATAGCAGAGATGTATTTTCTTACAATTCTGGACTGTGGAATTCTGAGACTTTGATGTTAGTAGGTTCAGTTTATTCCAAGGTTCATACCTGTAGTGGTTAGGGTAAAGTGTCAACTTGACTTGCTTGGGGATCTAGCTGGAAGATTGGTGGACCCTGCTTCTGCATGTGTCTAGGTGGGTTATAAGGGCATGGCCTTGGGTCTATATGTAGCCTCTTGGCCTCTCTACTTTGACACTTTGCACCTGTTCTGCTTTACTGCCATCATGAGCTAAATGGTCCTTCTACTATTATGCTTCTCCCATGGAACAAGCTGACCATGGACTGCATATCCTGAAACCATCAGCTAGATCAAAGCTCTCCTCATTTCATTCGTGTGTGTTAGGTATGTTGTATTTCAGTGACAGGAAAAGTGAAATGTATTTTCCTTGGCTTGCAGGTAGTCATCTTCTCTCTATATCTTTATGCAATCTTCCTTGTGTGGATGTCTGTACTTAAATTCCCTCTTCTGTAAGATACTATTCATGGTGGGTCAGGGCCAACCCATACAACCTTATTTTATTTTATTTTATTTTATTTTATTTTATTTCCAACTTTAAAGACGTTATCTCCAAAGACTGATATATCCTGTACTACTGTGTGTTAGAATCCCAACATAAGAATTTTGGAGGTGATTCTAGCCTAAGACAAACCTCTAGTTGCCAGCAATCAGCAAAGAAAATGGCTTGTGAGTCCTGCAAACCAGATTATACTTGAACAAGCTGAATATGCTCTGAGGAGAATTTTCCTCAGAACCTCCATGTAAATGTCCGAGTTGGCCAATATCTTACTTTTTTTGGCAGTCTTCCTTCCCTTTTGATTTCCAGAATTATGATGTAAATTTTTAAGGACTCTAAATGGGTGTTAATTTCTTATGTAGCAGTAGAAAATTATAGTAAAGGCCATATGCTACTGGTCATCCAAAATTTCTTGAAACACAGACAAGAAACATTGAAACAGGAAGATTCAAACCATCAGACTTGTTTTCTACCACTGCAGTTGATCTCAAAGTATTAATATTCCTTTGCCCATCCTCCAGACTAGATTTCACTATCCTCACTGAGCATCTTCTTTGTCTAATTTACCTGATCAAAGAACTGTCAAGGAAGCAGAGGTACTATTAAAAAGATGCAGAAGGCATCACTCTTTTGTCCCACACATCTGGAGACTTCATTCCCTTTGCTCAAATCTTTACTCTTTGTGAGGATATGGAAGAAGAAAGGCAGAGAGGGATGTTCTGAGAGTCAGGGAGGATGGTCAAATTGATTGGTTCGAGAGCCACAGCGAAGAGTAGTAAAGCACAAATCTGGTTGTATCTGGGAAGGTCATGGAGGAATGACATTGGGAACTATAAGTGGTTGAGGGTTCATTCCTCTCTGGCACTGTTATCCTACTCTGTTTCCTTGCTTTCATGAACTTAGAAGCTTTGCTCAGCCATGATATTCTTTTTTGGAGCCAACTGACCATGGACTGAACCCCAAATTATGAGCCAAAATAAACCGCTCCTCCTTGAAGTTGTGGGTGTCAAGTATTTTGGGCCAGAAAGGGGAAAACTGACACAGATGTTTTTATAATGAGTAACAGAGAAGGAAAAGACCTGGCCCTGGTTCCTAGATCAGCCAACTTATTTGTTGGAGGGCCAGAAATTTGAGTATTACTCAACTTTTATTATAAACTGAATTTGTATTCTCTGATATTTTTATGTTGATTCTCCAACCCCTAAGGTGATGGCATTAGGAAGTTGAGCCTTGGTGAAATAATTGATTTTAGATGAGTCATGATGGATGAGGGCAGAGTACACACAATGCACTTGATACCCTTGTAGGAGAAAAAGGCATTAGAGTCTCTTCTGTCCCTCTTGTGAGGCTATGGCCAAGAAGCAGCCATCAACACACTGGGAAGAAAGCCCTGATGAAACACTGAGACAGTTGTCAACTTGTGCTTGGATTCCCAGGCTTCACAATATGAAAAATAAGTGGCTATTGCCTAAGCCAGTCTATGTTCATTTGGTATAGCAACCTGAGGTGTCTAACACACACATTTTGCCTCATTCAAGGTAGCCTTACAGACAATGCTGGGTAGGTGTTTTTCCATTGGCAGATCTCTCCAAATAGATAATTGCTTGCTTTTTTCTTGTGAAACTTTGATTATTACTTGCCTGTTAGTAATTGTCAATGAATTTGGAATAACCTAACACTACCCCATGAATCTTCTTATAATCATGCCTCCATTTATTTTTTAACAGCACACCCTTATAATAATCAAAGCCGATGATATCTTTCAGTATGGCAACACTTTTCTTTTAGGCCTATAGGAACAAAGAGTCCAACAGCAGAGCAGTCTTAATATTTTTATGTTAAGGTGAAATGTAATTATTTCTTCCAATAGAGAGGTTCTCCTTATTCCTCTAATATCAGACAGGAATAATGATTTCTATGTCACAGGACTCTATAGTTTTTTAAAAGGAAGTATGCTTGCTTCAGTGGGCCACTGGGAGTAATGGCATAAAGGACCATATTTACCTTAACCTGTTGGTTTCTGAACCTATGCGCTCTTGCTCTTTGGCATGACACCAAGACATGCCTGCTGGTCACAAGTATATACAAGGTCCTTAAGGAACATGAACCAGCCTTGTAGACTGTCATTCCTAATAAATGACTTAGTTATATCTTTTAAATATTTCTTGAATGCTCTATCATGCAGGCAATTTCATGATGATAAATGATATGTTAGAAAGAATCAATTCTATGGTCAAGTGCCCAAGGTTACTGGTCCTTCCTATAAATTTGGTCCACTCATCTGAGAGAATGCTATGTTATTATGAAGAATCTTGTAATCTGTAATCCATCTTTGGAATTTGGTTCTGACTAAATACTGTGAACATGAAAGTAAATCCATGTTCAGATCACGTCAATCCCTATAACGACAAATTGCAGTTATCCAATATTCTCATGAACAATTACACATGTCTTTTATGTCTTATGAAAATATCATGGGAAAGAGCTCATTGGCTTCTTCAAGATTTGATATTTCTCCAGGTATTTTTTTTTGTTTGTTGGCTTTTTTTGTTTTCTCTTGATGGTTTGAACATTGAACAGCAGAATTTTGATTAGGGAGAAACAGAGTCTGTGTCAGTGGGTCCATTCATTTGTTCCATCCTTTTTATCTAAAACAATTCATGGCCTGATTATACATATTGGTGTAGCTGATGTCAGCTTTGCTTTCACCTATTGGCTGGGTTATCCTAGCTACTAGAATTTTTTAGTGAATTCAAGATTTTGCTGCTTCCAGAAAATTAACTGTGCAATCAAGTGATTTTAGTCAGTACTCAGATATCTGTCTCAGTTCAGGTGAGACATTGCTGATTCAATGAAAAGTTCATGACCACATGAATTCTCAAAGTTCTACCTGTAGTGGTATCTTTCAAGGAGATCCCTACATGAGGATATGGTATTTGCTTTTTAATGGTCAACAGTTCATGTTTCATCTCACAGAAACATATCTACCTGATGCATTTAAGACTCAGTACAAGATTTTCCACCTCTTCTGTCATCTATTTGTAGATTATTCATCCCACAGCCACAGATTTAAGCAAGGATGGGTGTTAGGGGAAGACATATGGAGGATAAAGGGTCTCATGAAACTGTCTATAGAAAATTTCATGCCTCCTGGAATTGATTAAATGCAGTTTCATATACATTGTTTCCATTGTATGATATAGAGTGATGTATTAGACCTAATTTATATTTGGTTGATTTAACAATGCTCAGTCTTTGATGGACATTCCATCTAATAGTCATGCAATAGTTCATACCCCGGCATTTAGCCTCTAGTGAGGCTCACTGTTTCTTTTCAAAATGTTTTTTTTCCAAAAATACTATTTTGCTCTTTTGGTTAGTTCTGTTCTGTATTTTTCCCTATGACTCTCCAGAAATTTGATATAAAGTTCTTGTTTTACCCAAAATACCTCTGTACCCTGGAATCTGTAACTCACTTGATGTAAAAGGCAGAGCTACTGGTATCAGCACCCGAAAATTCTGCCTGACCATCTAGCTTGATGCTATGCTCAGGCCTCTGAGTCATGTATTGCAGGTATTGCATGTATGAAGCCATGTCTTCAAGTGTAGTATGTGTTTATAAAATCCAATAAGGTTGGCTGAGTTTATCAACTACCTGTTTTCACCACTATTATCTGTGATGGAATTACAGCACAAGTGAAGAGGGAAAGTGTGGTTTTGGTAGTCCTCTTCATAGGAAATACAGGATGTAAATAATTAAGAGTGTAGAACTGCTTAGCAGTTGTTAGTAGCCAAAGAGATGCTCACAGAAGAAACCAGAAGCTGTCAAAGAAGCTTGCAGAGTGAAAACCAAAATCTATTCTTTCCAGCATTTGAAGTCACTCATAATCTTTCATCTGAGGCATGGAATGTGTAGAAAATCAGACTCAAGATTTTACAGTAGAGATTTAGAGCCAAAAGTTTTCTGGTAAATTCCTCTATGCTGAGTTCTTGGCTGTGTTAGTCAGATTCATACTACTGTGACTGAATGCCTGATATGTAATTTAAAGAACAAAGCTTTATTTGGTGTGTGTGGGGGTCTTGGTTTCTGAGGTTGCAGTCCACAGTTGACTAGGTTCAAGACAGAAACATCATGGTGGCAGTGCATGGTGGATGAAAGATACTCAATTCATGGTAGTCAGGAACTCCTGGCAATCCTCCTGATTCAGCCTCCCAAATTCTGGGGTTACAGATATGTGACACTATACCTAGCTAAAAAATATGTCTCAATGGCTCTGGAATTTGGAGAATGGGATATGAGGCTGGATGACAGTGGCTGTTCATGTAGTTACTCTTAGTATATCCCTGCTGCTATAACAATCACACAGATCAAGCAGTTCATGAATGATAGAAACCTATTCCACATACTTCAGGAGGCTAAGACATCTAAGGTCCGGTCAGCAGTAGATGCAGGGTCTGGTGAGCACTCTTCACATCATAGAGGAAGCCTTCTTGTAATAGTCACCAGATGAAAGGGGAATAAGGTTCTCTCAAGCTTCTTCTAATGGCACTGGATTAACATATTTTCTTTTACTATAATAAAATATTTCAGTCCGTTACTTGAAACAGAAAAGAGGATCATTTGGCTCACATTTATTCTTCCTGTGATGAGAGTCTCCTGGCATTTGGCATCACAATGGCAAGAGCATATGCATGAGATCACAGGGTGGTTACAGGATGTGAAGGGAATCTGGTCCCAGGCTTGCTGTTTCATATAACAACTCCTGAGAGAATACAATGGGCTTTAAGGATTACAGTGACCTTTGAATAGCTTGGAGTTTGGGATACTGATGCCCAATCATGGAGGTAGAAAATCAATGTATAATTTTGATTCCCACAAAACTTAACTACTAAGAGCCTACTCTCTTCCAGAGGCTTATTAATAACTTATAAACTGGCCCTTCCACCAGGAATATCTGGTAAGCCCACCCCAGGCCTAAACTGCCTGGGACTGCCACCGCTGGGCCCGCCCTTCCACTGGGAACATCGAAAACTTGGACTACAGTGGATTACTGTGCTGGCTGGATGAGAGACTCAGGAACCCCTCACCCAAACAGAAGACCTCAGCAGGCTCCAGTCAGTGTGGTGAGTTTGCCCCTAAAATAGAGGTCTGTAGTGAGTAAAGGAGAGAGGAAGTGAAACTCCCTCCAACTCTAAGACCTTGGCAAACTTGGCAAAAGAGTGGGTAATTTCCTCCCCCACACAGAGAACATCAGACAGGTTGAGGAGTGTACCAAGAACACCTTCCCCCCAACTTAGAGAAAATTAAAAGAGCTTATGAGACCCCCCATTGACACAGTAGGGCCTCAGCTGACACAAACACTATAGGCAGGGTGATCTGGTGACCTGCAATAACCTAAAGCTATAACAACAGCAAGAACTAAGATTTGCCCTACATCAATACTTCCAGGCTAGTAGGCCCAGAAAGAATAAAGGACTCACCCAACAGGCCCTGTAGGAGGAATTCAGGTGACTGGATCTCCTCTTCATTGTGGTACCCAGCAATTTGACAAACATCAATCACACAGTAGGACCCTAAAACTCACACTATGGACAGTTGTGACTGTTGGAATAGAAAGAACAGATATTTACCCAAAATATGAAAATGACAAAAAGGCAAAATGTAACCTCAAACATCTAGTCCATCAGGAGCAAGTACAGGTGACAATGAAGTAGAGGACTTTAAAAGTCATAGACCAGAAATCTCTGAAAAGATAGCAAATGAAGTAAAGAAATAAATCCACAAGGCTATAGAAGAACTCAAATTAGAAATAAAGTCTTATGTAAAGACAGAAATAACAATCCTAGTAAATGAGCTAGAGAAGAAATAGATAAAAAAATACAGGAGCATGGGAAATTGATTGAAACTCTGAATGAACAATGCAGAAAACAAACAGAATCCATCAAACAAATCCAAAGAGATATCCAAACAAATCCAAAGAGATATTTCAATACAAAAAATTGTATTGAAAGCTGGCAAAACCGTTTAAATGAAGCTGAGGATAGAATTTTGGACCTTGAGGACAGGATCACAGATAGAGATCATGAAAGGATAGAGCTTATAAAAATAACAAAGAAGCATGAAATGACAATCCAGCAGCTTCAAGATGATGCCAGGCAAAGCAGTGTAAGATTAATAGGCATCACTGAGGAAGCATGAGACAATGCAAAGGACATAACTAAACTGTTCACAGAAGTAGTGGCAGAGAATTTCCCAAACATGGGAAAAAAATCTGATATACAAATAAGTGAGGTATATAGAATGCCAAATAGTCATAACCAACATAAATCTACACCCAAACATATTATAATTAAAATCTCAGACATGTGGCATAAAAACAGAATACTAAAAGCTGTTAGAGAAAAGACACAACTCACCTATCAAGGAAAACCTATTAGATTCATGGCAAATGTCTCAGTGCAAATCCTCAGGTTAAGACGAGCTTGGAGTGAAGTATTTCAAGCCAAAAAAAAAAAAAAAAAATTCAACCCAGACTGATGTACCCAGCAAAACTGTCTTTCAGATTTAATGGAGAATCAAGATACTTCCATGACAAAGAACAACTGAAGAAATTCATGTCCACCAAACATGGCAAAGTCAAGCCAGTACATATCATTGATATCCATAAATGTAAATGGGCTCAATTTACCTATCCAAAGAAACAGATTGACAGAATAGATCAAGAAACAGGATCCCACAATATGCTGTATAAAAGAAACACAGCTGACTCAAAAAGAAACTCATAGATTAAAAGTCAAAGGATTGAAAACAGTATTCCATGCCTCAGGAACCCAGAAAAAAGCAGGGATAACTGTTCTATTTGCAGACCTAAAATGATTAAAAGAGATAAAGAAGGTCACTACATACTTATTAGTGGAAAACTATAAGAGGAACAACTAACAATTATAAATATATATGCACCAAATACAGGAGCACCCAACTATATAAGATGAATACTAATGGACATGAAAAATCAAATATACAAGAACACAATTGTAATAGGAGACCTCAACACCCCATTGTCACAAAGTGATAGGTCAACTAGAAAAAAGTCAGCAAAGAAATAACAGAACTGAATCATACCTGTGATCAAATGGACTTAGTGGATGTTTACAGAGTGCTCCACCCAACTACATCAGAATATATGTTCTTCTTAGCTGCACATGGGTCATTCTCCAAAATAGACCATATATTAACCCATAAAGCATTCTTAAGTAAATGCAAAGGGAGCAAAATTATCCCATGCATAATATCTGATCATAAAGCACTAAAATTGGAAATAAATGGCAAAACAATCTGCAAAACCTACACAAATACATGGAAATTAAACAACAACCTTCTGAAAAACCAGTGGATTACAGATGAAATTAAAGAGGAAATGAAACAATATCTACAAAACAATGAAAATGCAGATACAACATACTGTAACCTATGGGACGCAATGAAAGCAATCCTAAGAGGGAATCATATAAGCAATAAATAGTCACATCAAGAAAATGGAATGAACACAAGTAAATAACCTAATGCTATATCTCAAGCTTCTAGAAAAGGAACAGCAAGTCAAACCCAAAGCTCACAGAAGAGAGGAAATTGTAAAGATTAGAGCAGAAATTAATGCAATTGGAACTAAAAAAAAATACAAAGAATTAATGAAAAAGCTGATTTTTTGAGAGAATAAACAAAATTGATAAACCTCTAGCCAACTTTATCAAGAAAAAGAAAGAAAAAACTCAAATCCATGCAATAAGGACTAAAAGAAGGAAATTACTACAGATCCCATGGATATTCAAAAGTTCATGAACACCTACTTTGAAAATCTCTACACACATAGGGTGGAAAACACAGAGGAAATGCACATATTTCTAGGAACATATGAACTACCAAAGCTAAACCAAGAAGATATACCAATTTTGAATAACCCAATATCAGCTACTGAAATCAAAAACATAATTAAAAACTTACCAGCAAAGAAAAGCCCAGGTCCTGAGTTCTATAAAAAATTTAGAGAAGATTAACACCAATATTCCTTAGACTCTTCAATGAATTTGAAAGAGAAGCAGTCTTCTCTAACTCATTCTTGGAGGCAAGTATCACTCTGATACCAAAACCAGTGAAAGACCCAACCAAAAAGGAGTACTATAAACCAATCTCACTAATGAACATTGATGCAAAGATTCTTAATAAAATATTGGCAAATAGAATGCAGCAAATCATTAAGAAGATTATACACAACAACCAAGTGGGATTTATTCCAGGAATGCAGGGATGGTTCAACATACGGAAATCAATAAATGTAATACACCACATCAACAGAGCCAAAAATAAAAATCACATGATTATCTCAATAAATGCAGAAAAAGCTTTTGATAATGCAGAAAAATTTTTTGATAAAGCCCAACATCTTTTCATGATAAAAACCCTACAGAAACTTGGAATAGAAGGTATGTACCTCAATCTCATAAAGGCCATCTATGACAAACCAACTGTCAACATTATACTAAATGGACAAAAACTGAAAGCCTTCACTCTAAAATCAGGAACAAGACAAGGATGTCCACTATCACCACTCCTATTCAATATAGTTCTGGAAATATTAGCCAGAGCAATTACACAAGAGGGAGAAATAAAAGGAGTAAAGGTAAGAAAGGAAGAAGTTAAATTATCATTATTTGCAGATGACATGATATGCTACATAGAGGACCCCAAAAACTCTATTAAAAGACTACTAGAGGTAATAAACAAATTCAGCAGCATAGCTGAATACAAAGTCAACACTCAAAAATCAATAGCATTCCTGTACACAAACAAAAAACTCACAGAAACAGAAATTATGGAAATATAACCTTTCACAATAGCATCTAAAAAAATGAAATAGCTAGGAATCAACCTAACCAAGAATGTAAAAGACTTATATGCTGAAAATTATACTACTCTAAAACAGAAGATTGAAGAGAATATTAGAAAATGGAAGGATATTCCTTGCTCTTGGTTAGGAAGAAGCAACATTGTGAAAATGGTCATACTCCCAAAACTATATACAGATTTAACGCAATCCCAATCAAAATACCATTGACATACATTACAGATCTAGAAAAAACACTACTAAAATTCATTTGGAAATAGAAGAAACCTAGAATAGCAAAGGCAATTCTAGGCAACAAAAGCAAGGCAGGAGGCATCTCAATTCCTGACTTGAAACAGTACTATAAAGCCACAGTGATAAAATCAGCTTGGAACTGGCAAAGAAATAGACCTGAGGATCAATGAAACAGATTAGAAGATGCAAGCACAACTACAAAGACACTCAGCCACATGATATTTGACAAAGGGGCTAAATATGACCACTGGAAGAAGGATAGTCTCTTTAATAAATGGTGTTGGAAAAAGTGGCTCTCTACATGCCGAAGACTGAAACTAGATCCAAGCATATCACCATGCACAAAACTAAAGTCTAAATGGATCAAAGACCTAAATGTTAAAACAGAAACACTAAATTTACTGCAAGACAAGGTAGGTAGAAGTCTTGGAGACATAGGGGTAGGCAGAAAATTCATGAACAAAATGCAAACTGCATGGGAAACACTTCAAAGAATCAACAAATGGGATCTCATATTATTGAAAAGTTTCTGCACTTCAAAGGAAATCACCAACAGAGTGAAAAGAAAACTCACAGAGTGGGAAAGAATTTTAGCCAGCAACCCCTCAGAAAAGGATTTGTGTGTAGAACATATAAAGAATTGAAAAACATCAAGCCCCCTAAATTCAAAGACCCTCTCCAAAAATGGGCATCGGAGATGAACACACAGTTCTCAGAGAAAGATATACAAATGGCAAATAAATATATGAAGAAATGTTCACCATCACTGGTCTTTCAAGAAATGCAAATTAAAACAACATTGAGATTTCATCTAACCCCGGAAAGAATAGCTGCCATCAAGAAATCAACTAATAACAAATGTTGGCAAGGCTGTGGGGAAAAAGGAACACTGCTCCACTGTTGGTGGGAATGTAGACTGGTGCAACCACTGCAGAGGTCAGTATGGAGATTCCTCAAAAAACTAGGATTGAAAGTTCCATTCAACCCATCTATTCCCCTCTTGGGTATTTTCCCAGAAAAATTGAAAAGGTCGTGTCACAGTGATACATGTGCTCCCAAGTTCATAGCAGCATAATTTGTGATAGCTAAATCTTAGAAACAACCAAGATGCCTATCTATCACAGAGTGGATAAAAAATATGGTATTTCTATACAATGGAATACTAATCAGCTCTAAAAAAGGATGATATTGAAGCCTTTATCAGTAAATGGAGGCAACTTGAGAACATCCTCATTAGTGAAATAAATAAGACTCACAAAAATATCACATTGTCTCTCTAGTGTAAAAAATAAAAAGAACAGACAGAATAATGGCATCCAAAAAGTATAATAAATATAAAAGTATAATAGATATAATAGATATTGTAAAAGTGAAAGGGAAGGAAAAAGCTTTAAAGGATATAACTGTATATATAGTGTGTAAATAGATGACCATATTACTGAGCTTTTGTTAGATCACTGAACAGAAGAGTTTGTATTGTCAATGTTTGAGTGTCTAGCTACTTTTTATGCTTTGACTTTGTAACTTTAGCAACTATTGTTAAGTCAACAATATGTAATGTATCAACTAGCGATTTTATGATGTTAATTTTTTTGAGCTCTGTATTCTACTTTTCTTCTTGTTTTTTTCTATTTTGTCTTTTTAAAATTTTTCTTTCTCTCCTAAAATAATAAATAAAATTTTAAAAATAACTCAAAATGTCAAATAAAGTATCCTTTGTAATTTATATGTAATTTTTATGGGTCAAAAACTGGTGGTCAACTTAATGCCAGTTGGATTAAATCACCATGGTGCTGAGCATAGATGTTTCACCTAAGGAAAGCTGCCAGGATAAATAAAGACATGGAGAAGGAGAAGCTAGCCATTGTGGGTTCTCCTATGTGCTGCTGTTTGAGCTGTTGGTTCTCCTGGAGGAGCTCATCATGACTAGCTTCCCCAGTGGGAGTTTGACCATCGCCATCAGAGGAGCTCGGGACCTTGTTGGTGAGAGGCTGAGGTTCACTTTGGGGGAGCTTACATTTAGTATCACTTCCTGGCTCCGGAGGGGAAGATATGTGCTGTTTAATCCCCAAGAGGAACTCATCACTCTGGCTTCCTGGCATGTGCTCGACTGTGCTTATTGTCGGAGGAGCTTGGGACCTCCATGTCGCTGAGGATGGCTGTTGTGCTTTTTAGGACACCCCTGGTCTTGGTTTTGAGCGTGACCTCGGCCTCAGCGTAGAACCCTCAACCTATCAGCACAGCTCCTTCACCCGCTAGCATAGACTTTCTAGTTTCCACCACTGAGTTTTGGGCCTTCCCAGCATAGATCCTCAAAAGAGACTGGTGTGAGTCCTTCTTGTGGGCTCTAGACCTCCAGTTGGACGTGCGGGAGGCATTGTCATGAACTCTGAGTCTTCATCTGGACTCACGTGGACATTGCTGTGGGATCCAGGTCCTTGGCTGAATATTTTATGTCTTTGGTGTTGTGGACAGATTTCCTGCACTTTCTGGTGTTCAACTCTGAGTGACCATCATAAAATAATATTATAAATTCTGTCTCTTGATTCTAATTGTTCTCCTCACACCCCCTGACTACAACAGTAATATATATGGTGAAAAATATTTAAGATGCATGAAAGAAAATTATGTCAAGCTTTACACTTTACTGCTTATGTTAGATTTTTCTGTCTGTGGATAAAATACCTAAGAAAATTGACTCATAAGAGTTAAGTTTTATACAGGCTCCCAGAGTCAGAGGTCAAACTCTGTGATCATCCAGCTCCATTGCTTTGGGCCTGGGGCAGGGCAGAAGGGCATGGAGGGGAGTAGTTGCTCACATCATGGTAACTGGGAAGCAGAACGAGTGAAAATGAGCCAGAGAAGAAAGAGTCAGGGTCAAGAGAAGGTCCCCAAGATCATGCCCCTGCAACACTGTCCCTTCAGCTACATCTTCCCAGCTACTGGCCCCCTTGGCTATGAATTTATCAAGGGCTCAATCCATGGATGAAGGTTAGTGCTCTAATAACCCAATCTAAAGCCCATTTACTGGGTTTGGGGGAGACCTTAGATGCAAACACTGGAAAAATGAATTTCCTAAGCTAAGACAATTGACATCACACAGTGTTTTAAGTGGAAACATTCAAGCTTTGTGTTGATCTCAACAGCAATGGAAGAAAGTTATGTAATTAATTATTGCCATAGTATGGTAGATACTATAGTTAAGTTTTTTGCAGTTGTGATTTAATATTGCCTTTAAGTTGATGTGTCATTCAAATGGTACCATATATTTTGTCTGTTTTGTGTATATGAGCTTTGATAAATTTAAACTTTAGTAACACATTTGTACATATTTTATAATACCAATAAAACAGACTATATGTTTTATACATTCATGGCATACCTAACTTTTACTTCTGCTGTACAATCTTTCTAGTAACATAGTCTATCTTGGACAGTTTTTCTTCTTTTAGTGTTATCACAAATATTAAGAAAAGGAAACACACAACATGTATAAATTGACCCAACAGTTCAAATCCATCTTGTTTAAAGGTAAGCATGCACGAATCTATGTCTGAGACAGGGTGTCCAGTGGCTCTTGTAAATGTTCCCCCAACTCTAGACACCGCTTCGATGATGACTGAGCTTATAGCACCTTAGTTTTTGGAAACATACTCACAGCATATCCAAACCATAGTAGGCATTTATTCTGTGAGGGTTTTCCTCTTATGACCTAAACACCTCTTGCAGCTCTCATCTTTAACTACTACCTTAATACTTCATCTCATAATATTTCATCTCAATGCCTTTGAGGGTTAAGGTTTCAACGTAAGTATTGGGGAGACCCAGACATTTAGACTAGGAAAGCTACAAACAACACATCAAACCAACCCAATAAGAAAACTAATATCTTAACATGTCTGCAGAAATTTACTCAGATTTGGCACATATACATAGACACAAATGTGCCTGCTTTTTTTCTGCTATTTTTCTGCACATTCCCAAGTGCATCTTCCTAAAAGTTTATAAATCTTTTAAAGTTCAGGGCACAATTGTGGGTAGCTTGCATCTTTCCATAGGGATGTGTTGCGTAAGTGATGTAGCAGTGGCTCACAAGAAAATCAATAAACTGCTGGAAGTTATCAAAGTAAACATACAGTTGACTCATTCGTTATGCCTGAGGCGATGTTATAGATTATGAGCTAGTTACAAGAAGGTAACATTAAGATGATTCATAAAAGAGGTGATTGTACCTAATGTGATGTATAGTTTTGAGGGGAAGTGACAAAATGTTCAGTAACAGTGAAAGTTTCAATTTTCATTACAGAAACATCAAATGTTCATATACGATACTGAGTAAACTATATGCAAGCAAAATATCACTGCTTAAAAACATTGTGTTAGATTCTAGAGACAATTGACAATTTAAAAAAGTCCCAAATGAATGAGCTTTCCTCATTCAGCCAACACTGAATAACACGTTTCCATTACAAATTTACAGCCAGAGCACAAACCTAAACTTTGGAGTTACTGTGATTACTTGTGTGTGTGCAGGAACCGCTATGGTTGACTGAGTTTCAGGTCTGAGCATCTGTGTAGATGCCACACCGAAAGGTATTAGATCATGAGCCTACTTGCTATGCAAACTGTGTTACTCAAGTCCAGATAATTTTCAATCATGGAAATAGAAATTGCTAAGAACCTCCAAGAAAATGAAACAGAATTGTAACCTGTGGAAAACAGCAGATTTAGTGGTGGTTGAGGGCAGCAGTCATAGTTGGGCATGGTGGCTCATGCTTGTAATCCCAGCAGTTGGGAGGCTGAGGCAGGAGGATCACCTTGAGTTTGAGGCCAGCCTGAACTACATAGTGAGACCCTGTTTCAAAAGAAACAAATAAACAAACAAAGCAGAAAGCAGCATCCTTTTAGGAAAGCTTAGTCATTTCTTTGTTAAACAGGCATTTTAGAAAACATCAGTTCTGTTCTGCTGCCTACCTATACACCTATATATAGATATGCGCATATAACCATGTAGAGATAAAACCATATACATACATACATATGCATACATGAAATCAAACATATATTTGGGTTAATGAATATAACTTCATTAAACACTAGGCAGAAGGAAATAAACAATGCTGTTTTTCTGGCTTGCTTTCTTTTCCAACCTATTTATACACTTGAGTATTAACTGGAACAGCACATTATTGGCTGGGAAAACAGAATTCTCTTTTAGGTCATACGAAGAGATTTCAAAACATATTCCATTGTAACAGCTTTTATTTATTTACTGCCATATGGCCAGAAGATAAAGTTTTTATTTTCAAACATGCTAGAAATGTCATGTGGTTGGGATTCTTCTTCGGTCACTTCCTTCCTTGCCCATGTACATTCGGCTCCCTCCCTTTCTCCTAAATCTCCCCTTGAGCGGGTTCATAAATCTGCAAAGGAAAAACATGTTTGAATAGGCTAAGATTGATGCGATGATTAAAACAAATTCCTGATTATAAGCTTCTACTTTTCATTAAATGTTTTATAGCCAGCTTATAGAATTGAACAAAGGATGATTTCTTTTCATCAAAAGAATGAAATCAAGTTATTGAACTGAAAGTTTCCAATTCTGCTGCAAAACTTGTTATGCTATCAAACTATAGAGTCATTTTATGAGTTTATAATTAAGTTAAAATAGATTTTTTTCGTTTCCTCTACTCAGTCTGTGTATACCTGACTCAAAGATTGCTTTCTTCAGGATATACACAGTCATTTTCGTAGTATTAAAATAAACATATCTTCAGTTTCAGACAGGATCTCTTTCAAATATAAAGCATCAATAAAAGGTTTCCTATTTTGGGTTATTCAATGGTATTTGTGAAAACTTTGGCTCACTTTTCTACCCTGCCAATATTGAAATTCTCAAAAGAAAATTTTGACGTAGCCATCTCTTAGCTAAATTGTTGCTTCCTACAGTTTCAGCTATCCAGTGTCAACCAAGTGCTCTGGTTTAGATATTATTTGTTTTCTGGGCATTCATGTGCTAGAATTTTGTTCCCTAGGGTAGAAGTACAGGAAGTGCTGTTAATTCTCTAACAGGTGGAGACCTGGCAAAATTTTCTTAGGTCAATTGGGGACATGATTTTGGAAGGGATTTTGGGATTCTAGTCCCTCCCTTCCTCTGTGTCTCACTCTCTGTCTCACTCTCTCCCCTTCTCTCTCTCTCTCTTTCTCTCTCTCTCTGATTTTTTCTTGAGCAAGGAATCTCTTGCTTGCATTCCTACTCCTGTCAAGGTTCCTGTCAAGGTGTTTGAGGGAGGTCCACATGAGTTGGTTTGACTTTTGAAATTTCAGCCTCCAAAACTGTAAACTACATGAGCCCTGTTTCCTCTTAAAGTTACTCAGCCTCTGGTATTTCATTACAGTAATGGGGAAAAAAAAGACCACAGGCCAATATACTATTATCTGAAAATAGCAAATGAAAAATTCCAGAAACAAATAATTCAAAAATTTTAAACTGTGCACTGTTCTGGAAAGCATGGTGAAATTCCATGTTATCTTGTTTCATCACACCCAGCACATAAAGCATTCTTGTGTCCAGCAAACCTATCCTCTGTATGCTGTTTACCTTTAGTGAAATAATAACTGTCTTATTTGTCAGATCAGCTATTGCAGTTTCATAGTGCTTATGCTCAAATAATCTTTAGTTAACTTAATAATAACACCAGAACCCTGTTACGCACTCATGTTGTAGTGATGCAGAAAATTTTATTATAGAATATTTCATAATTTCTCTATTTTCATATTAGCTGTGAATCTCAACATAGTGGGTATTGTAATCTATCCCTTGCAGATGAGAGAGGACTATGGTAAGCAGAGCGTAGGGGCTCAAAAACTTTATGCTGCCTTGAAACCAACCTCTGATGTAGATAATGCAAAAATAAATTAGAAGTTTTAAAATCAAATGAATGTTGCCTGTTAAATTTATTGTGAATTTGTTAGATTTTCTTTTTTAATCTAAATTTTGAAGTAGTATAACATAAATTTAAACTAGATCATTTCAATTCCTTTTTTTAAACTTTTCTTTCATGAGCTAAAATCCAGCATAGTTTTAGGAGAGATGTTTTAATGGAAACCTGACTCTCCCTGCAGAGGGCGGGCCGGGGCCTTGCTCAGGTCCAGCGCATGCACAGCGGCTCGCACTGGTGAGGTCCACGCTCATGCTCACAGGGGAGCACGCTGGGTCCAGGGTCCCTGTCTTCACATGCGTGCCTGCAGCCCAGGCCTTTGGCCCAGCACCACCCAACCATGGGTTCAGCTTTGAAAGAGTTGAAGAATGATCCAGAAGAGGTAAAGGCATTGCTGGAAAAGGTCACTAGGAAGAGAGAACTTGATGCCCTGACAGTTGAAACATCCAGGATTGAAACAGAAATAAAGAATAAGATGCAAAAAAATTCACAAAAGAACCCAGAACTTCTTGACAATGGAAAACTGGCTACTGTAGTTGTTCTATCACAACAGGCTACACAGTGAATATTGGTAATTATGGATGGGATTGATCTGATAAGTTTGTGAAAATCTACGGTAGCTTAACTGGAGTTCATCACGTTCCTGCAGAGAGTGTGCAGGTGGATTTCACAGAGAGGTCATTTGACCTTTTGGTAAAGAATCTCAATGGGAAGAGTTACTCTATGATTGTGGACAATCTCTTGAAACCCATCTCAGTCAAAGGCAATTATAAAAAAAAAGCCATCCTATGATGCTGAAACAGATCCTAGGGAGGGATGAATGTATGTTCTAAAGAGAGGATGATATGAAGTGAACCATTAATAAAGGCTGGTTGGAGTCAAGCGAGAAGCGAGCCAAAGGGGACATAGAACTTTGAGGACTTTCAAGTCCTTTCGAGAACGATGATACAGAAGTACTGATATTTCCATAAGGGTATGTTGGTGAGCTGCACATAGAAATTTGACAGAGAACAACAAAGCTTTCAAAGTAAAGGCAGTGAATGATCCACTTCTTACAGAAGGATTTATTTAAATAAGATATGCGTATTAAGTGCTTCCTCCAAAGACGGTTTGGACCCTGGTCATTTCGTTCACAAAAGGGTTACATTCTCATTGAAATATAAAAAGCAGATCTTGCTTAATGAAAGCAATACCTTATGTATATTTTTGTTCAGCTAGGAGGTAGAAAACAAAAGTATCTGCTTGCCTGTAAGTTACAGATGTCAGCTCCCACTAATGTTAAGAATAAGAGTAAAACTGAATTCTTGCATAAAACTCAAATTTGTACTTCAAATTTATTTTAGAGTGGATGATCCCCTATTGGCAGCTTGAGCAGTGAAATAGCAGGGATTGCCATGCACTAATCCAATTGAAAATGTTTCTATCTAGATTTAAACATATTTGTTAATGAATATAGAATTGAAGCAATAGACAAGCATCTTCGTATAGTACCAGTTAATAAGTTATACCATGCATCAAATAGCTTCGAAACTAATAAGCGTAAAAATAATTTATTTGAAATTCCATCTAATCCTCCTCTCAATAAAGTTGGATTTTTATGTAAAAACAAAAAAGAAATTTGATTCTTCAAGTAACACAGCTTTAGAACCTTATTTTAAATGTGAGTTTTTACATTAATTTAAAAGAAATAATAATTATCTGAAAGGCATTTTTAATAAATAAAGTTCAGTTTAAGATAAGTAAAAAAATTAGACCAATGAAATTCAGCAATCCCATAGATTCACTGTACAAATTCAGATATGCCTCTCACAAGGTAAATAAAACACTTGGTTATATAGTTTTATTATACTTTGTTATACTATTGCCATGGTTTGCATGCTTCTGTGTCTTTCAAAATTCACACTGAAACTTAATCACAAAACAACAGTAATAAGGGGAATAGACTTTAGGAAAAATTTGAGGCATGAAGGCTTTGTTCTCATGTATGTGGTTAGTGCCTTACAAACACCCTAGAGAGAACTAGGTAGGCCCTACAGATCCTCCATTTCTTCATATCTTTTGCCATATGAAGAGACAGCATTTCTCCCTGTTGCCCCTCCTAGCACTGAAGGATACAAAACATCTTGGGAGCAGAGATGGGGCAGTCACCAAAACTAAACCTATCAGCACTTTGGCTTTGTACTTCCAGCTTCCAGAACTGTTAGAAATAAATCTCTACTCTAGTTGCTCAACTGAAGTATTTTGTTATAGCAACAGGAAAAGACTATTGCTTTTCTTATAGGAAATTATGTTCTGTCTTCATGAAATAACCTAAAATGGTTGGAGAGCTTTCTGTAATTTCCTACTTAATGAGAAAATATTTCTTATTAATAGAACTTATTTGAAACTATTTTTTAAAATCAGGTAAACTTATACCATTTCAAGAATAAATAACATTATGTACTTTCTAAAACTTTATAGGTCTGTCATAAAGTAGAAAAGGTCATTTATTTTTAAGTGGAAAATAGAGAAAGAAACTCACTTCCAAAAATTGTCAGTTTGAGAAAATTGGAGCTGCCCAGTTTCAAAGAATCCTGTCTTTCTTTTTCCTGCATTATGCAAAGTAACATTGGGAAAAATACATTCAACAACACAGTATAAAATATCCACAAGTAAAGGCCTGGGATTTAGCTCAGTGGCACAAAAACCTGCCTGGCAAGCCCAAAGTCATGAGTTCAACATCTTGTTAAAAAAAAAAAGAAAAGATATTCACAAGTAGAATGAGAACTTAGAATGTAATTGGCAGGAACAGATAAGGGACTCTTCCATGATGAACAACTCCAGAAAACCCACAGGAAGGTCCAGGCCTTTGCATAATGGGCTTCATTGGATGCTTCACCTCTTGGATCCATGCATTAAGATTAAGTTCTGATAAAGATAGGCACGTGATTTTATAAAGAAGTTGGCAATAGTAATCGTGTATATTATGAGATACAGGAAATGTCTAGGTCTCTGCCAGAGGAAGCTCTGATGCCCGCAGGAAGGCAGGAGGTGTCCGCTTCTTGAAATCTTACAGTTCAACTGCATCACTTCTGTAACTCGCAATGAGAATGTTTTCACCTCTCACTTAGGATTATTTAGTCCATTGTTACTTTAATTCTCATTGACTTAGAATGTAAAAAGAAGAAAGTTGGTTTCTATGATTAAGTGAATTTGAGAGGGCTAATAGTTGTTCATCAGCTGATTGCAGTTAATATTTCAGGGCAACTGAGTTTGCTTGGGATTCTCTAAAATGGGATTGCAGTTGTACAGGGCAACTGAGTTTGCTTGGGATTCTCTAAAATGGGATTGCAGTTGTACCTGGGAATTAGTTTTATATAACAAATGCTTATTTGATCCTGTTGGTCGTGGGACTTGTTATCTCGTTTTGATGTTGCCTGGCTTGGGTGGCTCTGCTCAGCAGGAAGGATGGTGCATCTGCTCACCTCCATCTTCCCATCCCCTGACCGGAGACACATACTCCTCTAAAACTAGGTAATTGTTCTTAAGACAAAAGGTTACATAGTGACAGATTTTTATCCTGAGCATAGTTATGAGATACACAGAAAGGTTTTATGATTATGCCATAAGCAAAGGTATTTTTCTGCTCTTAGAATGGTTTTCTTTACAGAGAATGAGATTTTACAGGTACTGAGGGAAATGAAATTTCTTACCACACTGACACTTCTAGGTACACTGCACAGTTGAAATGACTAATGTTTAAAATTCAGCAAATCACTCCTATTTGTTGAGGTGTAGTACACTTAGCCACATCCCATTTTTTAGACCATTTTCAATCTGCATCAGATATATCAGCTCTCCTTCCTCACATTTTAATCTAAAGAGTTATTAAATGTTTACACAAACTATTTTTAGAGATCTAGTACACATTTTACATGTTATTACTTATCTAGGTATTTTGCATATTATTTATACAGGTATGATAAATGTATATCTATATGAAGAGGTGGGAAAAACTTACTGTAATTGCCTTCAGAATTCCTCTTGTAAAATAAAATGTATTTACTTGGGGAAAATTTTCAAAAATAATCACAACTTTTTCAAAGTCATTTACAGTAGAAGATGAGATCATTGGAGACCTGAAAAATGGGTGAAAATGTTCTATGTGAGATATAAAAATATTATACTTGTTAATCTAGAAGGATGGGGAAAGTGGAGAGTAGAAGTAGTCAGAGGGTGGAAGGCTGAATAAAATATAAAGTGACTCCATCCATTATCCCCAGGATATTGAATGCAGTTACTAGAGTTGGAAATGCATGCTGTGAATAAAGGCTAGCAAGTCCATGTGTTGTATGCTTGTGGCTATGCTTATAAATCAGTGATGAAGTTATGTGTCGGCCTTAATTTATGAAAGACGAGTCCATACCAGAAGGAAACCTTACAGTCTGAAAAGTCTGAGTCCCCGAGTTTCTCAGCAGTTTTTAGAAACACTGTGAAAGATGCTGAATAATCACATGCTGAAATTGGGTTTCAGGCAAAGTTTAGGGAATGCCCAAGATTCAAGATAACATATCTGTCCCTAGGGACTGATAGAAAAAATTTGAGGATTGAGTCCCAGAAAAGAAAAGTGAACTAGGAGTCAACTGTTGCTTCTGGATTTTCTCTGATTAAGAAAAGAAAATACTTACCCTATGTTATGGATTAAAAACTGGTGGTCAACTTAATGCCAGCTGAATTAAATCAGCATGGTGCTGAGTGTAGATGGCCCACTCAGGAAGAAAAGTTGCCAGGATAGAGACTTGGAGAAGAAGAGCTAGGCATTGTGCCTTCTCCTAAATGTTGCTCTTTTGAGCTGTTGGTTCTCCTGGAGAAGCTCATTGTGGCTAGCTTCTCCAGTATGAGTTTGGTCCTTATCATCAGCGGAGCTCAGGGCTTTGTTGGTGAGAGTGACTGTGGTTCACTTTGGGGGAGCTCTGGTCCTTACATCAAGTATCTCTTCCTGGCTTCAGAGGGGAAGATGTGTACTGTTTAATCTCCAGGGCAAACTTGTCACATTGGTTTTCTGACAAATGTTCATCTGCAAATGTTCTCATTGTCAGAGGAGCTTGGGACCTCCATGTTGCTGAGGATGGCTTCAGTACTTTTCAGGACAGCCCTAGTATTATGAGTGTGACTTTTTTGCTCCATTGTAGGACCTTCAACCTACCAGCACAGATCCTTCATCTGACTGGCACAGACTTTCTAGCTTCCACCGCTGACCTAAAACAGGCATGAGTTCTCCTCATAGGCTCTAGACCTCCAGTTGGACTCGTGGGAGGCATTGTCATGGGCTCTAGGTCTTCATCTCAACTTATGCAAGACATTGCTGTGGGATCCAGGCCCTTGGTTGAATATTCTGGGTCTTTAGTGTTGTGGACAGATTTCTTGCACTTTTTACATTTAACTCTGGGTGACCATCATAAAATAATATTATAAATTCTGTGTCCTGATTATAATTGTTCTCCTGGCAACTCCTGACTATAATACCTATAAAATTAGAACAGTATGTGAGCTAGACTAAACTAGAAAAGAACTCCACTGCTCTAGGGCAAATCTCTAGTATTTCTTCTAATTTCTAGGTAATTTTCTCTTTTATATGTACATATTTATTCTGTTTGAATTTTATTTGTGGATGTGTTATGAAGACAGGTATCAGCTCTGTTTCCTCATTATGAGCTGACTTTACCAATATCATTAAAAAAATTTCATCTTTTCTTCAATAATTTGTGATACAGACCCTATGTTTCTTGTATTTCTAGATGAAATCTCAACCTCTGATAACATTTATCATGAAATCATAATTTATAGCTTTTAAGTTTTCTTCCTTTGAAATTTTAGCAGAAGGAAAAACCCAGATCATTGAAATGATGCTACATTGTGAATAATGTACCATTTTTGAACCTCATAAAATGGTCATCTCTCATATATTAAAAAGAAACTCAAATTCATAATGTCTTAACAAGGAGCTACCCACAATAAATGTATCTATAAAATTATTAATCCTGCACTTGGATACATAGTTACTGAGTTTCTGTGATATGCCAGGCACTCATAGTCTGGGAAAATTGACATGAATATACCTGATGGTTGTCATTTTTTTTTGTGACCATTAATCATGATGTGTCAGTTTGCACGGAGTGAGAAACACCTAGCAAGCAGATTAGTAAAGCACGATTTTCGGTGTGTCTGTGGGTGGCTGAGAGCTAGGCCAGATGTGGTGGGGGGCAATAACCAATAGGCTTGTAGGCCAGACAGAATTATCTTTCTCCAGCTTCTTCACCAAAACAGACTCACACCAGTAACTACAGCGAGCTTTCTGGTCTTCTACCTAGGACTGGTGCTATATTCTTGACCTGTCTTATTCTGTGGCTTCCATCTCATTGGGTTGAACAGCTCCAGGCCGAAGACCATTTTGGACTCTTCTACATTTGATCTGCAGGTTTACGTAACCAACTCTTTTGCATAATTATGCATATCTTTTCCAGTGATTCCATTCCTCTTAGCAACCTTACTTGAAATAATTATTTCCAATCAAACAGTTTTCATATATAAAATCTATGCTGACCACTAATTATCATTAGATATAAGCTAAAATGTGAAAGTTTAGAGCAAATAAAACAAGATAACATAAATGTAGAAACAAGATGATATACAGTTACCAGTTTCTAAATGGGATTATAGTATTAGCACCTCACTATGTACAGATTTTAAGCTTTGAAGTTTGCTACCTCTAAAGTAACCATTCAGCTATCTTATTCTAAAGAGAGCATCAGTAAATACTGTCAAGCATGCTAAAACTAAATACTGAGTAAAAGTTTTCTTTCATAAGTCTTGGAAATAGCTCTCTGGTACAGAAATTGCTCTTTCCATTTGGCTATTCTGTCTGTGGAGAGCAAAATCAAACTGTAGATTAAAAAAAAAGAATCCTTCAGAGCTAAAATAAATGTTACAAGTCGCACAGTAAACATCAAAGATATTAATCATATCAAATCTTTGTTTTATCTGTGTATAATTTTACTTCATTAAAATATTCTAGTTTAGTCAACTCACTGTGGATGAGAAGCAATAATTAGACATGCATAGCTCAAAAAATTGTTTCAACAAGAGAAAGACCACAAACATTAGGAAGATTTACACCTAAGAGAATGAAAAGTGACCGAGATTGCTGTCTAGTCAGAGGATCCTGAGTTTGAATGTCATATCTGACATTTGTCATTTGATCATATCACACAGACATTCTTAGGTTGAATTGCCTCATTTGTTGTCTTGCTTCCTTTTCTCTCATTGCTGGGACAAAATACCTGACATTCAAAATGAAGAAAGGAAAGGTTTTTTTAGCTTACAGTTTTTGGAGGTTTCAGTCCATACTCTGCTGGCTCCAAGGCATGGTGGTGTGGATAAGGTTTAACTGTTCATGGTGGCTGCAAGCTACAAGAGCAAAAGAGAAAAAGAGGGAAAGTCTTGCCTCCTTCCCTTCCTGATACTGTATGCTGGCTACCCGCCTCTGTGTGTATGCAACCACACTGCCAATCAGCATCAGAAAACAAAAATACTCAATTTAACCACCTCCTTAACTGCATGAGGCTTTGGGGGGACATTTAAATACAAGCCATGACACTTGTAGAATAGGAAAACCATTGCCTAAATCAAATAGTCATGAGACAAAGGAATGTGAATACTTTTTCTAAAGGCCAGCACTTTGCAATCACTTAACATTAGAATTGTACCATACTTCTTTACTGGACAGGTTTCTGTCATATGAGAATGCAGAGATTAAGATAGCTTAGTCTCTCAGAATTCTGAATAAATTATGACATTATATTTTAATTTTAATTAACTTACAATAAGTACCAAATATTTATTTTATTTTGCAATAGTTGATTAATGAATGCACTTAAAACATTTTGTCTGAGGTCATCTGTTTTCTTACTCTGTATCAATCCATTTCTTTTATATCCAAGCCTGACAATCTATGCTCCTATTGTCAAAATCTTACTATTTACCATCAAAGAAAACATATGAATCTGTGTTTGGAGAATAACATGTAGCTATTTCCTTCAGTTTTTGAAAAAATGCAAACCATGTATCATAAGTACCATTATTTTATTTTGGTACTTATTTGCTGACTACGAATAACTTGTTTTAAAATATTGAAATTCCTATTAAATTTACATCATGTTTTTGTTCAGAAATAGACACTTCTAAGCAAAACTGAGGTGCAACTTTTAAAAAATAACTTGTTTCTGGCTTGAGGAATTAGCTGTGTCATTCAGATCACTGTTTTTTGTGCTCATTGCTTCTTTTATATAGTTTTATTCTTCAGCATAAAATGTCATAGCATCATTTGTATGTGATAGAGTATTACCCTGCCATAAAGAAAGAAAAACTTGAGTCATTTATAGGAAAACAGATGGGCCTTGAGACCATAATGTTAAGTGAAATAAACTTTACATATGGCATGGCTCTTTCTATATGAGAAGCCCAAAAAGAAATAAAGAGCAAACCGAAAAAATAGAAAATAAGGAGACAAATCTTTTGCAAAAGGGGAGAGGACCGAGAGATGAACTGGGGGAGGGTGGGGAAAGGTTGAAAGAAAGAATGAAGCTGTCTCAGATGCAGCAACTTCCCATGAGGCCTGTCATCAATCTATATTGCAAAATGTGCTAATAAAAAATAAAAATTATCCCCCCAAAATGAAAATAAATTATACTAGAAAAGTGTAAATTTTGTAAAATGTGGCTCAGTGATGACATATTTTGATATTGGATATGTGTCCTAGAAGTTTGAATGAAAGTGTATAGTAAAAGGTGAAAAAATTAAGAAGAAAAAAATTATGGAGGTACTGTTGTATCAGGTCTTGTCTCCCCTCTGGTCTGACTAGTTTGAACCTTTCCCTGGATGGTTTTGTTTCCCCTCCCCCCCTTTAACTCCCAGTTTCCACCACGTATAGGTACAGAGAGCCTTATGACTGATCCCACTTTATTGGGCATTCTCCTCCATGGGTCCTACTAGGCCATGTTCCTCTTAGCTCCAGTTGTGCTATCTTTGCTATTACGATATTTTAAATGGATTGTTAAGAAACCACGTGGTGTAAATAATCCATGATTGTTTTAGGATCAGCAAAAATTAAAATATCAAATATCAAGTATTTAGAAAGTTTAATCAAGGCTATATCGAGGCCTAAGTCAGAAATAATAATTCTTTCTTCAGAATGAGAAGATACATGTTGGGCTTTCTCCCTTCTTTTCTAAGTGTGTATAATACTGGGTTTCATGGAAGTCACACGGTGCTTATTGGATGTCTACTCCGGTTAGATTATTGCCACACCATGAAAACAAAATTCAATTTATGGAAATTAATGTAAAGCCTAAGATTTGAATGTTTAGATATTTGATTTTTTAAAATTCCTTATGAAAAAATAAGTATCAGTGTTCACTTCCTCCCCAAAGATTAACCGTAATCCCATGTTTAGATGACTTCAGGGAATAGATAATTACACAATTACAAAAAGATGTTCTTTAGAATTATTAAGGCTAAGGCTGGCAAAAAAGATTTAAGTAAACAGGAAGTTACTTAACTGTAAATATGACTGATGACTGCACTTTGAAAACTCTTGGTTTTGGAGATTACTAAGCAGCAACATGTATTCCTGAACTTTATAATTCTCTCCTTCCCTGTGGAGATATAGAAAACTCAATTTGTTCCCCAAATTTCAGTGCTTAATGGTCAATACAATCTTAACCTTTCTACCTTTAATTTTGTGTTTAAGATTTTAACTAATGTAGAAGCTTCAATTGAAATTACTTGATTTTTTTTTCTTTCTTTTTGGTGTCACTGGATATGATTTTTGGCCTGGATTTGATGTTACTCATCTGTTTTTGGATCATCGTTTACCATGTGGCTGAGATTTTTTGTGCTGTTGTAATGATACCATGTTGCACCACTGGTCTTCTAAAAATTGGAACTGAATGGAAATTGAAATTTGAAAAACACCATGTTTGAGCAAAGTTCAACATCTGACCTGAACCAGCAAGGGCAAGGCAGGGCAGGGAGTTTCTTGTGTTTGGATCTTTTTGTTACAAACTCCGAGTTAAGAAATAATGGTTTTTGATGTGTATGACGCTCAATTCTAACACAATGTAATGTAAATTTTGAGTTGATCTGACTTTTCAATAAATAACATATCTAAAATGAAATCTTATTGTGTTTTAACTTATAACTAATTGTAATTTAATTTACAGTTAGAAGTAAGAAAAAAATAGAAAACTCTTAACAGAAAAAAATTGTTTAAACCTTTTTAGATTGCACACATTTGAGCTTATCATGTTGAATTTTGCTATTGAAATACTGTATCTTTCATTAGGTTTTGGAAAAGGTTATGTAGTATCATTTTCCTTAACAGTACTTAATTCTATGAGATATTCTTAGTAAGAAGGCACATAAATTATTGCTAAGAGTTGATACTGCTCTTGTATAAGAAGTTCCATTAAATGTGTTACCTTTAAATGTGTATTAATGTTGCAAAAATGGCGTTTTCTAGAATATAAACTTGAAAACAACTTTTACTTTCCCCTCAAAAGTGGAAAGTTGTTATTTTACTGATAAGGTATACATTTTACTCTGTATCTTATTAATTTAAATGAAGTTCACATCAAACATAACCAAACTAAAATTTGAGATGTTTGTTCTTTGTGTTAAAACAGAAAGATTATTTTTAAGTTAATAGTTTGCGAAGAATTCTATTTTTTATTTATAATAAAACTATTGTTTTTCGGAATTGTTTATTGAATGTCTCCTATGGTGAAATATGTAAGGAACCAATTAAGAAAGTTTTCAAAAAAATAGGGTACATTGAAAATAAAGAAAATTTAAAATTAACAACAATGATCATTTTTAGGTAAAAATATCAATAGTTTGATGGTCTTTCAAAAAGCTATGAATGCTCAGGAAGCTGGATTATTTAGTGGAAATATCATCAAATTTTTAAACCACCAAAACAAAAAAAAATGACCTATGAAGATAACCAAGCCAAAAGCATTGAGATGAAGTAGTTTTCTCACAGTTAACACCCATAAAATAGCTTTGTCATGATTTTATACTGGCAAATATTTCATCAAGATCATAATGAATAAGGAGATAGACATTGCAAACTATACCAATCTCAGCCTCTTTTTCTTCTAAATTGTTTAGTTTTAGAAAGTAATATCAGAGAAATTGTAAGTCGTCAGGTTAAAGTTTTCATATATATGGCAACTATAGAATTTTGGTTAGAAAAATGATTTGAGATATATATATATATATAGAGATAGAGTGATATATAGATATGTATGAGATATGTACACACACAGATACATATATCTGTGTGTGTATATATATAACTACTCTTTTGCAGAGGAAATTTGATTTGTATACATTATGTTGTTTAGTTCACATGACAACTCTGTGAGATAGGTGAGTTTGTTATCTGTAATTCACAGCTGTAGAAATTTAAACTTTAAAAATTGCATAACATGCCCAAGATTGCACAACTGCTGAAAGTCAAAATGGGACAACACTGCACTCTGTCTGAGTCAGCCCTTTGCACCATGTGTTCAGGTCTGCCCTGGCTTTTTGTACCTGAGTTCAAGAGGGGAGAGAAGGGTGATAATGACTGTGTCTGTTTGTTGGTGTGATTGTGTATGCTTTTGTGCATGTGAAGGGATGCTTTTTGATCTAGAAAGAATTGGACTGATGTGGCATAGCATGGAGGAAGCAGAACACTCCTAGCAAAGATTTTGAATCCAATTTTGTAGGTAAAGAAAAAGGAAGATGTGGGTTATCTTTGAAAAGGTTTGAGACTAGATCTCTGGTGGTTGAGAACAAATTAATATTGGGTAACAGAGACTATGGCCAAACAAAACAACCATTTATACCCAGTAGTTCTAGAAATGATTAGTTTTTCTAAATAGACCATGTTTTGAAGTCCATAAATGTATATAATTTTTATTTGAATTTGTTGAAGAAGATATGCCTACTTGAAAAGTTTATTGCCTGCCATTTTTGTTTGAAGGTAATTAAAATGAAATTAAACATTTGTTTCATTGTTTGTAAACATTTCTGTAGGATACTATATAACATAAACATCAGGTTAATAGGGACTTCAGTGGAGAATAATTCAGAAATGTCTGGTGTTTTAAAGATCTTCTAATACTTTTGTGTAGATGAAAGTGCCATAACTTAGAAATAGGAAAGTAAATAAACTAGAGTAGTATATACAAAGTAAAGAGCATAGGTTTTATCCCCCTTACTGATGGTTCCCTTTAAACGACAAATTCTTTATACTTATTACTTGGATAGCTGATTATATCAAGTTTGTGGATATAAAACTGAAATTATACTAAATATTATATCAATTTATCCAAATATCAAACATAGTTTGCCACCTAAACTTAGTGTAAAAGAACTTATAAAATATTGTTGGATGAAATGATATCCAGAAAACAAGAGTAATAATGTAAACAATCTAAAATCTTAGCATTGCTTGCTTGTTACATTCATGACTGCAAGTATTTATATGAAGGCTGGAACTACAACACTGCACATGCCAATATCAAGTTACTATTTGTTCCACATACTTGTTTGAATATTAAATATTTAAAAATGGAAATATCTTTATCATTACTGTAAAATAATAAACAATCAACAACAATTTTCAAGCAATGTCAAAGTTCAAAATGATAGGACGAATCACTTAAGATCTTCATATTCATAAGTAACTACTTTCTTTGTTTCTTTTCTTCATATTTTCTTTGATGGAACTGGCTTCCTGCACAGTAAACATGCACTTCTACCACTGAGCCATGCTCCCTAGCCCCTGAACTCAGTATTTTGCAGACCAATTCTTAGTATCTTTTTTGTGTACATAAAGAAAAATATATACCTATTTAGATAGACAGGATATCTCAATTTTTAAGCTGCTTTATTATTTAGCAGTTATAAATACCAATTAACACTTTTCTCTAAAATGTCATGCCCTTACAATACCAATTTATTTTATACTGTTGTATAGATAGATATTCACTAAATATACTTAATTTTGATAATATAAGCAATGTTGCAATGAACATAGCTAATCTTTTTATTGTAAAACATCAATTAATTATCTTCTAAGAAAAATATCCATGAGCAAATTGCTGGGTCAAGTAATGTATACATTTTAATCCTGACTCCCAATAGATTTAACATTTATAGATGGACAAAAGAACTCAAATCCAGAAATATAGTTTTCAAAAACTGTATCTTAATGGCTTTTTAACCTAAAATACAGTTAAGTTAAAATAATCTAACAAGAATTTAGAAACAGTCTCTGAAAATAATGATTAATGTATATTTATTTCAAGAAAATAACTTTTGTCAGTTTATAATTTTTGTATTATCCTTGCTTTTCATTGTTCACTTTATTATAACTCCAATAACAAAAGACCTGGTTAATTTCATGATTATATCTATATGGTTATTTAAATCAAATAAAAATAATTACTTAAGCAATTAAAAACCTTTTAAAATCCAAGTTGTATTTATAAAATACTTAATGATTTACAAACTTGTTTAAATATGAAAAGAATTTTCTGTCTTTTCTGGGCGATTTTGCCATAGATATATTACATAATACTGTACTAAGTTCAAATTCTATTTGGTATAGTTCAGTGTTTTAAAGTGTCACTTCATGGTTACAGATGTTAACCTCTCAGCTGGTCTGATGAATTCGTGGGAGTTGTACATTGCCTGCCAAGTGGTCTGATAAATTACTTTTCAGTCTGGATAAAAGCAAGGACTAGAAAACTCATTTTTAAGAATTCTTCAAAACAACTGAAAAGGATGGATTTTAACTATTACTAATATTTCATCTGCCCAGTACTTCTTTTCAATTTTCTTTCCCTGCTCAGACATAAAGCTCTATTACAGACTAATGAAAGGAAAAGAACATTCACTTTGGCTTCAGACACTGTACATTAAGTAAGTTTCATCATTCAGGAAGCTTGACCTTTGCAAAACTTTATGTTAACTTTCCTAAGTTTACTCATTCACAAATGACAGGTAAGAGCTGCTTTCTAATAACTTGCATTTGCTTACCAATTAACTCCTTGGATTTGAGGTTCAATATCGTGCTGTAATTCAATATTTTCATAATAAATGCCATCTCCAAATCCTTCACACTCTTTAAAGTGAATGACTGCATGGTGTTTTTGGTTGATGAAAGCTGTATCTATCAATATACTCATATTAGATTTTAAAACAAAGATTTTAAAAATCATATGGATAGTAATAATGCATATATCTTAAACTATATATTGTCTTGAAAAGTAGCTATTATACTTTAAAAGAAGTGATATTATATTATACACACATTTGAAAAAACTTTTTAAAAATAAGTTTAATAGAAAAGAGTTGGGATTTCCATTGGCTTCTGTATTTACTGTAGTTTGTTAATGTGCTGCTTTTATTAAAGCATAGGAAGGAAATCCATCCTCATAGGTATGTGATTGGAAAAGGCAGCAATATTTTACTGTAGTTTCTCATAATTTGATAGTTTTGCTTGATGTGGCATAATATGTACTGTTGCCAAAAAAGAAACAGATTATGGATTCATAAACATTAACTGCAATATAGAATCTGAAATCACATTCAGTGAGTATTTTATTCTCTATTTTCTTAAAACTTACTGTTCTGGCATTTTTAGTGGATCATTACCTATAAAATCATGAATTGCTCATGTAAACAATATTAGTTCAATGACTTGGACAGATTTTCCAAATACTGTCCCCAAACCCTGTTACATTTTGCTAAATACCATTTAATGACAATAATCGTCTCCTACTTTATTCCCAGGACAGCTTGCGAGACCTGTGAGAAGAGTCTGAGTTGGGGGTCTTCACTTCCTACGTTGCCCCAGGGACAACAGGGCCTGTGAGAAGAGTGTGAGTCCATGCTTTGGGCCTTCTCCATTGTCCCCAGGACAGCAGTACCTGTGAGAAGAGTGTAAAGACACACATCTTTATTGAGGCCAAACCCCAAGACGCAAGATAACGACCAAGCCCCAGATGTGCAGAGGCACACAAGCCTTTGGAGGGCAGAGTAACCAGCAAGACCAGCAACTTGGAAGTCTGAAGCAGCAGCGAAGAGCCAGCACTTGGACTCTGGAGAACTCGACCAACAGAAGACCAGTCCCAGTCCCCACATCCAAGACCAAGATCAGCTCCACACCCAGAATATGTCTGGTATCTGACATGGAGACCCACACAGAGCTGTACACACCAGAGGCACTTTTCTACTGTTATTCTCCTTTGTCTGTCTGATTGACTATCTCTTTCGTCTGGTTGAGTGTCATCTTGTTTTGTTTTGTATTCAGTGGTTATTTTATATCTGGATTTTTTTCCTCTCGGTTTCCTGTATGTCTCTGGTATCCTTCTTCTTTCTTGCTTCTCTTTGCTTCTTTTTCACCTTTTTTCCTCCTTTATTTCACTGTTTAGGTTTCTTACCTTTCTTTTCTATTTTATTCTATTGATACATCTTACCTTTTTCTTCAACTACTTCTTGAATTTAAACTTTCAAGTGAGTAATGATTGCTTCTCCCCTTTTGATTACTCCTTAGCATACTATTTCATGTTTCCTTCCTGTGTCTTCCAATTTCCCCAAACTCAAGTGACCATGCTTTGGCCTCCAGTCTTTACTATATCTGACCTCATTCATTACTTTAACCCTTCCCTACCCATTTTAACCTCCCCACCCCAACACAAGGGAAACATCACTCCACTAAGGGGAAAGTACCTACCTACAAGTGCACTGTAAATGTTTAATTTTTGTTATAATCTTACAGTTTGCGCCTATGGACAGAGGTAACAGGTTAATTGTTACCATAGTTTGTCTGTAGTTAAGCTGTACTTGAAACTATTGTTATTACTAACTGTACTACTTTAGCCAGGAGGTCATACATGTTATAACCAATTTGCCCTCCTGTATGATAATGCTGTGATTGTATGGCATCGTAATCATTGCCACAGCCTAGTACCAAAAGACTGGGAGCTGACTTAAATAGTAATTTTGCATCTTTACAGATTGATAATATATGTTCTTGGGATAGCTTTAAAGAATCACCTACATGTAAAGGATATTGCTAAAGAACAGACATCTCCTAGGGAAACCTTGATACTAGTGATAAAGCCATCTATCATAAGAAATCAGCAAACATCAACACAGAAAATAAAACAAAATAAAATAAAAACAGAAAATGACAAGATGCAGAAAAAAAGTGCAACCCTAGACTCCCAACCCACCCAGAATAAGCCCAGAACTCAGTGAGACAGATGAAATTGAAAGTCAAACACTGGAACTTTCTGAAATGATAACAATAGAAGCGAAAACAACAAATGCAAAGGGCTGTGGAGAAAATAATCTCTCAGAAACAAAAAGAATTAATTCTTAAAATTAAAACTATTAGAGAAAACACAGGTAAAAGAACAGATCAGCACAGAAAAGATTGAAAAAAAGTCCAAAATAGGAAAGAAATGGAATCTATGAAATAATCCAAACAGAAATCCAAAAGATTAATTACTCTTTTGAATATGTATGCAACAGATTGAAAGAAACAGAGGATAGAATTTCAGATCTTGAAGGTAGAATCACAACTAGTGATCATAAAAGAAAGATATCTTAAAAATAGCAAGAGATGATGAAATATCAATCCAACAGCTACAAGATGAAAAAAACAATAATATAAGATTGACTGGGGTCAATGAGAAATCTGGAGACAGCAGAAATGCCATAAAAATTTCTTCACAGAAATAATAGTAGAAAACTTCCCAAGTGAGAATAAAGATTTTGATATTCAAATAAATGAGGTATCTAGAAGTCCAAACAGATATGATGAAAACAAAACAACAGCAAGACATATAATAATCAAGATTCCAGAAATTTAGTGCAGGAATAGAATATTAAAATTGTTACAGAAAAGAAACTGATGTTCTGTAAGAGAAAGCCCATGAGAATAGCAGCAGACTTCTCAACACAAACCCTCAAGTCAAAAATATCTTGGAGTGAAATATGTCAAGTCCTGAAAGAAAACAACCTCCAACCCAGATTGATGTACCCAAAAAATACCTTTCCACATTAATGGAGAAATAAGATATTTTCACGACTATAACAACTGAAGAAATTTATGACCACCAAACCAAATCTACAAAGAGTACTAAAAGATATTCTAGACAGAGATAAAAATGATCATAATTCCAAGAACTCAAAAAGCAAGGCAAGCATGAAGGGCAAGCAGTTAAACAGAAGGAAAAAACAGGAAGCCAACAGCAAGGAAATATGACAAAGAAAAGCCAATACGTGTCAGTTATAACCATCAACATAAATGGCCTTAATTTACCAATCAAAAGAAACAGAATGGCAGAAGGGATTAAGAAACAAGATCCAACAATATGCAGTACACAAGAAACACATTTAACTCAAAAATAAATTTATAGATGGAAAGTCAAAAGATAGAAAACAGTCTTCTATGAAATAGAAACCCAGAAAAAAGCAGGAATAGCTATTCTCTTTGAAGACAATGTGAACGTCAAACCAAGATTTATCAAAAGAGATAAAAGATCATTACATACTTATTAGGGGAAACTTTAAGAGGAAGCAAAAACATTCATAAATCTGTACGCACCTAATACAGGAGCATCCAATTACATAAGACAATTATTAATAGACATGAAAAATCAAGTAAGTGGTAACACAGTTGCAACAGGGGACCTCAATAATACATTGTCAGAAAGATCTAGATCAACTAGTTTAAAAATCAACAAAGAAATATCAAAATGAAACCAAACCTGTGAACAAATAGAGTTAGATGTTTGTTTGACCCAACATCATCAGAATATACATTCTTCTCAGCTGCATGTGGGATGAATTCTAAAATAGTTCATATACTAGCCCACAGAACATGCTTAAATAAATGCAAAGGAATTGAAATTGTGTGTGTATATCTCATGCATATTGTCTGACCATAATAAAATGGACTTGGAAATTAATGACAAAAATACTGCAGAAAATCCAAAAACAAATGGAAATGAAGCTCTCCAAAACAATCAATGAATCACATGTGAAATAAAGAGATATTAAAAAATATCTAAATCTGAATGAGAATGCAAATACAACATATTGGAAATTATGGGATGCAATGAAATTAATCCTATAGGAGAAATTTATAGTGGTGAATTCTCAAATCAGGAAAAGAGAATGAGCACAAATAAGCAAGCTAATGTTATTCTCCAAGATTCCAGAACAAAGAAGAGCAAGACAAACCTAAAGCCCATGGAAGGAAATAAATTATAAAGAACAGGAGCAGAAATTAACTCAATGGAGTTCAAGAAAACAGTACAAAGAATTAAGCAGTCAAAGAGTTGGTTCTTTGAAAGAATGGAAGAGATTAATAAACCCTTAGCCAAAAAAAAAAAAAAAAGATTCAGGTTCATGCATTGAGGAATGAAAGAGTGAAATGATCATCAAAACTTACTTCAAAAATCTTTACTTTCATAGGATGGAAAACTCAGAAGAAATGGACAGATACCTAGATGTATGACTCCACAAATTTGAACCAAGAAGATATAAAAATTCTGAATAATCTAGTATCAGTTAATGATATTGAGACTGTAATTAAAAATTTATAAATAAAGAAAAACCCAATCTTTATGGATTCATGGGTGAATTCTATCAGAAATTTAGAGAAGATTTAATGCTGATACTCCTCAAACTCTTTAATGAAATTGAAAGGAAAGAAATTCTCCCTAGCTCATTTCTGGAGGCAACTATTACCCTAATAGCAAAATCAAAGAAAGGCCCAATCAAAAAAGGGAACTACAGATCAATCTCCCTAATGAATGTAGATGCAAAAATCCTGAACAAAATACTGGCAAACAGAATGCAGCAAATCATCAAGGAGATTATACACCATGACCATGGGGGATTCATATCAGAAATTCAGGATGGTTCAGCATACACAATCAATAAATATAATACACCATATTAACAGAACCAAAGACCAAAAGCACATGATCATCTCAATATATGTAGTAAAAGCTTTGATAAAGTCCAGCACTCACTCAGGATAAAAACCCTACAGCAAATAGGAATAGATTTCCTCTACCTCAATCTGATAAAAACCATCTGTGATACACCAACAGCCAACATCATAATAAATGGAAAAAAGAAAGCTTTCACTCTAAAATTAGGAAGAATACAAAGGTGTCCACTGTCATCTATTCAATATACCCCTGAAAACATAAGCAAGAGCAATTAGACAAAACAGAGAAACAAAAGGACTAAGGACAGGAAAGAAGGGTGTTAGATTATCGTTATTTGCAGACAACATGGTACTCTACGTGGACGATCCCAAATACTCCACAAAAAGACTACTAGAGTTTATAAGCAAATTCAGCAACACAGCTGGATACAAAATCAACCCTCAAAAGTCATTATAATTGTTATACACAAAGAATAAACTCACTGAGAGAAATTAGGGAAACAACATCTTTCAAAAAGCATCCAAGAAAATGAAATACTTAGGATTCAGTATAACATAGGATGTAACAGATAAATATATTAAAAAATAGAGTACTGTGAAAAAGGAGATTAAAGAGGATATCAAAAATGGGAAATATATCCCTTGCTCATGGATAAGAACCAATGTTGTGAAAATGACCATACTTCCAAAATTGTTATACAGATTTAATGCAATTCTGGTCAAAATAACATTAGCATATCTCACAGGTCTAAAGAAAACATTCCTAAAATTTGTTTGGAAACAGAAGAGACCTAAAATAGCAAAAACAATCTTGGGCAACAAAGACAAGGTAGGAGGCATCACAATTCCTGACTTGAAATTATACTACAGAGTTACTGTGATAAAATCAGCATGGTACTGGCAAAAAATAGAGCAAAACAAAACAGACTTGAGGATCAGTAGAACACTTAATAATATGCAAACACAAATATAAAGACATTCTCCCCCCCCATCTTTGACATATTGGCCAAACACATTGACTGCTAGGAAAAAAAAAAAACACTATAATAAATGATGCTGGAAAAATTGGTTTTCCACACACTGAAGAGTAAACTGACACTTGTCTATCACCATGCACTAAAGTAAAAATATTTCAAAGTTCTAAATATTAAAACAGAAACACTAAATCTACTAGAAGAAAAAGTAGGTAGAAATCTTGAAGACATACGTATAGGCAGAGAGCTCATGAACAAAACCCAAACTGTATGGGAAGTACTTAAAAGAATCAAAAAATGGAATCTTATCTTATTAAAAAATTTTTTCACATCAAAAGAAATCATCAAAACAACAAAAAGACAACCCACAGAATGGAAAAAAGAATTACTCAGCTATCCTTCAGACAAAGGACTTCTATCAAGACCATAAAAAGAGTTTTAAAAATCAGGCCTCTCAAATTCAAAGACCCAAACCAAAAATATCTCAGATACAAATAGTAAATAAATATATGAAAAGATAACATCATTGGTCATTCAAGGGATGTAAATTAAAATATCACTGAGATTCTACCTCACTCCAGTAAGAATGGCCATCATCAAAAAAATCAACGAATAATAAATGCTGAAGGGGCTGTGGGCAAAAAGGAACACTTCTGCACTGTTGGTAGAAGTGTAGACTGGTGCAACCACTGTGGAGGTCAGTGTGGAGATTCCTCAAACACTAGGATTAGAGGTTCCATTTGACCCAGCTATTCCCCCACTGGTATTTTCCCAGAAGAATTAAAAACATCATATCACAGTGACATATGTACACCCATGTTTATAGCAGCACAATTTGCAGTAGCTAACTGTTGGAATCAAACCAAATGCCCATCAACAGAGGAATGGATAAAAAAAGATATGATATTTTCATAAAACAGAGTACTACTCAGCTATAAAGAAGGATACACTAGAGACTTTTGTAGGTAAATGGATGCAACTCAAGACCACACTCATAAGTGAAATAAATTAGATTCACTTTCATAAATATTGTACTTCCTTCCTAGCATAAGAAGCTGGAAAAGTAAAAAAGATCCAAAATGTACAATAGATATGGTGAGATGAGAAGAAACTGGTCAAAAGGAAAGAGAAGCTGGAATGAGTGAAAGTAGAAAAAAAATGAAGGGAAAAGGAAAAAAATATAAAATACTTAACATCTTTACACTACTAATTGCTATTAACTTATTGAAAAGAAAGGCTTGTGCCTATATTGATTGATCAATAATTCATGTCTCTATCTTGTAATATGAGCAACTACTTTGACGATAACAATACACAATGTATTAACCATTGTTACTCACCTATAGTCTTATTTTGAAATTTTGTGCCATCATTTTTATTGTTTTAGTCTTTAAAACAAAATGAAAAGAACTATCACTAATGCCATTACTAATATCACTTGAAAAGTCTATCTGAATTTCAGTATTGTCAATGATTAAATATATATAAAGATGTAATATACAATACATGATATCTAAAATGATAATCTTTACATTGTACAGTGATTTTGAGAATTAAAAGAACATGGAAAATCCTCAACATAGAAAGAAGACAATCTATGGTATTAAAATAACAAGACTTGGAGTTAGATTCCTTGCCTGGAGGTCAAGTCCATTATCCTTGGCTTCATGTTCAAGAACCTTTTCAGTGCACTAAGTTATTTTTTACTTTATATAGTGACTAAAATACACAAAAATGAATCCTTATCTCAGTTTGGTTAATGGTTTTTATCAGAATGAGCTTTCTCCACTTTTATAGATTTCTTTTTGAGTGTGAATTACATCTTCCTTTATCACTTTCATCATACTGCAATGTGCATAGGAGAGAAACGCACTTTCAAATGACTTCATAAGCATAATTGAACCTTATTTTGAGTCCATTAACCATGATGCCTGTCTGTTAAGGCTTTAGCAAGTCACTCATTCATTATCCACAAATCTTTTGTCCTTTTTTCCTGTATCAGATAATACTTAAGTTATTCTATTGCCTTGAAATTTTAAAAACATCAATTATTCCTTTATAGTTATTCTGAAACCTAGTCACTTCAAATTGCATATAATTATGAATATACAGACTGGTAGATTGAATTTTTTCATAATATCATATTAGTTTTTTTCATGCCATATAATATAAATAAATGTGTCTTACTGATATGATGCTTAGCACAATAAGGTAAAATAGTAGTGACAATAGTAACAATAGAAACAGCAGTGATAACCCTGAAAAACTGTGTCGAGGTTTCTTCTTTAATCTTTTCTCTGTGATTTCTGTAATTGCTATGAACTCATATTAGCAGTGCTAGGTTCACTTCATTTTAAGTAGATTAGTATGTTCAAGAAAGATTATTGCATTAGCAATCAGTTTTGACCTCTATCATTATAACATAGCCATCAAAACGTTCTTAAAGAGAACAACATTGTCTCTTCCTTTTTCCCTCCTTTCCCTGTCCCAGTTATTTTTTTCCCTTTGATCAGTTTTTTACACTGACACGATGTTTATTATAGATTGTGACTTATTTACTCTTTCAGTGTCTTACACTAGAGAGACAGTATAGCATTTACACACGTGAGTTTGATTTATTTCACTTATGAATATAAAGAAGGAAGGGACAAGGAAAAAGACATAAATTTGAATCTATATATATAAGATAGCTAAGATGACTATACTATTATTTCCATTAGTTCTTGGAAAAGTTAATACTCAATTTTGCATTTCTACATCTGATAATCTAAGCAACTTTTTTGAAGATAACAATATGCACCATAACAACATCCATTAAATTCCTATCATCTTGTTTTGAAAGTCTATATTGTTATTGTTTTGGGTGTGTTGTTGTTTGTCTCTTTTGTTTTTTTGTTTTTCTTTGCCATGTCCTTTATTCTCTTAAATAAAAAAATAGAACAAGATTTGAAAATATTATTTATAGCTGAGGGAGTAGATTAAGGCAGAAAAGTGTGCTCCCTCAGCACCACACCTGCTTGGCCGATATGTGATTCAATCAATGCGGTTTAGGGCATTCTCTACAATGTCCAACTGTGGCAACTGAAAACAGCAAAGGCTATGACTGCCTTTTTCTCCCCTGTGCTTTGCCTTGTTATAAATACAATAAATTCTGAATCTATTTCATGAGTTCATTTTCACTTATCTGAGGGAGGAACAGATGGAGTCTAGACAAAGGTAAATTAGTCAGGCAAAGTGGGCTTGAAACGGGACACATTTACAGCAGATAATGTTTTAAAGACAAAAGCATCTTGCACTGTTGAGCACATCGGTTCTTTCAAACATTCCACACTGATTTTGGTTTAGTTTCCATTCCACGGTTTTCCTTTTCCCATAATGATTCTCCTTGCTCTTTGTAATGTCTGGTCATTTGTCTGTATAGACATTTTTTCTGTCTTTCAATATTGTGGATGCTGAGAAATGGAAAATAGCTTGAATGAGGTCTTCTTTTGTAATAAACCTGTCATTTTTAATTTCTATGCATCATCTTAATAACAACCCTTAACCATAAAAAGAACACAATGGGATTTCTTCTGTTAATCATTTTTTATCAAGAAAGGTATTGCTGTTATTTCTAGAAAAAGCACCTGAAAGAAACATATTAGTCATAGGAACATTTTTTATTTGACTACATTCAGACTGGACCATTATTTTTACCTAAAAGTGGCTAGTGAAGTTTAATATTGCATTTTACTGAAACATTTGTGTAGAAAGAGAAAATAAGGAACAGCGTGCTGGATTAGTGACTTTTCATTAGCATATTCGTTAATGGGATACAGGATTTTAGACTAAAGCAGAGAAGAGATTTACCAACAGTGTAGTCATATAAATTGCAAAGAAAGTGAGACAGAGTAAGAGAAAAAGTATGAGGGTTTGAACGGGAAATCAAATCTAGATTGACTTCTTTTTTCTAGTCTCTATACTAGATTGACTGCTTCTACCCAATATTTTAGCATTTTTAATTTATGCAATTGATGCGTACTGATAGACAATTTCCTAAACAATATGAAAGGTTGTATGCCACGTAAAAAGAATCCCTCTCACTGCAACACTTCCCAGAAGGGTTTCTGCCGTCCTTCCTCATGAATCCTGCCTCGCTTTATGTTAATCAAGATGAGAAGCTATGTCTTTTTTCTCACTGCTTACTTCTACTGTACTCTCTTACTCATTATTATAAATTTACAGGTAAAATATTGAGATGATTCTTACGTTTTTATGCCCGCCCACTTCATATAATCTAATTTTCTAGTAAACTTGTCCAGTGAAATATCTAAAATATACTACATCCCAATGAGTCCGAAATTAAATATATAATTATCATAGTGAAATCCAGTACTTTTCAGGTTAGTCTGTCCTGTCTCCATGAATGATAGTATTCAGGGCTAGAAGATCATCCTTATCTATGATACCCTCTCTGTCCTTTTACCTTTCAAGTTTATGTTTTACCTGTATACCTCTTTCCACCTGAGCTGTTGGAATCATGTTGGTCCAAACTGCCCTCATTTGACAGCATGTGATTGGTTACTTAAAACCAATCTCTTTTGATTGGTGCATAGAAGCTTCAATGATCTTAAAATTCAAATCAGATGTTATTTTTTGGCATAAAGAAATTTCTTTGTTGTTCTAGTCAGAGTTTTTCAATTAGAAATTGGTTTGTATGAGTATGGGAATTTTAGCCATACTCGTTTACCAACCCCCAAAGAGCTGGTGGTTTAATTCAGTGTAAGACCAGAAGCCTGAGAATCCAGAGCCCCCAGTGTCTGAAAGGGAGTAAAACTGGTTGTCCCAGCACAAAACAAGAGGAAACCCACACTTTCGCCACTTTTAAAGGTTATATTTTGGCCCTGAATAGATTGGATAAAGTTCACACACACTGGTAAGGGTGGATCAAATTTACTCAGTCTATTGATTCAAACTTAATGCCTACTGGAAACATCTTAGACATACCCCAAAACAAAGCACACCCTGATCACCTGCATCCTTCAAACCAGTCAAATTGGCTCACAAAATTATCATAATTACCCTTCACCTGAAAACAAAACAAATTTTGAAACAACTTTAAAAGAGATGCTAGATCTGTTCTTCATTTGCACAATGTGGCAGTTTTGATTTGTAGCTCATGGTCTTCCAGTTCGCCAAGCTATTGGATTCCAGCTCTATGGCCTTATACACATGTGCTTAAATAAGAATTGCAAGAGCTGTTATAATGGCTGTATTTCTCCTTTCTAACAATCACTACAGTATATAATCCTATTTGCATCCATAAATCAGTCCAGAGTTTATTCTGGTAGACAAAAGCAAAAAACATTGAATTCTGGAGTTAGAATTCTAAGCATGAATCCTAGAGTTAGATATCAAATTCAAATCCAAACTCAAGGGTAAAAACACAAAAAATTTACTTGAGATATATATATATATATATATATATATATATATATATATATATCCTTCTTTTTTATCTGAAATATTTTAAAATTTCTTGGAGAAATAAGTGAGTTTACATTAAATTCTTGCCATAGTATACAGCATACATTAAGTGTAATGCAAGTACTGTTTAGCATTATCTAGTTTTGCCTGCAATTATTTCTCTAATGGTGAGGAGAGTACCTGGGACATAGTGAGTGGTTAACTAAATTGAATTTGAGGTATCAATAAAACAATGTTGATCTCTGATCATAACCATTAAAAATAAAGATAAAGGGAGGATAAAATTACTACTTAAAAAATCTGGACTTTGTCAATGGAATATATGAGGTACAAAAACAGTTTTAAGATTCTTTGACTTGAAAACTAAGCTTTGGTTAAGAAGGTAATTTTGGTTTACAGAAGAGTTGAGATGAAGTAATTCGGAACTTACTGATTTTGAAATGACAACAAGCGACCCAGTTAAAATGCATGACTGCTATCTGGACACATGGGGTATGAGGTGGAGAGAAAGAACTCAGACTTGTTGATCTAGGGCATGGTGACTTAATTAAAGTCACATTAGTGTGTGGTGTGTATGTGTAGCACAACCCTTTGCTCACTTCTAATGAGAAGAGGCTGTGGGCAAGTGGCTGTCTAGCCGGACTCTCTGCTCAGCCTTCATTCAGTTTGCCATTCTATTAGTGAAAACTTTCTCTTCTTGGTTTCCACATGGTTCTTTCACTCTGATGATTCTTGCTAATGTCCATTCTAAATCACTGTAAGGATGACAGCACTGCAAAGGGGAAGGAATATATATCTGTAGTAACTGAAACTTTAGACAGTGCGTTATTCTTATTCTGAAATTCTGCATCATGAAAACAATTCCCGTGCTTTTCTTGAAATTACTGCAATTTCACTGCATAATTTATGGATCTTTACCACTATGCCAGAGTGGGAACTAGAGACTTAAAGTGTTGCCTGGTTCCAAAATTCACCATTGTTGTGAAGCTGGTATAAATGACATAATTTATTTGAATGTATTTCCAGTACATTAGAAGAGTGATAACCATCAGTGTTGTTCAAAGTAACACAAGCTCATCACTGAGTACTGTGTCTGACCAGGAGTGCAGAAGCACTAAAGTATAACACTTATTATTGCCTGTCCATTTTTGCATTATTTTCTTAAAGAAAATGTAAAATGCACATGTGTGAATATGTGCTAATGTTAAACCTCTCAATGCGTTTAATATTTTTTTTCCTGCATTTGTCCATTTGGGCTGCTGTAACAGATTCTATAAACTGGGTAGGTTATATACAATAAGTATTTACTTCCCACATTTTGGGGAGCTGGGAGGTCCAAAGTCATGGAGCCAGCAAATTTGATTTCTGGTGCAGGCTGGTTTCCTAGCACAGAGACAGCATCGTCTCACCGTGTCCTCACAGGACAGAGGGGCAACGGGCTCTCCAAGTTTGCTTTTTGGACACTGATCTTATTCATGAGGGCAGACACATCCCAAAGGCTAAACCTCAAAATGGCACCTCCCGAAGGTTCTACTTTCAAATGCCACCACTTTAGGGATTCAGTTACAACACGGAGAACTTAAGGGTAGGGGGAGTACATTAATTTCATAATATTTATTAATATTTATTAATCAAAGTTGGCCAAAGATGCAATGTATTCAGGGAAAATATTTATGGGACTAATGATCTTCCTTCTGAATTTTATTTTCCTTTTAGTACTTTTCATTGAAAAACAGCTTTTATTAAAAAATAAAATGTGACAAATATTTAAAATGGATTGTCTTAATTAATATAAAATATTAGAAACATAAATGCAAATAAACAGCCTATCTTGCCAATTAATGAAGGTAAAATTTAATATGACCCCTCTCCTTATTATCTTAACAGTTGTAATTTTCAAATAACAAAAATGAAAGATGTCTGTGAATCATTTTTATGAATATTTGCAATAGAAAATTAGTAGTAGTAATTAACTTTTTGGTCATAAACTTGGTACATTTTGTATATTAAATTATAGGTTGTGAATTGTTAAGAATTGTTTCTTCCTTCTTGAATAACTTGAAGGTATATTTCTTTTAAGTTGATTTGAAATATATTAATAAAAAATAGTCAATAAAATATTTTATACTATTTGCCTTTGTACTTACATACAGCCTCATTTAATTTTCTAGAAGAAAAGAATTTTAAACAGAGGTTTCTGAAAGAATTCCCTATTATATATGTAGAGAATAAATTAGAAAATTAAGTTGCACTTTACAGTTAGTTTCAGTACAGTATTTCTATCGTGAGTGGTGTTAATTTTCTCGGTCATCATGAGTACTCCAAACACTATGAAGGGCTCAGTGAATGGCTTTTCTTTTGTTATAGCTTTGTTTAAACCATGATTAAGACACTAGCAATTGAGAGAATCAAGCTTTTATACCACAACCACAAAATCTATTCACACATCTGTAAGACAATGCAACGTATTCAATCAGAAACCACACTTACTTTTCAAGACTGAAAACTGAATCCCGACAATCTGAAGTATAGAGAACATTCTAAAGCCATGTTTCAAATATATGACAGTTTTGGCATAAATGAAGGCTGAATTTTATGTATCTGTCCTGGAATTATTAAAGATACTAGATGCATAATTTCTGTTTTAATGATGTTTGCAAAATTTTGGCAATGTTGAAAAGATGAGGTGTTAGAAACCTGACTGTCAGAATGATTCTAGCTCGCTCTACCCGAGGCATCACAGGGTGGGAACTAGTATTTAAGAGTTGTAAATACGTTATTTCACTTCATATGAAAGGCTTTTCGATTTGTAACGACCTTACACATTTTACAGAGGAAAAAGTTAAGGCTGAACAAAGTTACATAATTTACAAAAGGTCAAAACAGCTGGCACTTCCAAAAATTTGCACAGGTCTGTCTAGTGCCAACAGAAATTCATTTCACTGCTTTCTTTTCACTGGCTTCTGAGTGTGTTCCTCCTGTGGTGTCCGCACACACACAAAAGTCCTCTTTGATCATGTCCAGAGTATTTGCATACAGTAAACAAGAACTGAGGTGTGCCCATATCCTTTCTTCCTTGATGTGAGCATTCTCAGATTTAGTGCTTTTGAAGATCATAGCTTAGCACTTTTCTTAAGTCACGGTACATTACTAGATTAAAGATCTGTGAGCCCCAACAGGAATTTGGAGCACGTTACAAGCAAAATACTCAACAGCAGCTTCTTCCAAGAGCTACCCAGAAAAGCACTTAGCCTCAGTTCTCATGAAATTCGAGCCCATTTTAATGCATTAGAAAAAAGTTAAGTTACAGACACCAGAAAAATAAATGCTAAACATAAAAAATGATCCCGGTGAGACTGTTAGCTCTGTAATGTTGATGTAACAGGGATCTAGCTTTCTATGTCTAAGAATAATTTGTTATTTATTCTGTAATTTCCATTCTGTAGAGAAATAAGCATAAAAGTAACACAATAATAAAAGTAATGTTTAACAAATACTTATGGTGTTTCAGGTAGTGTTCTGTGGAGTGTTTGTTTTTGAGACAGGCTTTTGCTATGCAGCACAGTATCTTACTTTTCTCATTGCTGAGACAAAATACTCAACATTTAAAGTTAAAGTAGAAAAGGCTTATTTTGGCTCCTAGAATATAGTGGTTTCAGTACACAGTCAGCTGGCTCCAAGGCAGGGTAATATGGCAGAGGGGCACTGCAGAGGAGAAACAAATAATCCATGGCATGGCAAGAGGAAGGTGGCAAGCAGCACAGGCAGTGGCAGCAGACACAGGGTCTCTTTCCTTTAATCCTATCCAGGTTTCAAGCGTTCTGGATGGTGTCACCCACACTCCAGATGGACCTTTTCATTATCCACATCAGGACCATGCTAATTCCAATCAATGGGCTAATTTAGTACCACAGCCCTGTAATCCCACTACCTCACACCTTATCTAGCCAGCTCTGTAAAACCCCATCTATGACCAAATGAGGTTTTGGGGGGATATCCACATGTAAGCCATAACATCCAGGTTGACCTCAAACTCTTAATTCTCCCATGTCAGCCTTTGAGCACTGGGTTTATCATGTTCTTTGTTTCACATGAATACAAATGTGCTTCATTTAAAAAGTAGTGATTTTTTAAAATTTCTATAAAAAGTTTATTGGAGAGTCTCAGAATTAAGTAACTGTATAATATCACAATGATTAACACTAATGAGTTGAATGCAAACAGCAATTTGTAGTTAAATAAAATTGCAATAAAACATGTAATAGTAGGTAAATCTGAATATTTTGAAACCATAATCCTTGTTTTCCAAATCAAAATACTTGTATTATTTTCTTATACTTTCTGCAAACCTGGTAAATTTGAAAATAAAATAATGTGCTCAAACTTTTGATATACGAGGGATTTATGAAACAAATGAAATGTGTTCAATAATTATGAATTTTTCCCCTCACATGAAAACCAAATAAAACCAAAACAATTCAATTGCTCAAAACAAGACACAGCACTCCTACATTAGTCCCTATATGATGTAACATTCAAATGAATGAAGAAAACCAATGTAAGAGTGTGTCATTTAATTAATTCAAAATTTTATGGAACAAAATCTTCAAAACTAAAACTTCTTGAATTCTTAAAAAAATATGAGTTTTTTCAGAATTTCAACTCAAATTATGTAATAATGTCAACTATTTAGATTAAAAAAATTAGAGAAATTATGAGAATTACCTTGCTTTAAGTCAATAAAACTTTTGTAGACCAAAATTTATCCAGTTCGGAGCTGTGGAATGCTGTAAGAAAAAAACGAATATAAAATTCTGAATAAAATGAAACATAGAGTTAAGTAATTACTAAGGAAATTTCTAAAACATCCTATTTCAGGTTTTTGAAAATACTAAGAAATATTACAGATATAGAAATTCAGAAAACTGATGTGTATCTCTTATTTTTTTTATCTCTCAGGCATCTTTTAATAATGTGCATTTTCCATATTTTATAACTGTATGTTCTTTTGGTGCATTCTCTCATTGCAAATTTAATGATATTTTTAATGTTTTGGGAATGAAAAAATAGTCAAATCTCTTCTCTAACATAGTTGAAATATTTTGAAGTTTTTGATGATGGCATAATAAATTTCTTCAATACAAATTGTTCAAGGTAATATGAAAATTTTATCATTACAAGCAACTTTAGGAAAAAAATCTGTTATTTTCCTTATGTATGAATTTTCAACAATTTCAGTGTATTTCCTATTTAGGTAACAATGAACTTATTAAATAGTATCTGACAATAACACAACAGGCCAGCATTATCATAGTTATTTGTTTTCATAGTTAAATTACCTTTACAGCAATCAGCATTTTGTAATAAGAACTGGTACAACTCTGCATTGGTAAAGGCCATTTTAGCTAAAAGGAAGGACATAAATCATGCTGCAGTGATACCAAGGAGCCAGTTTGACTAAACAGAGTTCAGCCTGGTCAGCAGTGGATTACAGACAAAAGTTAGGGATGAGAGGAACCGTATTGAATGCTGGCAAGTGCCTAAGGTGGTGTATCACGTCACTAACTTGCAAATGCCAAAACTTACTTATAGATCATTGAGCATATGAAATACAACATCTCTGGGTAAGAATAGCAAACTGTATCCAGGGACAATGAGCCTGCACTCTTTGCATAGATAGAGTAAAGATTGATTTACCTATTTTAATGGTTTTAAAAAAGTTTCATCTCACAAGTGAATCAGAAAGTCTACAGTATTTACTATGTTGCTCATTACAGAAAGAGATTGCCCACCTCTGCATATACTGTTAAGAACATTATTGTTATACTGAGGAAATTCAGGACTAGTATTCCAACTCTGTTGATAATTAACCTAGAAATGCTATCAATATGACAGGGAGAAACATGAGAACATTCCCTATTCAACTTCCTCTTCATTCATCCTAGTATTCACATAATTACTTTGACAACATTCTGTCCAAAGTCAAGATGATGAAGATTATGCTTGTAGACAGACAAGACCCTCTTAACAATCACATTAAAAATAAGTTACTTTTGTGAAGGTTACAAAAGCTTATAGCCGGGTGAGTCCACTTTTTGGTTACATGAATCTACTGCCTGGCCTCTCCCACGATCTTGGCAGGGACCTGCTCAGGCAAACATCCCTGAAGCTCAGTTTCATTTGTTCTACTGTTGCATGTTCTACCATTGCTTTTATTCCATCGCACCAGACACACACACACACACACACAACACACACACACACACAACACACCACAAGCAGAGACCAATTGCACAAGTACCAATAGTAGTTTTTGTACTTAAGTTTCTTTGCTTTAATAAAACCCAAGCTACTAAATTATTATCTATGAAAAACTGGCCTCTCTAATTAATGATTCTTTACAATCAGTCTATAAATTCAGGTGTACTTGACTGGGAAATGGAACAAATGAGAAAAGGGGAAAATTTTCTAAAGTATCAAATGGAACCTGGGTTTTGATACTGAACTAGCATTGGAACTATGATTGGCTATGTGCCCAGTAAAACAGAATAGGTGAATTTTAATAGCCTGAAGCTCTCTTGGAAGTGGCTATTAAGAACAGTCAGTTTTGCAAGTCCCATTTGCCTAAGTTTTAACACTCTTTGGAAGCCAGCCCATCGGAACTCCGTAAAGTATGAACACCTTGTGGATAGAAGGTAAATGGCCAAATGTAGATTAGATCAACAAAGAGATTATTCTAAAAGCACAGGAATGTCTTTTTCTCTTCTAATGAATAAGTTAGTGGAATAGTTGATGTGAAAGAGAATGCAAAGTAATAAAATGTGGATCTCAAGTGGTGTGTGTTTCAATGCCACTTCTGCCCCTAAGAGCTTGGGGAAAGTTAAGCGAGTCACTTAACCTTTCTAAATTGTAGTTTCTTTCTTTAATAGGGAATGATATTTATATTTGACATCACTAAAAGCTAACTGGCTCTAAAATCCATTTTTTCCTTTACAGAAATGTCAAGTAAATATATTTCTATTCAATGTCTCTACTTAACGGGGGGGGGGATCAATTAGGGCTTTCATTTCATGGTCCCAGAGTGCTGTTGAAACACAGAGTTGAAAGGTTTAAAATAACAGGTATCTTCCAATTTTTTAACCATTGTGGTTAAAATGGTGGGGACGAAAGCTAATATCTGCTTCACAACTTGTTGAAATCAGAGAAAGCAAGTTCCGTGAACTTAGCTCAGTCCCAGTGCTGCAGAGGAGACTTTTCCTCCCAGGCAAAGCCGGCGCTGGGGAGGAAAGGTGAATTCTGGGAGCTGGCATGGGGATTTCAGTTAGGATCACACATACAAGTCTTCTGTCCCATCGGATTGTTTAACAACGTTAATACTGATGTTTCCACCCGCCTGGGGGCTTTTGTGCCTCTTCCAAGTGTTTCAAAATGTAATAGAAACAAATATAAAGGTTGTGAGTCACAAACACTATTAAGAGATAAAACTGAAAAATATATAAACAGATGCTCAATGATTAACACACACACAGATACACACACACACACACACACACTACTCTTTTTTTCTATTCAAGTTTTCTTCATAAGACATAAATAAATTCAGTCTAAATATATGCCAAGTTTGGTATAAAAAATCTTTAAGAGGGCAACCTAAGACTATGCTTGGCTATTTATTCATTGACATTTTTTCAGTCAACTGAATTTCCATTGACTCTGAGTGTTAAATAAGTGAATATAAAAATTTCGTTGTCACCGTTTGATTTTTTTTTTTTTTTTTGGTCAGAGGATGAGGAAGGAAGAGTCATTGACATTATTTTAAGTAAAGTGAAAGAAAAAATTTAGTGAAATATTGTTTTCTGTTATTTTTTCCTGAATATTCAGCAAAATGACGTTTCTCACGGTGTCTCACCAATTTGTTATTTGTTTTGACAAGATTTAGGATATGGTTAAAAATCTTAAACAGTGGATGAGCCTGTTAGGTATTCTTCCTTAGAGGATCCTTCTAATTTCCAGTAAGTTACATTTTATTACTGATTGTTTTCAGATAAATCCCCAATATAGAAAAACATCTACATAAAACAGAGCACCAAAAATAGACTTTACATATTTGTAAGATTTGTGTTTTTGCATTTGTGCAGTATTTTTTAAGGAAGGGCAGTTCCTGTGCCTCACAAAAATACAAACTTCTCTGTATTATATCCTGTTTTTCCAGTAGATTCAAATAATTGCCAAGACCACATTGGTGGGCTCATGCAGGGCGATATCTCACACCCTCCACCCAGACTGAGTCATTCCTTGGTGAGACTCTGGAAGGGTGGGGAAAATCTCAGCACTCTGAGGCCTTTTGGAGGAAAATATAATGGGAAAGTGCGCGTCTGCTGTCCTGCAGACAATACTGAGTTTGCAAGAGTTCCGTAATATGTGGTTACAACATCTTGAATTCATCAGCAAACATGAAAAAATTAGCATGGTTTCAGCTGCATGCTGTTTTTTAAAGAAAATTATGATTAAATACTTGATTGTATTTGTGCACATTTTTGAGATTGGTAATTATTTAATGTTGTCCAAAGGAGAAGACATGTATCCTACTTAAAGTAATAATATAAATTTCCCAAGTTTCTTTAGCTGGTGAACTTTATATGCACTGAAATCCCATCTAGAAAAATTACATTTGGAGGAAAATGTCAAGTGCACAAATCATTTCCTTTTTTTCTTTACCATTTGCTCTCTCTCTCTCTGTCTACATGTATGTAATTTCTGCCATCAACTGCAAACAGTGTGATATTATGTACTGTTTCCCATAACTGTTTGCCCTTAAAGAAGACAGTAAATCAGAGATGACTTCACTTTATTTATGTATTTGTTTGTTAATCAATTAATTTATTTATTTTGTTACTAGGAATCAAATTAATGACCTCACAACTTGCCAGGCAGGTGCTGTGCAGCCTAGTTGTATCCCTGACCTGAGATGAATTCACTTTGATTTTGACACACAAAGAGGTTTACTTTTTTGCAACATAGAATAAGAAGTGTTCATTTCTGTTGAAGATTAAGGTACTTAGTACAGTAGAGGTTTTACTTGATTAAATTCCTGAGAACTGAATTTAGATTACCTATTGTTTTCAAATGTACAAAATTTAGAAGGTGGTCCATATTATAGAGTTTAAAAATATTCAATAAATTGGCAAATATTAAAGTAGTTGTATAATCTTAAATATGATAATTTCAATTTATATACTTAAATACAACAAGCTCATATGAAAATATGAGGAAAAGATAATATTTTCCTAATGCAGTGAAATTAAAATAACACTCAATAACAAATAGTTATCTGAAAAATATGCAAATACTTGTAAACTAAGTTCTAAGCAATCCTTGCATCAAAGGAGAAATAGAAAAGCTAAAAAAAGGATGGAATTAAAGGAAAATGAAAACCTACTATCTTAGTCTGCTCTGTGCTACAGACTGAGGGATTACAAATGAAATAAAATATATTGATTAATATCCTGGATACTAGAAAGTCCACTATTGAGGTGCTAGTGTTTGATAGCTCCTGGTGAAAACCTTAGAGTATCATTCATTGTATGACAGGAGAACTAGGGGAGAGGGAGAGAGAAAGAGAGTCAATCTTGTCCTCTTTATAATGAATCTATTCCTGGATGAATTAATTTGAGGGTAGAATCCTAATGGCTCAGTCATTTCTCAAAGATCTCATCTTAAGTTTATGGGAAGTAAAAATAACTGGAAACAACTCAATAGTTAAATGAATGAACAAATTGTGGTATACCTTCAAAATAGAGTATTACTCAGAAAGAAGAAATTAACTATTGGTAAAGGACATAGCTGGATCTTAGAGTAAGTGTGCTGAGTGAAATAAACCATACATATTGATTGGATCTTTAGATACTCCTAGAAAATCTAATGTAATGAGAGTAGCAGAAAAGGAGGTAAGGGAAGGTTTTGAGTGTCATGGGCCATGACATAGCTGCAGCTGATGAATATGCTCACTACCCTGTCTTTGGATGGTTTCATAAGTATATGCCTGTGTGAAATGATGAAACTGTACACTATACGTCTTTAGTCTAGTGTACATCACTTAAATCTCATTACATCTGGCAAAAATCATTATAAAAATCTAGATATGAGATGTCAAAAAACAAAAATGGGACACTTTGCCATTTTCATGCACATGAACAATGTATTTATTATATAGCAATAAGATATCCAAATGTAAAGCAAAATAAAATATTTGTTTTGTTTTTTTAAAATCTGTTTCAAATAAATACTCATTCTGTACCACTGTCTTAAATGCAATTTTAAAAACTCAACTAAGCCTCATAGTTTTTGTAGTTCTTTCAATACGTGACAAGAAATACTTCTAATACTAAGTTGTTTTTACCATCCAACTATCAAATACAGCCTAAAACATTCACATTTTTTCATACTTGATCAAAATACCATAACATTGAACATGTAATTACTCGAATGTCTCCTATCATAGTAATTTTTTGGAAGCTTAGAGATGTTTCTAACTGAATATGATTTTATTTTTTAAACACTACTTTTGAGAAGTTTCAGATTCAGGGCAAAATTGAGAAGTAACAGAGATTCACAATACACAACTGTCTCTATACATGCATGGGATCCCTGGGATCCCTTTCTATAGCTCATGCCAATGCAATACATTTGTATATTAGTGATTTTATACTGATACACAATATTCCCCTAAAGTCGATGTGTACATTGGCGTTGACTCTTCCTGCTATATGGGCTTGGATGAATATTTAATAACATGTAGATACTGTTGAAGTATCATAGAATATTTGCTTTAAACATTGCCCTAGTGCACAGCCTCGACATTCTTCTTCCTCCCCATCCCTGAGCCCCTTTGCCAAATGCAACTTTTGTTCCCATAGAATGCTTGTAAGCATATGTGCTGATGTTTGTATCTTACCAAATAACTTTTTAAAAGTGTTACATCAAATTTTATTTGATATTCTATTAGATATTTATTAAATTTCAGTAAGTTGTATGAATTTAATTTTTAGATGCCCAATTCTTTGTTTTGGGGTAAAATCTCAAACTAATAGAACTTCATATCCTTTTATATAGGTATAAAAATTTGATAAGATAATGCAGTGCCCAAAGCAAGCAGATCACAGACCAGAGATGGAAGCAGTTGCCATGCTAATGTATTTTCAGCTTACATTCTGTGCACTGAAGAGCCCCCATAATTAAGAAAAACGAGTTTCAGAATATACTGTTTCTAGCATATGAAGATAAACTTAGAGCACATTCAAAAAGGAAACAGAAAAACATGCAATAACTATTTTATTAACCTAGTGGAAAGTAGGATATCTGGCTTAAGATAATGGCACAAGAACGGGAGAGTAGGTGATAAATTTGAGATCTATCAGTATATAGAATCAGTAGCTTCGATTGCTTGGGTGGTGGCAGGTGGAGGAACTGGTGAGAAATAGAAAATGTCAAAGTTGACTCATGGGTTTCTGACTTACACAAAACTGGCACAACTGAAATATATAAGGTATAAAGTCATTATATTTGCCATTTTGTGGAAAAATTCTTGCATTTTAGCCTTCATATTGTAAATATTTATGGGATAGATTGAAAATTGGCACCAGATGAGTCATCATAAAATTGCAAGAAAATGCATCTGACTACATAGTATGCTGTTCTATTAATTGTATCAGGATACAGTAACTCTGGACACATGCTATTTTATGACTTATTTCAGATGTAAAATTCCTATGCATATGAAAAACCTTAAGTTTGAGAACATAAAATGCACTGGAATGTGTTCCAGGAGCTTCAGAACTATTTAACCCAGTATTACATGCAAATCTTCACATACAGTAAACACATCATTTTGTTAGAATGAATGAATGAACAAATGAATGTATAAAAAGATGGTTCCAAAATTGCCAATGAGTTGTTCAGTTTGTCCAGAATAATTCAGTAAATGAACTTATCTCTGTTAATATGACAGTGGCAGAAGTATTGCTGCTCAGTTTTATTAGCTAACCCATTTAGATTTAAAGGTACCAATATTGTCCTCTCTGGAATGCAACCTAAGTAACATCTTTAACCTAGGATTCTTCACCCAGAAAATTTAAACATTATCTTCAAAAGTTATTTGGGGAAGATCTTACTGGTATGCATTCAGAATTATTTTAGGTGGGACTTATCTGAAGGAGCAGACACATTAAATTAATTAAACACACAGAGTATATGTCATACTTTATTTTATTCTGTCACCTCAGGGGTTGTTGCATGGCTGAGTCCCAAAGCAATTTGAATTTCCAGCATTCAGAATTTTATATGAAACTTACCTCAGACAAAGGCTGCTTGTATTTTTTTCAATGATTACTTTCTTTCATGGCCTGGCACATAAAAATGTAGACTTTTCTCCCCCTATTCCTGAATAATGGATTTAAAAAACATATTAGACATCTCCAACATAATATAAACCCAAGGAGTGTGTGGTAGAATATCTTCTGGATGCTCTGCCAATAAACACAAAGACTTAATCAGCCCATACTTTCGCTTTGTGATTCTATCCTCCATAGGGCAGTAGTGAAGTTAATTCATCCAGCATTCTTTCATACTTGCCAGGTAATGAGGACTGTTCGCCCCAATTTCAGTGACAGGTTGATAGTTGTAGTTTGGAAATGTTTGCCCAAATCCAAGAGCTCAGTTTCAGTGTACCCTCTTTACTTGGAAGAGATTGCTGCTCAGGAGTGCTGTTCTCTTACCTGGCAGAAGGAGTGAAGGCGGAGGGGACTTTCCTTTCATTTTCAGTTGTGCTTAAATAAGTCTGAAGGAAAATGACTATACAGCACCAATAAGAAAAAATATATGCAGAATGTGCAAAACAAACATCTAAGACAGTGTTTTTTTGTCTTTTGAACCCAAGGGCATAGTCCCCAGTCTTGTGATTACATTTAAGGAACTCTCCATTTATATTTGGCATTTTCTTTCACTTTGCAAGCACAAACCTGTATTTATTCATGCTGCCTTGGCTGATTCTCTTGCACCGTGAACTCTACATTCATAGTTCAAACCTGAAGAATTCCAACTGCACAACTTCTTCATAACAAAACCAGTGAATTTCCTTAGGCATGGGAGAGAAGACATAGATGCATTGGAATAGTTCTCTCCCTTAGGACAGTTACTTAGATCTTGACAGCCTTGAATGCTCTTTCTACTTAGCAATATTTCTACACATGAGATACATTTCTGACAAAAGTAACCACACATGGTTTCTTCCTCCTCATGGTTTGTATTGTCTGATTCAACTATGACCACAGCTCTTTGAAACATGACGTTGTACTATCAAGGGATTAGGGGTTAGGGGACAGAGAAGCATCCATAGACTGACCAGTGTATGCCATGCTGGATGCAGGAGACCAGGCCAGAGTGGCTTCCATGAACTGTGCTGATCAGTAAATCAGTGTTTGAATGCCAAACCTACACAAATGTACACAAATGTGGGCACTTAAGGTCAAGATGTCCATGGTTTAATTCTCCTCCAGCATTTTTTTGTGGTATTTCATAGGCTAGAAGAAAGCTAAAATATAAGTTTAAAACTTATATTTTATAACTAAAGATTTAAGTAACTCAGAACACCAAAAGGGTTTAGATTCATAGGAATGATATGTTAAAACTAAAGTGAACACAATATGACTATAACAGAAAACTTAAGTATCTTTGGAAACCAGAACTAACAGGTAAACAGGTTCAGAAAAGATCTGTATCTCTGTACCTTAGTCTGGGCAGAGAAGCACATTGGGCAGATCCAGATAAATACTACTTCTTTTCTTGCTATGTTACCCTACCAGCATGGCTGTTGTAGCTCCTGGCATCACATCCTTTATTCACACAGGACCATATTTAGGGGATTTAAACACAGAGGACATCTTTTTCCTAGATCTTCTTCTTCTGACAAAGAAAACCTTTCTCAGATATTCTCCTCGTCGATTTCTCATTTCTGAGACACAATACCCAACACACACAACTCTTAAAAGTGGAGAAGTTTATTTTGGTTCTTGATTACAGTCCACAGCACAGCAGAGGTACATGCCAGGGGCAAAACTGCTCATATTGTGGGTGACATGAAAGAGAGAGAGAAGGGAAGAGATATACCCTTGCATGTCATGCCTCCACCGATTTATTTACCTTTTCTCCCAGAGCCCACTTCTAGTGGTACACCATGATACAATCACCATTCAAATGCTCCACAAACGGACACATGAAGCCTTTGAGGTCATTCTCAACCTAAGCCACAATTATATCTGTATGATGACTTCCTCCATCTACCTTATTGACTGGGATTGTGCAACTTTTCATTTCTCACCTGATCGCTATTAAGGAAATGAAAATTATGGTAGCTGGAATAGGCCAAACATCTGTAACAGATGTCACCTTGATTCACTCTTAATTCATGTTAAAAAATGCTGATGTCAAAATGAAACATATTCAATCTTTCTCAATGGAAACAAATCAAAGTCTCATCCATATTCAAATTCAGTATTATGAAAGATGAGTAATTCCCATGAGATCCATATTTAGAATTTTACTTCTTATATCAGAGCTTAGAAAAATAAAGCCTTCTTGTCAAAACTAGTTAACTGCTTCAGTATGACCTGCAGGTTAATTATATTTTTATAAGCTTAAATTTCTACATTTTAAATATATATATATATATATGTGTGTGTATGTATATATATATATGAATGATATCTACATCTATCCGTCTATCTATTTATCATCTATTGATCTATCTACATATCTACTTGTCTATCCAGTCATTCCCTAGTATCCATGGGTGATTGATTCCTTTGTCTTTCAGACCAAAATCTGTGATATTCAAATTGTTGTATGAAATGGCACAGCATTTGCATGCAATACATACATATCCACATATATCCTTTAAATCATTCTATATTAGTTATAAAATTAATGCAATTAAAATGCTATGTTAGTAATTGTTACATTGTATTATTATGGAATAAGAACATGAAAAAAACTGTACACATACAGTATAGATGCCATTTTTCTGAATACTTACACTCTATGTTTGAATCTGTAGGTGCAGAACCCACAAATATAGAGGGAAGACTATACATAAATTCTGTTTTTCCTCTTATTCTGGAAGCCTAATATTTACTATTTTTGCAATTGGCTAACTCCTGTGCCATTTGACTTTAGATTACAAAGAAAGTTACACAACCCAACATAAATGATAGTCAATGAAAAAATGCGACTTTTAAAAGAGGGTTTAATGTTGGTAACCATCTTGCATGGATTTTTGTTTCCATTTTAGCCTCTAAAATGTTGTCAACTGCTTTTTTAAACACCTCACCCCTTCTATCCTTCTCTAAGTGGGCTTATGAGACGTTCACATGAGCTAAGACAACAAGAGAATGAAAGGCAAAATCAAATTATCTCAAGATTATCAAGGTTTTATTATATTTCTTTTTTTATTTTTAAAGAGAATAAAACAAAACAAAGCAAAACAGAACAAATCAGATCAGAAAATGCAAGTAACACAGGATTTCAAAACAAGACAACAGGAAATCAACAGTGGCGACCATAATGTCTTGTTTTCTTTGAAATTGATTGTGTTTCTTCTTCTAGAACACAGTTTGATATTCTTATGGCTTCTCTACCTTGCCACCTACTTTTGAGGAAAAGGTAGAATGAGAGAAGATACGGTTTTTTTTTCAAGAACCCGCACTTCAGCCCAGAGAAAACTTCAAGATTAAAGGCATGAGCTATAGCAGAAATTAATACTTGTAATTGGTTTATCTTGTAACTAAGATTCTTGATTTGAAAAATGATAGTGGTAATATCTATAACTCAGGATACTTTTTTCCTTTCATGAGTGTAGGAGAACATGATGATTTTTTCTTAATTATACTCCACTCTTGGTATAGATTCACATCTTTCAGTGATTTGTAGTAACTTAGTGTGATTCTATCTATTCACATGTTTGAGAACAAACCTCCCTGTTCACTTCTGATTTCTCTATGCCCTTACTCAATAAGTGAGTTTGTGGAAAACCTATTATTTTAAAGTAAGAACAATCATTTTTCAGTAGATTGATTTATTCTCAATCACTTCTCAGGCTTAATCGCTCAGGATAGAAACCTCATTTTCATCTTGCTTGTAAGTTCCTGTAAAATATAGTTAGAGCACTACCATTTTTCAATTGTATCATTTAAAAATATATTAATGGGGTAGGCATAATAGTCATTTTTATGGATGCTCTTTTTCAAATCTTAAAAGTGCCTTTTCTGCTGTGTGTGGTATGGATTTTAAGTTAATTGAGTGAATAATTAATTAGTATATAAACTATAAAAATGCTAATTTCCTGTACTCAGAAAACACAACAACAAACTCATTGCACAAATTGGAAAGTAATGATGAGCAAAAATATATTTTCTAAAATTGTGCTGTGAAAAAAAGTCCAGGAAATATAATCATGGAGTCTCTTGAACTTTTTAAAATAAATGTGATCATGGTAGATTTTGATAATTATTGCTTTTCTTCTACATTCAATCCTTGTATTTCCTATATTGTATGACAATTTAACATTTTCTATTTTACATAATTATCTCATTTTGGTCTTGTGATACATATTTTATTTTGCATAAGATTTTTTATTTTTTAAAATAAAAAATAAAAATGACATTTACATTTTTTGAAAAACTAATGCTATTTATCATATTTAGTAGGAGTTCTATTACAGAACATTTCTTGCTTTCCTGAAATTACCATCAGTCAATACTGTTTAATTCTGCTGTTAGATCCTATGGCTCCATGATTGGTATACTGATATTCATAAGTAAGACTGAACTTCCCTCTTTTGAAGAGCTGTTAAATCAATAGGAGTATTTCATTGTTGTTTCAGAAACCAATTAAGAAATGTGAATGTATATACCAGATTTCCTAAGAAAATCAAGCAAGAGGGTAAAGGAAGAGGAAGAAACCAAGAAAAGGTGAAATTTTTTATTAGTGTTGCATCTTTAATGCAATTCCACCAGGAGCTCTGAGCATAAATAACTCCACAAATTATGTCTCCTCTCAGGGAAAGGGAGTTTGTCTTCCTTCTAGGACTGTAGAGCTATTGGCTATGGGCTACCTGGAAGGATTGGAGTAAACATAAAGCCAGCTTTTACAGATCCAGTTCAGTTTAAGTCTTCTCAAGAAGGTCACAGAAATCAGGAAAGAAGCCATTTACAGAGAAGCTGGTAAAAGCATACCAGGGCTGGGAGGAATATCACAAAGTCAAATGCAGGGATAAATCTGGAAAGATAAGGTAGCATATATTTTCAGAATGGCCAGTCTAGAGCATGTTTCTAAAACTGTAAGAATTAAATTTCGCCTGTGGCAAGTAAATCCCATCCACTTTGTGAAGATAATCCCTATGATTATGTGTATTCTCTCTGTGTTTAGAAACCTTGTATTTCCCCCACCCACAGCCTGTTTGTTAATAGAATTGTGTCAGGAAATACCAAACATGAAAGAGATGCTGAAATAAAAAACCTACGGGTTTCACATGTAAAAAAAAAACAACAAATACATTTTTGAGAAATAATTTTAAAGTAATATTTATTATGTCAGATTTTTGGGGGGCACAGATATATGATGGAATTTCTGCCATGTCTTAGAAAAGAAACTAAATATATTTAGATATAGGACATTTGAGTTCTTTAAAATTAGCAAGAGAGATAAAATGTCTTTAAAAGCTATTGTGTGATCAAATGTCAACATGTGATAAATACAGTTTTTGTTTTATAAATATTATTTCTGTCCAAAAGTCTATAATTAGCTGAACAACTGAATATTCTTTAAAAAGCAACAAGAATATATTTACTTTTGCAAGCATATATAACAGCAAGAATATATTTTATTTTATTTCATTTTATTTTTTGTACTGGGGATTGAACTCATGACCTACTGCTTGCCATGCAAGTGCATAAGCCACTTAGCTAAATCCCTGGCCCTGTATTTTAATTTTGGATTCTCTTGTTAACTAGAAACAACGTGCTCAATCATATACTAATGGTCCAAAAAAACCAAAAAGAATATTAGTTTTAAATATATAAACATTATATATCATACGATATTACATATATATGAACATATGAACCCACCTATATTTTAGTCATTCTTTTTCTGTCTTTTTTTTTTTTTT
>PVLA01002844.1:0-70965 GCA_004027455.1 Hydrochoerus hydrochaeris
CCTTCCTTCCTTCCTTCCTTCCTTCCTTCCTTCCTTCCTTCCTTCCATAGAAGGATATTAATTAACTCCGAGCCTCAGACCTGGGTACCAGGCCTCATTTTCTTTCTCCATGTGTGATGGTGGACAAATCTTTCCCTTATGGGCCTTTGCACTATCTCTGGAATCGTGAGAGTTTGGTCTGTGTGATCCTAAACTGTCTCCTGGGCCTGCTACCCAATTCCTCATGCCATGCATGCTGATATAGAGCTATGGTAAATAAATGCATGGATTTCTGGAGAGAGTTTGGGAGGAAGCTGAGTCCCAAGACTGAGGTGGATGCCTCTGAATTCCTATCTGTTAAAAAAGACTGCATATATGTGTTCATAAATTCATATGTGTCTATATGTGCACATATGTATGTGGTCATGGCTGACTGGCTGGCTGACCCCTTCCCTGCCTCCACTATGAAATCTGGACTAGCAAAGAGCTGCTTTCCCAGCATCCACTGCAGGTAGATACGGTAACACCGACAGGTTCTGGTGAGTGAGATATAAGAGAAAGTCCACTGGAGGCCTTCTCAAAACGTGTTTCCTTCACTGATAAAAGGAAAGTCACTCAAAGGCGGGCCTTTTTGCTACTGACTCTTCTTTCTTTTCTTTTGGCTACAACAATGTGACCTTAGGAGCTACGGCAGGCATTTGACAACCAGGGGTGACAAGACAAAAAGCCAACATACTGTTGTATGTCAGGAAGATGAAAAGAGCGTGCATCTTTAGTGAGATCATTAAGTAGCCTAGATCACCTATTTTTGAGACTCTGAAATAAATGTGGCTTATGGTTTATAAAAATGGCTATACTCAAAGTGTGGTCTGTAGAAACAGCAGTATAGGCATCGTCAGAGAAAGTCTTGTGTCCCGCCTGAGACCTACTGCAGTAGAATCTACATTTACACAAAAACAAACACGATCCCCCCAAAACAAACAAATGGACTAACCCATCCATTTGTCAGGAGTGCATGTGAGAGTCACAGGTATATGGAACCATTCATTAGGTCCCATTAAATGCAACTGAGGCAGTACAACAGCTATCATGTGTGTCTTAGGCATATACACATGTGTACATGTATGCACAAATGTATGCACAGCCGTACTATACACCTATGTGTGTGTATGTGGGCAAGTATGTATTATTTGTATACCGATAGAAAAATCCCAGGACACAGCTGGGCTGTGGGAATGAATGTAGAGGGTCAGGGCCTGTAAGGAGAGCTTGGTGGTCTCTTCCCCTCCCCGTCCCCTGCTCTCCCTCTCTCTGCCCCCTCCTAGTCCCCATCTCTACCCGCTGGGAATTTAGCCCAGAGGGACTCACTCAAGTTCGACAACAGCTCAACCACCAGCTCTCCTTTTCATCTCAACTACGTCTGTACTCTCTGGAGAAAACTGGTGGGCTTCACGTGAAGACCCTTCTTCAGCCGCGGGGGGTGGGGGTGGGGTGGCGCCTACCCGCTCTCCGCCTGGTCCAGCAGCACCAGGTAGGACTCCACGTCCCTCTGCAGCCGGGCCCTGCGAGCCAGCAGGTGCGAGCGGTCCCGCTGCTGCTCCTCCGCCTCGGCGCGGACCTCGCCGAGCTCCGCCTCCAGCCGGCCCACCACGGCGCCCAGGTTCTGCAGCTCCGTGTCGTGCCAGTGCTCGGCGTCCTGCAGCGTGTTCTCCAGGCCACGTTTCTGCAAGAGAGCCAACCTGTACATGCCAGGGCCCTCCGGCCAGCCCGCCGGCCACAGGTGTCAGGTCCTGCCCGATTCGACCTCGCCGCTTGCTTGTACTGGTGGGGGTCAGGGTCGCAGGGCTCCTCAGAAAAATAAGGGCTACTCCTCCGGGACAGGGTGGGGCCCAGAGAGAGGACCGAGAAGAGAGGAGACAGAAGAGTGAAATGAGCAGAAGCAGAGAGGGGAGGGAGAGGAGTTTGCAGGGGCTCCAGGCTCCAGGCTCCAGCACTGCCCCAGAGCCCTCCTCGCAGGATTTCTCTTCCCAGGGACCTTTCTCCTCCCTCTGCTAAAATCCCATCTATCCTAGGCTAAAACAGACTTCAGACTCTCCAAGATCCCCATAGGTGGGATGGGTACTGTGGCCTTTACATGCTCTGCACTTTTTCTTTGGCGTTTTGGTGTTTTTCTTTGGTGTTTAGGTGATCTAGGCTACGTAATGATCTCACTGAATATTACGGGGAGTCAGACAGGGCTGGCCCTGGAAGGAGGCAGTGCAGAAGATGAGGATGCGTTACAGCTGTGCCAGGAGGGGCACCCATTGAAGGCCAGGCCTCCGTGCCTCCCCGAGGGATAGGCGATAGCCTGTAATTGGTATCACCTGGCGCTATAAAGTCTAGGTAGACTCAGCCATTCAGCCAGGTAACCAGGACGTCCCGACACATCTCTTCCAAAACACATCCTGGTTCTTTCCATGTGTACTCGACGCGCTATCTTGCTTCCCCCTTGGGGCGACATTATTTAAGTGGCTATATGTGTAATCTTATTGGTTGATCATAGTTTTGTCCTGCTTTGCACCCACCTCATGAATTTGCTCTATAAAACTTCCTCTGGCAAGTGGGGTCCAGGGCAACCCACTTTTTGGGTCCCCTCCTGTTCTCTCAGGCAGGAGCTGTCACTCTCTCAATAAAACTTCCTACTCTTCAACTCCTCCGACAGCCTCTTTAGCGGATGATGCCTCTGCATTGCTGCCTCCATGCAGCCTTCTCCCCCACGAACAGAACTGCTGCTTCTGCTGCTTCTCAGAAGCACAGACCCAAACCAAGGTGCCCAAAATGGAGCCACTGTCTTCCTTCTGAGCCAGCTGTTCCCTCCTCTTTGGTGCTTTACCTGGTAAATGTGCTGGAGCTAGAAACTGAGGAAGGATTGTCCTTGGTCTTCCTTCCCTTCTAAACACTCTCCTTGCCTGCTCTGTGTATTTCTGGGTCTCACCCCGTGTTTCTCCTGTGAAGCTTCCACATTAGCGGCCTCCTCTTTAGATATAATGGCATAGGCTGGGACGTTTAGCACCTTTTCCCTGGAGTCAACTCAGGGGCCTCTTAATTCCTGTTTCCCTGCTCCGTGTTCTTACTGTTCACACACCCCACGCAGCAAGCCCAGTGCCTTGTCCAAAGTCCAAATCTGGGCTTGTATCTCATCTGCTTGGAGTTCAGCAGCAGCTCCGAGGGACCCTAGCACGGCACAGGCTTCACTTTCACCCTGCAACGGAGCCCAACAGCTCTTCCAGCCTCAGGTTAGTGGGCCAAAGCTGTTTCTCACACAGGCACCGCCTGCTGTCCTACTTTGTCTCTTCCAGCACACTCACTTGGCTCACTCTTCCTCTCGAATCCACGCTCCTCTGAGGTCACCTCTCCCAGGAAGCCCTCACTGAGACACCTCCACCCCTACTATCACAGTGAGCTAGGCTTGCTTAGGGGTGTGTAGGAAAAAGTCTCTATAACCCCAGTGCACCTCAAAGGACCTGAACAGAATAGGCAGCCTCATATACATAGGTTGCCCAGGAGGAAGATGTTACGCATGGTTACATTTATTTCTCTGTCTTCACATTAGACTGGAAAACTTTCTTCTCATTCCATACACCATGCCCTGAAGACTACAGCTGGTCAATAAACACCTTTAAAAACCTGCGTACATCTATATTCTTTATACAGTTTAAATTATAGACTTATAGTTTAGTGTCTGGTTTTTCAATAGAACACAAGCATAAGACTATTTTTCTAAATTGGATTCATTCAAACCTTGATGGAAAAATTTCTGTGTCCTATTTTTCATACTTTTGACCACTGTGGCTGAATGGAAGATTCTTGGTCATTGGTGCCATCTTGAATTATGGTAGTTGTTAAGCAGAGTTCATTATATTATCCTACTTAGGTCTTCTAATTCCATAATATATCAGAATGTTGAGTAGGATTCCTAGTACAGGCACATTTTAGAAGAAAAATATGATTAGAAAATAAATCTATATCAATGCATGATCTAGGGTTATTGTTTGACTGTGGGACTTGCAAATTATTGTAGTGAGGATGCAGAGACTCTGAAAATAATCTATTGCAATTTCCTTGGGTCTTCTCTCTTTGTACACAAAGTTGCTTGGTTTGTGAGTAGTTGTTGATGTTGGACTTGTAACACCTGTGATTTGGAAAAACTCTTCATGGAATTATGGTTGGATCCTCCGTCTATAGCTTTGCTCCATATTTGAGGTGAGTTCTCCATGCAGCTTGAGGATATTCCTTCATAAACTGAGGGCACAGTGCCCAACAGGGCATTTATGGGAACTCCTACCAGAGGTCCTATGTGTCCTCCATCCCACCCTTAGCATCCATGTCTCACTTCCACACCTAAGTCCCTGTTCTGGCAGAAAGAAAGGATGCCTGGTTATCCAGAGATGTTTGAGCTTAAGCAACTGGCCAGACCACTGCTGCAGCTCTCAGAATTCTGGCCTGTGTTACACAGATGGTACCAGCAACAAACCAAGTTCACAGGAACACACTCTCCAGGTCTCTGGGGATTTGAAGGGACTTTCTTGAATTGCTAACCCCTCTAGAATGTAAAATAGCGAACTTCTATGACTTCTGAGCTTGAATTCCATTTCTGATTTGATAAATGCAAAATTCAATAGTCTTTAAGCACCCTTGTAGGTACCTGGCTTCCACCAAATAGCACCATGATGGCAAAGGGTTGAAAATCTTGCCAGACTGACTGTGGGAAGCTTGCATGAGTGTGGGGGCCTTGTATTTGCACAGCTTGCTCTGACCGGGAACCACAGAGATGCACTGTACCAAGGCTGTTACCTATCCTGGCTCAGTCTGTGCTCCTCCTCATCTTGGTGTCAGAGCCAGGAATAAGAACTGTGCCTTGCTGGAACCTGCAGGGGACCGAGCCTAAGCCCATTCTGAGTCAGGAGCTCAACCAGAATGCCACTGCTGTCATCTTCTGGTTGGGTGTGTGGGTTCTTTCTCCATTTGTCCCAACAGTTAGGGTTTAAGCAAAGTGACTAGATAGATGACTGATGATGCCAACTGGGGATTAGCAAACTAGTGATTAAATTTTATATGATAAATAATAATAGATGGTATTATTGCCTGCTCACTGTGTGCCAGGAACAGTGCTAAGGGCTTGACACACGCTATCCAATTAACCATCCCAGTGACTTTGCGAGGTAAAGTGTCTTCTGCTCTTCTGGTAGATCACATTTCCAAGGACAGCTGAAACAGTTACCGCCATCCCACATGTGCTGTCTCAATGTGACCTTGCCACTGTTCCATCAAGACAGGAAGTTTAATTTTCCTTCCTGTTGAATCTGGCTGGTCTTGTGATGGGGTAGACCAAGAGAATGAGGTATAAGTGACCCTCAGACTTCCAAGCCCAATTTGTTAAGCGGCCTGGTTTTATAGCTTCTGGGCTCAGTCACTGAGGCCCCACGACTGGGAGGGCCCTCAATATGAGGGAATTCAAGCTGGCTATGTGGAGAGGTCATGGAGCCTCAAAAAGAAGTGCATGGTTGAGGCACTACACACACGTGTTGAGGAAGCCCTTGTCGGTTGTCCCAGCCCCAGGAGACCCTGTGCAGAACAGGAGAACAGTTGTGCTCACTAAACTCTGCCTGTATCATAGAGGAAATCCATTGTTGTCTTCAGCCACTAAGACAGCAGATACGAAAATCCAAATAGGTCCTCACTGGGACAAGTGAGAAAAGAAAAGCTTCGAGGGTCCCACAGTCAGTGGGTAGAGGAGTCAGGGTTTGAATCTGGGTACCAGTCCCCTCTTCTATAGGACTGCTGTGCCTAAGATAGGAGGAGAGTCATTCGTAGATTTTGAGGTAGGTGGGGTATTTCCAGACCCCTGTCCTCAACGCTGCCCATCTCCAGTTGCTCCTTCCCTCTGCTCTCACCATGCAGTCGGCCTTGTGACTCCCACAGTAGGATGATGTCCCCACCTGCTCCCAGCTTGCAGCCAGAGACCTCTGGTTCCCATGGTTATATCAATTCCTCTACTGAAGTCACATTAACTTCTTGGAGGCAGGGACCATATATAATTACTCTTATGTCCCCAGAGCATTGGGCACAGTTTCTGAAACAGTATGTTCCTCAAAGTGATAGAGTGGGGTAAGAAGAAGATGCCTTCATGCATTCTCTCATCAGATCTTCATAGACACACTGGGCATGGGGTGGATTGTGACTGTCACCCCCATTTTGCAAAAGAGGTAAATGTGGTTCAGACAGTTGCCCATTTACACAGGTGATAAGTGGAGGAACCAAGCCCTTCTGACTCTATTATGCTTGTTTTTCTCCCCTCAGATCCTTTCCTCACCCTCCCATGCACTGGCCCAGAGCCTATCCTCAGCCTCAGTGGACTCCAGACTTCAGCTGCATAAGCATCACACCCACCAATCTTTTCACACTCTGCTATGCTTGTGGTTAGAATGGTAGAAGTGACCTCCTTCGAGGAGTCCTGAGGAGGAGCAATGCCTCATATCTACCTAACAGACCCAAGAAGAGAATGGAAAGCTGCATTATTCATACAGTTGTCCATTGGTCTGTGGAGAATTGGCTCCACTACCCCTCAGAACTCAGATGCCTAAGTCCCTCATAGGAAAAGGTGGGATATTTGCATATAATCTATGCAATACTCCTATATAGCTCTTTCAGATTTCTTTAAACTCTCTCTAGAATGTGAATACCCAATATAATGTAAATGCTATGTAAACAGTTGTACTGTTAAGGAATAACAATAAGATCTGTGCATGTTTATTACAGGTGTAATTTTTTTCTCAAGTGTTTACAATCCAAGGTTGGTTGAGTCTACAGATGTGAAACCCATGGCTACGGAGAGCTGACTGCAATTACTTTAATTAGTAATGAGGAATAATTGCACTATGGTGAGTGTGAGGCACTTGCTAGTAGGTTGGGTTGGGTTCCTCACAAGCAGAGCCTGAGATAACGATCTTGGAACTTATTAGGAGATTTTTTTCTCAGAAAAAAGAGGACAAAAACCAAGGAAGGTGCTAAGAAAGGTTGTGATCACAGCTAGAATCAGGCCACAGCTCTGGAGAATCAATTTCTTGCTTTGAAGCAAGTGGGCTGGGCTTTTAAGGCCCCTGTGGATCAGTCACTGAGGGCTGCGAGGAGGAGGCCCAGGCCAGGAGTCCTCTGTTTGGCTGAGGGCCCTTCTAGGGGAAGTAAGGCAGCTAAAAAGGGGCAGCTATGGTTGTTTGCAGCCAACATTCCCGCAGCGGCCAGGAGGGGATGTTTTGGTCGAGCCCTGCAGCGTCTACTACACTTGTTCCCATCCAGCACTTGCTGATCAGTAGACATTTCAGGCCCCCAAATCATATCCTGTGGGATGAGGCTCCTCTGCAAACTATGACTCATGAATTTTACAGTTTGGAGTTAAAATAAACACAAGAAATGCCAGGACTCTTCTTGGCCCACTCACCAGAGCCTGGAGGGATTCCGTCTCAGCCTGGAGGCTCTGGACTTGGCACGAAGTGTTGTGTAACTCTATTCTGAGGGCTGCAGCCAGCTTCTCTTCCTGGGTCTGGGACACGCGGGCCACCTCCGAGTCTTGCTGTGGAAAGTCAGATCTCAGGGTGAGCAGGGATGAGCCCAGGCCCTGACCCCATCCTTCCTTCTCAACCTTTCTAATCTTTTGTGTTTAAGCAGAGGAGATGTATCTGTCAGATTTAAAAGCCCCCCTTTTGTTCAGGCCCGCTCACCAACTTGCATATGAAAAGTTACTTACTTTGAACATGCGATGCCTATAGATGGAATAACAGTAAAAAGATTTCCTAAAGCCTACAGGGTAGGAAATCTCCTTTGCTTCCTGTGTGCTAATAAAACAGTTCCCCTGCTTTCAGTTTCTTATACTTCCACCCAGAAAAATCTCAGGGACAGTCCTGTGTTGATTGGCAATGGGGGATCTCCTGAGAAATGTGGGGAGCGGCTATTTGGTTGCTGTGTGAACAGCACAGAGCATGCTGTATGAGTGAGGATGGCTGAGGTGTTGCTAGGTGACATAATCTAATGGACTGCACTCCATATTCAGCCCATCACTGAATGAAACATCATTATGTGATATATGGCTGTATTATTAAATAGTATCACCCCTCCCTTGCTTTGTTATTGTACTAAATATATCTTAGTAATTATCCTGTATCAGTAAAGAGCAGTTCATTACATCCTTTTCAATGGCTGCATTGCATTTCCTACCTTGGAAGTACCATAACGTATTTAGAAGGCCCTGCTGATGGACACTTAGGTTGTTTCTAGAATTTTCTTATTACAGAGAATGACCTTACTTACAGTCTTCATTTTCTGCTCAAGGGTGTGCTTCTGAGAGTTAATTCCTATAGTGGGCTTACTGGTTTCAAAGGTAACTCTTTGTGATCTTGGTGAATGTTTCCAGATTTTCCTTAAAAGAACTTGTAACCCCCACGGCAGTGACAGATAAAACCCGTTGCCCACATCATCAAACAAGGATCATAGTTTGGTGGTCCCCATTTCCTTGTAAAAACCAGTGTAGCTAAAATTGTGAAAGTCTGTTTTGAACCTTAGCTACAGAGCAAGATGAATGGATTCTGATTCCTCTCCAGAGATTTAGGGGAACTGGTCCTCTTTGCTGGGAAAAGGTGAAAAATAAGGGATCACCCTCACTTTTTCAGTGAAGTCTGATGGAATGTTTCCTAGCCAATGGTGTGGGAGGAAAAGGACCCATTTTGTCATAGGTTACTGGCTTTCTGAATTTATCATTTTTGCTACATGTGAATACTTATTTATAAAAGAATGCAAAACATAGTCCAATTTAATTGACCATCTAAGCACTCCCGAGTCAAATCTCATAGTATCTTCAACTGTTTTTAGAAAGCTGCCAACAGCTTTACAGAATGACCACTAGAGACTTGGGAATGGCTGCGGGAGTACAGAAGCTGGGCCCAGCTCTGACTGGTTGGCCAGAGACTCAGCCCTGCCCACAGATGACAGCGAGCGAAGATTGGTAATCGCAGGATGACTCCCTTTCTGACCACTATGCAGCAAAGACCACGACGTGGAAGCTTTTAGAAGATAAGCTTACGAACACATTGGCTATATGCATTTTTATATGTTAAAAATAATAGTAGCCAACATATGAGTTTGTAAAAGTTGCTAGGAGTTGGATAATACCAACACAATTAACATGTTATTAGGCATTTACTCTGAGCCAAGTACCATGCTGAGAGCTATAAATCTATTTTCTCCTTTAATTTTGATAACATATGAAGCAAATGTCATCATTACCCTTGTTCTACATGAGGAAACTGCGGCATAGAGATGGAGGGATTTGCTGAACCAGAGGTGCCTTCTTAGCGGGGTGCAACTTGGCCACTTCTGCCAAGCCACCCATTTCAGACCCTTGAAGTTGGAGGTGTCTTTTAGGTGGATCTCTTTGTTCTCAGGCATTAACATGCATCAGCATTGTATCACATGGGGATTTTGTGAAAGTATAGGCTCAGATGCTGGGGGTCCCCTGGCTCCTGGAAGCAAGATTCTATATTGCTACAGAAACAGCCTTATTTCCATAGATAGAGGACAACTAGAAAATTAATGCTGAGTCTCACGTTCTGTTTCCTCTTCATTGAAAGGTGAGATTAATAAGAATAAAGGAAGTGTTAAAGACCTATCAACACCAAGTGGCTTCCTCCTAGTTTAACATTGGAAGAGAAAAAGAAATTCCTTTTATCACTGTGAGTTCCAATATCTTTGATATTTTATTCTTTCTTAAATCAATGTGGCACAAGCCACATTGCTTGCCAGTTAATATCTTTAACTCACCTAAAATATTACACATTCTTTTCCAATAGCTTTTGAGATTTATGCGTGCTGATTACTATAATAACTCTATGTCTATTTCCATTTCAATCCAGTGCCTCCAGATTTCTCCTCACAGGCCAAATAGCAGGCCCTGAGCACAGGCAGGTAGGACTGTGTTTTGATGCTCAGTAGTTGTCACGGTCTGTGATGAGATTCAAACATCGTGGTCACCAGGTTTTAAAATCTGCCTAGAATCTTGGGTTTACTGTGCAGGGGCTGGGCTGCTCATGTTTGCACTCTACCTATATTTCTGGGGTAGGAGGGTAGGTTGACATTTAGAAATAGGATAAAGATTTTCAAACTTCACTATCAAGTCACAACCAAGTATTTGAGAGTCTGGTTGTCAGAAGTACAAATAGGAGAAGAAGCAACAGAGAAAAGAGCTGACCTGCTATGTTTAGTGTCATAGCTATTCCTGCACCCTGCCTTGGCCGTGGCCCTCACCTGTGATGTGAGAGGAGGGTGGATTCTTATGAGAAGGCAGAGTGTGGAGAGAGTGACTACACTTCCTGATCTTTGAAACAAGAGGCACATATTGAAAGATCATGTATTTTCCCCTTCCTTTCTCCATCCCTCCTTCTTTCCTGTCTTTCTTTTATTTAATTTTTTTTCTTTCAGTACTGGAGACTGAGCCCAGGAAGCACTAGGCTACATCCCTAGCCCTTTATATTTTATTTTGGGACAGGGCTTCACTATGTAGCTCTGGTTGTCCTTGAACTTCCGATCCTCTCACCTCAGCTTCCTGTCTACTAGGATTATGGGCATTTGACACTTTGCCTGGCTCTAGTTCTGCCACTTTCTAAATGTGTGACCTTGAATAAGCTACCTGATCTGTCCATGATTCAGTTTCCGCCTCTGTAAAGTGGATAAATTCATCAGAGCTATCTAGATGAAATGAGAACATACTTGTGAAGTGCTTAGAATATACTTGCTAAGTGCTTACATGCGTGGCTGGGACTGCTTTTCCAGAATGTGTGTATCTTCCTAGTAGAGGAGTGGCCTTTATCTATCCCCGCCTCCTGCTTGCACTAGTCAACCTCCACTTCAGATCGTGGGTGCCCTGTGTTCAGGGACAGTTTCTTCTTCCTTTTGCCCTCTGGAACCTAGCATGCCTCTGTATAGCCAGGACACACTCAACAACCTTTTGCAAAGGTTGAGCATGTACCAGGCACAAGCTCAGGACTCTAGAAGCAGAGGAATTAGACCAAATCTCCCTTTCATTAGCAGAATCAGCAGCCATTATTATTAGTATTACAGTGGTTGCCAGTCACTTTACAGTCACACAGTGTCATGTGCTATTTAGTTGAGAAGAGCCTGGGACAGGGAGCACCCACACCCCGACTGCCCCCCGCCAGATGCAGGGTTTATTTGGAAGAAGCTGGATGCCACTCCACCTGTGACAGCAGACCTCCTGAGTGGGAATTACAAAGCGCACGACTCTCTCACAATCTGAAACCTAAGTTTTGCAGAACAGCCGGCCTGGCTGGGCAAGGCCAGGTTTCTCTTTGTGCTCCTTTTTGGCACAGGCCCAACTCCTAGACTCTGTGGAAGCTGCCAGGGGAAAACATGGACAAGCAAATGGCTTTGTGGATTTGCCTCCCATCTTGGTTGAAACTGAGCACGCTCTGTTGACAAAAGCAGCAGAAGAGGCTCAGCAATAAGTTTAATTCTGAGGAAAAAATAGATTTTTCTTCTTCAAGTGATTATTAGAGAAACTATTTTTGTTCTGGTTTATTGAGATTATCCTGTCCCTAAGAAAAAGGGACTCAGCCACTTTGTTTCATTATAGGAGACTTAGTAAGTGTGGGAGGTGGACCACAGTATTGTCATTTCTCAAGAATTTCAGTTGTTTCATGTTTGAAAATCTATTTTAGAGGTAGAGTCCCTATACGTGTGTGTGTGTGTGGGGGGGTATTGGAACAGAACCAGGATAATCACACTGAGCTATATTCTTAGTCCTTTAAATTAAAAAACAAAATCTAGAGACAGGGTGTTGCTAAGTCATTAAGTTGCCCAGGCTGGGCTTAAACTTGTGATCCTCCTGCCTCAGCCTCCTAGAGTGCTGGAATTACAGAGAAGTACCACAACACATGCCTGGGTTCTTACACATTTTATGGGAAGGATACAAGATATCTGAGATAAACTTTGGGATCCGTAAGGTCGAGGAGCCAGGGAAGAGCATCTTTTGAAGCCAGGGACTTTGTATCCTTGGCGTCAAAGCAGGACCCTACATCTGCTTTGTGCTTGACAAACAGGTGTTGATTGAACAAAAGTGGCACGTCCTTGGCTGAAGGTAGATCCCTGTACAGACAGCTGCACAGATGCTAGTTGTTGCCCAGCTGAGATTTGAAAGCGCAGTACAGATGAGCAGGGCCTGAGAGTGCCCTGTACAATGACCGTGTATTGTTTTTAGTAGAGTAAGGAACTGGGCAGAGACTGGGCAGCACTCGCCTCTGTGAGAAAGTCTGCTCCTGTTCCCCTCCAGAAGCTGCTCTGGGGGCAGAGATGGAGCTCAGCAGCGCAGTGCCTGCATGGCAAGAGCAGAGCCCTGAGTCTGATCCCCGGTACCAGCTCTGCTTGTTTCTACCTGGCCACTGCAGCGTGTGGCAATGGAAGCCAAACTCTGGCCTCGCTGCCTCCTGCAGCAAATAACTCCACCTCACCGGCCAGCTGAGGGTGTATTTTGAAAGCTCCCTAGAATCACCATAGTTTAATTAAGAAGACAAGAGACAATCTAGGAGCACATGTGAAACTTACATTGTGAGAGAGCACTCATTTCTAACACAGAGCCACTAGGAACCATTAATAAAAAATTCAAAATATAACAAAAATGGGCAAATGATATAGTCTAAGAGTATACACAGAAGCCAATATGTGTGAGATCAGCATATAGAGAGATGATATGCTTATATTCTTAGGATATGAGAAATGCAAAATAGAGCTACAGTTTAGACTATTTTTAAGCTAAAATATGGGCGGAGAGCACACAGTATTGGAAGGATGTAGGGAAAAGGCATTCTCAGATATTTCTAAAAGGAATTTAAATTTTTGCAATATTATTGACAGTAATTTGGCAATTTTTTTTTAAAAAAGTTACTGTTCGCCTCCCTGGTAAGCAGCTGTGGCTCGAGCAAGTGGTGAGTGACCCAGGAGGAGAATCAGCCAGACAGCGTCTCTGGAGATCCACACCATGTTGGAACTTAGGGTGCTGGGCAACAAAGGAACCTGCTGGCCTCACATCCCCCCAACCCTGTTAGCAAATGGGAGCCAGAGTTCTGAGCATCTCTTGGGAGGTTGACCATATGCAATGTAGTAAATAGGGGGGATTTCCTTCTACCATCTCTTTGAAGGCAAATATTGTTATCACTATTTTGCTTTGTTCTGATTAATTGTATTGCTCTATTCAATACTCTGTTTTGATAGGTTTTATGATGCTCTGTATTAGGTTTGACTTTGCTATACCTGATTGAAAGGACAACTATTGTGAAGATAACGAGATATACAATGGTACCTATTACTGTTATCCTGGTAACCTGCTGTGAAGTTCTGTATCAATTTTACTGCATTGTCTCTATTGGCTTTGTTCTGTCTTGTTCACTGTATTTTACTACCTTCAAAATGATAATAATAAAAAAGAAAATAATAAATTACTGAGGATATTCTTTTAAGGCCAGCAATCCCATATCTAGGAATTTATCTAACAGACAAATTTCAATATTTGGAAATGAGAGATATACAAATCTAGTGGCTGCAATATTATTTGTAATAGCAAAAGAGAGAGTCACCTAAATGCACATCAACAATCTACGGGCTAAATACGTTCAGGGGCATCCCTTAGCTAGAATAGGAATTGGCGAGCTTTTCTGTACAGATCAGATAGTATTTTAGGCTTTGCAGGCCATGTGGTCTCTGTCACCAGCATGCAGCTCCACTGATGTAGTGCAAAAGCAGCTATAGAAAATATGTAAAGGAATGCACATGGTTGTGTTCCAATAAAATTTTATTTGCAAAAACATGAGTGGGCCACTTTTGACTTATGGGCCATGGTTTGCTGCCCCTTGTGGTATAATATTGCAGCTATAAGCATTATGCTCTGAATAGTATATAAAAGAGAGGGAATATATACATAATCCCTTGTATATAAGCATAAAATATCTCTGAAAGGATATATGAAGAAATAACATTAATTTTCCCCCAAAGCAAAGAACTAGGCGGCTGGGACATGGGTTTGATGATATTTATTACTTTTGTATATTTTGAATTTTGAACAAAGTAAAGGTATTATCCATTAAGAATAAAATAAAAGTAAATTAAAAAAAGGATAGAAACAAACAGAAGCTTTTGGTAGTACCCCCTCTGTGAGGTTGAGGTGTGGAAACACTAGGTGATTCCCCACCAGTGTTCGTTGTGACTACGGCCAGTCCATCCACACTGGGTTCCATTTGCACACTGCGGGACCTGGATTATAGACACTGAGGGTTTCTGTCCTTTCTATCCTCCTTGAAAGGAACCCTCCCAGTTGGCTAATATGGCAATGTCACATTAGGCCTCCTTACAGACTGGAGTCAGGGTAGCAGAAAGACCCATTTAAATCCAGCTGCATAGATCTTAGAAAATATTCACCCTTTTTGTTAAAAGCAAGCCAGGAAAAGCATAAACAGAATAGACTGTATGAAATATGTGCCCTTCTCAGGCAAATTGTTATATATAGTAAATATGGATAACAGAGATGTGCTATCCAATATTTCTAATGTCTTCACTAGAACCTAGAACTATGCTGTCTAAGATTGTGGCCACTGGTCATATCTAGCTCCTAAAATAAGAATTAAATAAAACTAGATAAAATAAAAATGTCTGTCCCCAGTCACATTTCAAGTGCTGTATGACCACATGTGGCCAGTATCTGCCATCCTGATTTACTGCACAGGCTGTGAGATATTTCTATCTTTGCAGAAATTTCTAGTGAGTGGTTTTCTTAGATGATTTCTAATGTCTCTTCTGGCTTTCAGACTTCCAAAACCAGAAATGTCCCCGTTCATTTCAATCTACTCAATTCCCTTCATTCTTAACAATCTGTCCCTGAGTCTGGGGAAGGGACAATGCAGCCCAGAGTTCTTTATCTCAGATGCATTGAGTGGTCCTGCTACAAGTGCAAACCTCCAGTCAGAGCCACAGCATGAGAGTAAGCTGTTTGTCATGGGGTTTCCTCCCCTTCAGGACCATACAGGAGGATGAGGTTTCTCTTAACCATGTGGCCACCAGTTTGTGCTGTTCATTGATGAATAAGACTTTTGTGACTATACACACCAAACAACTGCAGCAAGTGAGGGACAGAGCATGGAGGCTTTAATCCTAGAGCCGTAAGAATTGAATCTGCTGACAACTCAGAAGATGAATGCAGCCTCTTTACTGCCTTGACAGTCACTGTAAGACCCTGAGCAGAAGACCTGCCAGCCATGCCCAGACCACCAAGCCACGAAACTGTGGGATCAAAAACGTGTGCTGCTGTAAGTCACTAAGTTCTCAGTAATTTCATACCAAGTAATAGACAACTATCACAACTTACTACCTGGGGGGTCACTGCAGGGCCATCATGGGCAAACACAAGTGGGACAGGTGAACCTTTTGAAATCCAAATGGCTTTATTCAGAAACTTTGGAAGACTTTTGCTTATCAAGTGGCCTCAAGAAATCACAAGAAAAAGATCAGTTGGAAAAAAACCCAAAACATTAGGTTCTTCTCATCATAGACTAGCTCTGGCATGAAAGAGAATGAGTATATATTCAAAAAGTGGCTTTTTGGCTTCCCAGGACATCGTAGTCCTGTTGGTCAAAAAGGACTTTGGAAATGGCTGCAGTTTGTGGAAGAAACACTTAGCAGGAATAGTGGAGAAAGTAGTTGCTTCCTCTTTTTATTTTCTTCTCCTTTCCCTCCCTCTTTCTTTTTCCCATCTCTCTTTCCCTCTCTCCTTTCTTCTTTTCCTCCCAGTAAATATTTCTGTAAAACAAGAGTCAAAATAGCTGCTTTTTTTGTGCTGGGGATTAAACCCGGGGCCTCACATTCACTAGCCAGGACCTCCACATCCTCAGCCTGAGCTGCAGCTTTTGAGGCAGCTGTGAGTACTAGAGGGCCAGAGAGCCCACCAAGTTCCAGTGCCCTGAGGGAGGAGGGTTGAAAGTTTAACTCGGGCCAGGCAACTCCATGACACAGTGAGACCTTGTATTAAAATAAATTTATAAACAGGATAGGGATGCAGTTCAGCATGAAGCCCCTGGGTTCAATCTCCATAAGAGAAGAAGGAGGAGAAGGAGAAGGAGAAAGAGGAAGAAGAGGAGGAGGAGGAGGAGGAGGAGAAGGAGGAAGAGGAGGAGAAGGAGAAGGAGAAAGAGAAGGAGAAGGAGGAGGAGGAGAAGGAGGAGGAGGAAGAGAAACAGAAGGAGAAGGAGATGGAGGAGGAGGAAGAGAAGGAGAAGGAGAAGGAGAAGGAGAAGGAGTCTGGTATCCTCCCTGGGTTATCAGCTTTACCTTTGAATTTTAGGTCTTTAACAATGATTGATGGGGCGGCTCCACTGGGAAGGAGGACCCTAAAATAATGCAATATGGTGAAGGGCAGGGTGGAGTGTGGTTATGTCTGGAATACTCTTTTTTATTGGTCCTCCCACAGACTGGAAACATTATGGCATTTGAGTTCCAGGAAACAGGAGAACGACAGCAGACCTCTCAGGGACCTGCCAAGGTGGCCTTTTTAAAGTCAGCTGGTGGGCTGGGGAGGTAGATCAGTGGTAGAGCACTTGTCTAGTGTGTGAGAACTTGGCTTCCATCCCCAGTGCAGCAAAACAAAGCAAAGCATTAAAGGGTAACTGGTTGCAGACTGGGCGGGGGGACATATTCCATGGTGTGGTGCTGTGTTATAACAAGAAATATATATTTTGTATATTTAGTCTTTGTCTCTGGCTTCTAGTCAGAGCTCCTAAAATTTTTATAATTTCTTTAGTGAGAAGAATCATAGGTGCTTTTGTTTTAACTGGTCTTTTCTCCAACTCCTGAAATAGCTTCAGAGAGAAAACAGTGAGAGGAGTGTGTCTTTTCTGGTCATTCATTCAAACCCCTTTGAAGCACACCTGAGTGTATGTGAAGGAGGTGTCTTTAGGAGCATGCCTGAGGGTGGGCTCTGGTTGCTAGGGAAACTCCTTGTGCAATCTGGGGAGAGAGGGACTGAGTCAATTAAAGCAGACTCAATCTCTGATGGTGATTCAATTAATCATGTCTAGGGTGAGGCATGAAGAGGTGCTGGGAAGGGGGTACCTCTGAGAGGCAAGGGAGCTCTGTGTCTCTTTCCAACACCTCACCTTACGTATCTCTTCCTTGACTGTTTTGACTTGTTTATTTTATTTTTTGGTACCAGGGATCAAACTCAGGACCTTGCCCTTACCAGGCAAGCACTTGAACCACTGAGCTAAATCCCCAGCCCCTTGACTTGTATCTTTTAGAGTGAAAAAGTAAAAGTAAGTAAAGTGATTCCCTGAATTCTGTGAGCCATTCTAGCAAGTTATGGAATCTGAGAAAGGAGCTGTGAAAATACCCAATTTATAGGCAGTTGGTGAGACATATGGAAGGGCCAGACTTGAGACTGTCATCTTAAGTAAGGACAGTCTTGTAGGACCAAGCCTCTCACTTATGGGGCCAGGTAGATGGGTTCCAGGATGGAACTGAATTCTAGGACACCCAGTTGACATTTGGAGAATTGCTTGATTTGGAAGAAGCCTACACATTGAATGTGTTATATAAAAATTACAGGTGGTCATTGTTTTGTAGCAAACTCCTACACTTATCCCCAGCCCAGGTTAAAAATCAAAATGGAATCACTCATGCTGACATTCCACATCACCACACTGAGACTAAGTTGTTTGACTCTCTGAGAAGTTAGGGTGAGACAGCTAGCAACCAAATTTTTCAGAGGTTGGCACTCAGTTGGCCTGACAGTGAAGTTCCCTTCAGCTTTAATCTTCACACAAAAAAGGTCACCTAAAGTTCTTGCTGCTTACCAACTAGTTACAGTACTTTTATATTTTTTGGTCTCCATGTCCTCACCCTACTAGGAAAGTAATTTTGAAATGACCAATCTGCTTTTTTGCTTTGGTTTCTGCATTCTTCAACCCTTTTCTGCCTGTAAAACCAACCTCTTCTGCCCATTCCAACACTCACTGTATTTCATGGTGTAGTATATTGCCTGATTCTGGAATTGAAAGGTATAAGGATCACCACACTATATTGTGATTTTATCCTTTGACAGGAGTAGTGCTAGAAGCATGTGAGTGCTTAGAAAAAATACTTTTCTTGTGGTTTTTATTTCCTCTTGTACCTGGCTAAGCGGGGGGTTCAGAGTGGCAGGACATGATCTACATGAGCTAAACATAACGATTCCATAAGAAGGAACCAGAGTGTAAGGTACTCAGGACCAGCCTGGCCCTCCAATCACTGCGCCCCACTCACTGAGCCATGTAGCTCTGGAAGCTTAGACACCCGGACTTTCAAGGTTCCTGACATTCCCAAAAGCGTGGCTGCAGGGAATGTGGCTCCCATGTGGGTCCTAGCCAGAACCTCTGAAGCAGCCTTTAACAATACAAACATAAAAAGGGTTGGCAGGTAAGTTATAGCAGGTGCTTTGGCACCGCCTCTATCCTTTAGCCCTTCAAAATGCAGTACTGCTCCTTCCCACATCCCACACCCCTGCCTGGATCTTTCCTTGTGGCCCTCAAAAGGTCACTCTACTAGCAGATGGTGCAGGGCTGATAGGGCGTGGTGTTAAAACCGGGCCTCACACCTCTGCATCCGATGCCTTCTCTAGAATGGGCCTCCATGTGCAGGGGTAGCTGCTTTCATAATACACGCTGTGTTGATTCTGTTCTCTGCTTCTCCCTTACTGGCATTTCCTTGGTCCTCTCATCCCCTCCCCATCCAAATAAAGGACTTCCGCTCCAATATTCGTCTAAAGATTTGCTTCTGGAGGACCCTAAACTAAGAGGTAAGTTAATCATGTTAATTAATTTCCAGCCTCCTTAGGCTGAAAGGTAATTAAATGCATGTTTGCATTTTCTTGACAAAAGCTTTTGAAAGCCGTGTGTGAAGCCATTTCACATTTATGCTTTGCTGCCAAGAAACAGACAAGAGATGCTTGGGACAGACAAATGTCAGCCCCCGAGGGCAAAACTGCATCTGACAAAACCATTTATTGGAGGAATTCTGGCCGTCAGTTCCCATCTCTGTTGATGATCAGAGGAATTCACTCATTCTGCAAATATTTTCTGAGCTCTGCCTCTCTGCAAGAGGCCCAGGCAGCACTGGCCAAACTAAAACAAGTCCTGTCTGTTTCTCTGAGCTGGAGCTTTCAGATTACACTATTGAAAACACACTAATGAATCTGTTCAGAATTGATGTTTGAGTTACTATGGGGCTGGTGATGATTCTCAGAGGAGTGAGGCGTGACTATTAATGACCGGGATTGTTTTCATTTTCATACTAAGCAGGATTTATTTCTGGTAATTATAATGTCCCAACCACTTCCCCCCAAAAATGATTCCTGCAGTGTAGTGGACACCCTAGCAGAGCCAGCACAGAAGCAAGGTTGCCAACCACTGGAATTAACTTTGTGGACAGAGGTCAGAAAGAATAATGTAGTCCAATTGCAGAAAAAGGACCTTAGACCAACAGCCTGGAAAGTTGAACTTGCTGCTGCCAACCAGCTGTGTGGCCTTGGGAAATCAATTGTCCCCTCTAACTCTTAGTTTCCATACCCTAAAATGAGGGAATAGGATTAGATGGTATTGATGGTATTCAGTGTTGTTAAATATTCATGAGTCTCTTAAAAGAGTCAAAGTCAGGCTGGGTGAGTTGGCATATGCCTGTAATCAGCACTCTGGGAGGCCGAGGCAGGAGGATCATTAAGTTTGATCCCAACTTGGGCAATTTAGTGACTCAGTGAGACCTTATCTCAAAATTTAAAATATTTAAAAAGAGCTGTGGACATAGTCTAATGTAAAATCCATGTGTTCAGTTACCGGTACTGGGAAAAAAAAAATCAAATCTGTGGCTTAGTTTCATTTTACCTCTGTGTCTCTCTGCCTCCTATCAGCTTGGGTAGAAAGAGGACTTCATTTTGTAGTTACTAGGCCCCATTTTTCTATAAGAAAATATAAGCGATCTGCTTAAGAAATTGATGATTACAAAGAAAATAAATTATTGAAAAGGGACAGTGGATGGAGAGATGGGGGTGGTGAAAGATTTTGTATGGGCTGCTAAAAGTTGGGGTGTAGAATTGGGGAGGACCCTGCCAGGGTGGTGGTCCCTGTTGGTCATTTAGGGGGCAGGGAATTGAAGGACATGGTAGAAGAAAGCACGGAAAAGGCTCTACTGTTTCCTTTGGTAGCTTTATGACTGTCATAATTCTCTAGCCTGGCTGCATGTTAGAATCAGCCAGACAGCTTTAGAAAACCACAGAGTCCCTGCGCTCCTCTGCTTTAAGTAGTCTGGAGTGGTGCCTGGGCACTGGCATTTTGGAAAATGCTCTGAGATCATTCCATGGTTCAGCCAGGATAGAGACCCACTTACTGATAACAAGAGCTCAGAAACAGCCCTGTTGCCTTATCTCAAAGGTCAATTTGTTTTCCCTGCTTTCACACATTCTTCTTCCTTTTCTACTCCATTTATATGCTACCTTAAAATTCCAAAGCCATGAATGGGTGGGAGATGGGGAAGGGAAGAATAGACCTTCTGCGTTCTATTTCCCGGTAATTCCTTTGGTAATTATGAAGGTTAGTAAATGTTGTTTTTCCCCCTGTGAATGTAACTGGTACTACAGTCCTTAAGAAAATGTGAGAAATACTTAAATACCCTACTGTACCTATGAGGAGTTGGCAAACTACAGCCCCCAGGTCTAATCTAGCCCATCTCCTGTTTCTGTAAATAAAGTTTTATTGGAACGCGGTCATCCTCATTTGCTCCCTGTTATCTCTGGCTGCTTTCACACTGAAGTTGGCAGAGCTGAGTGTGCCACAGACACCATCTGGCCTCGAAAGTCTAAAATATTTACTATGCAGCCCTTTACAAAAAAGCCTTTGGTCTCTGGCGTACACCATTCTGTAATCACCCCCCACCTCCCCCCATTTTACTTTTTAGCATGAGCATTTCCCCATGTTATTGTAAATGCTTCATAAAGGTCGTTTCTAATGGCTATTTTATATTTCATCACACGTAATATAATTACATTGTGCCTTTCTCCTTTTCCTAGTGCACTGGCAAGCAGAAACACTGAAATGATACCCAGGATTTGGAGGCAGATTTATTTAACATCCTAGGCACTGACTAGGAATCAGTGCTTTTTCAAAATGTGAAGCCCTGAAGGCTTAGGGAGGGGAGTTTTTATGGGGTTGTCAAGGGGGCGTACAGAGGTAGAGTATGTAGTACTTGGCTGCCTTGACTGGTTGGTTACAATATGTATTATAGTGATCAGGTACAGATCACAATGACCAGCTGTTTTTAAAAGATAGAGGCCACCAGAACTGCGATAGGAATTATTACCTGGACAACTGAAGTGCATTGACTCAGGGGGAGTGTTTTTGCCGCAGCAGTGCTAAACATTTATGTACACTTTTTGCCTTCAGATTTTTTGCTCTTATAATGCCTCAGTGTGTGCATTTGGATGTAACTATTTGTATTTTCTTTTCTTTTTATTACAGTGCTGGGGGTGGGACCTAGGACCTGTTTATGCTCGGCAAGTGTTCTATTGCTGAGCTACATCTCCAGTCTCCATTTTCAACTCCTCCTTTAAGATATTGTCCAGATTATTCAGCTAGTAGGCAGGGATATTTTAACACTCTCAATACATATTACCGAGTCCTGTACTCAAAGATGCAGTACTAGTTTGTGTTCTTCAGTGGCACAGTCAAGAATCTACTCTTCTACTTGCTCACCAACAACATCATTTTGGACCTTTTCTGCTTTCTGGTGGGTAAACACAAGCCTATTATTTTAATTTGCATTTCATCAATGTCTAACAACATTGACCTTGTTATTAGACAGTTGCATTTCCTCCTCTGCACGCTGACTGCTCTTGTCTTTACTTAGTCCCTTCTGTGTAGGACAGAGTGTAGAATGCTGGTCCTGCTTCTTACCTTGGCTTGGAGCAGGGCTCCAGTCTCTGCCCGGTTCTTTTCCACATCTCTCTCCCAATGAATTCTGATCACTTCAAGGATGTCATCCAGGCTAGTGCTGATGGGAACATCCATTTGTTCCAGCTCAGATCCTCCCAGCTGTTTGTACAACATCTTCACATCCTGAAAACAATATATGCCTTGGGTGAGTTCTGGCAGAGGAAGGAACTCTAGAGAATTCTATCCAGGTGAAGGCCAGCTCTTAACTGGGCTTCTCATTCTGCTACTGCCAAGCCCAAGATAACAGAGACAGACAGAGTCCCTGCTGGATTTTCTTTTCCTAAGAATGCATTTCTTAGGTTTTCACAAGCCCTGGCCAAAAGCAAAAATCAAAATAAATAAATAAAGCAAGCAACAACAGCAAACTTAAGAATCAAATCAAGTTCAGCTAATAGAGATTTGAAGATAACTTTGGGGTTACTGCTAATAGAGAGAGGGAAGAGGGGGAAGTGGGTTCACAGACTTTGGTTAGCCGAAGAAGAGACACAAGGAGGAACTTGTGTTGCTGAGTGGGTTTCGGCTTTTTCAGCTAGAAGCACATTAGGCAACAGCATGTGTGAGGTGGGTTAGAATCAGTGCAGTTCTTTAGGGAACCACCATGTGACTGTGGAGGAATCTTTCCGTCATATCGCTCGGGGATCTGACCTCATTGCATTAATGGGTATGTGGAAACCATAGCTTTGGTCTTCCTGCAGAGTTATTTTGTTCATCTTGTACAGAGTTGAGGAAAAAGTATGTCATATCGAATGCTTTGGGGGAGGGAGACCCCTTCCAACCCAACACAGAATCCACCACTCACTTCTGCTCAGTCCTATTGCTGCCTTCTGAGGTTCCAGCCCAGTCTCTGGAGCCATCTGACTTGGAGACCTTTGGACCCACTACACAGGCTTGAAAATATTTTGCTGGTATTTTCTCCTTTAGGGCTTGGTAACCAATGGAGAGAGGTTGAGAACACCCTGTACCCTATGTTGGGCAGTAGAGTCAGAAGAGTACTCACTCACATGGCCCACCCAGCAAGCTCAGTGCCACCTACCTCTTCATAGCTCCTTGACAGAAAGCCAAGTTCTTCTTTCAGACTTTCTATTTGGCCCTCCAGATCCGTTTTGGTCAAATTAGCTTCATCAATGACTTTATACAGAGAGTTAATTTCATCTTCCATTGCCTTTCGAAATGGCTGCTCATTTTCATATCTGCAGATAAAGGAACTTAATCAGCGTAGCTGGGTAACACAAAAGGAAAACAAAATCAGATTATCAATGTTACCAAAAGGTCAATTATATAGTAGGGAACAAATGTTAGGTCACTGTTCCAGTAACTTTGAGGGCACCAGCACTGCAACTGTCATAGGTTGATTCATTAACAGGAGAGTGATTGTGATCAGCTTCTGATAACCTGGCTTCACGGGGCACTGGGAACACAGGGCTCCAGGATCGTCTTCTTCAGGAGTTCAGATCGGGTCGGGGATCCAGCGTCTTCATCACTATCCTGAACTGTCCTGCTTTTCACCTGAGGACCTAGTCATTGCTAGGGACATGATCAGTGCCAACTGGAGATCACAGGGAATATGTTGGGATTCTACACTGCAAACCCAAATGCCTTCAGAGGTCACTGGGAGGATGTAGATGAGAGGCCACCGGAGTCAGGGCTGCAGGGAGAGACAGGCGTAGAAGCACATGACAGAGCTCCTATTTCACCTACAGGAGGTACTGCTGCTTCGCCCGCCCTCCCCACTACCGCTGCGTGGGAAGGGGCTTAGCCTGGGGGCCAGTTCTCGTAAGGAGAAATGAGAAGCATAGATTGATATACATTTATATTAAAATCTCTGGACTTGTAAAGATTTACAACTTTTGAAGAGATGGTGGGGTAAAAACCAGCAGCAAAGTACAGGCTCTCTGGGACCTGGAATTGAGACACCTGGAAAACAATCACTTGGTGAATTTAAAAACAAGAAGTCGATCTCCAGAAACTGGGAGGGAGCTGATAGAAAAACTAGAAACTATAGGAAAATCTGGAGGAATAGCACAATGCATAGAAAACAACAAAAAAGTGTCTGCTAACTCTGGGTCCCTGGGGAGGGAAGGAGATTTTTTTCAGCTACACAAGGTAAAGCTGGAGAGGGTCAGCAACCCCAGGAATAACAACAGACCAGGATGGCAGGGCCGTGCCCAAGGAAAGCCCATGGTTACTATAAACTGCAAAAGGCCATGGAGTTTTACTCTGAAAATAATTCCCACATGGCAGGCTAGAGTTGAAGAAGAAATCCAGAGCAGTACCTGCCCTATTTGTTTAATTGGGAGCCATTTTGGGGAGGAGTTGTTTAAAACTGAGCTACAGAATAACTACAGAACAGCTATACTTCAGGGTTTCTGGGGTCACCCTACCACAGTGACTGGGTGGAAGGTGGCAACAAGAGAGAGTTGTGGAGAAGTTTAAGGAAGATAAGTAGGTTATCAGTAGATAAGGAAGGACATGGAGTCCTTTCTATAGTAAGAAATTAGGCTGGCTATGAGTGATTTTTGGAGGGGGCTTGATTTTAAAGTATTGGTATTAAGTCCAGTGGTCTGTTTGACATCCTGTCTCCCATCTTACTGCTTACATCAACATCGCTCAGTGGTCCTTTTGTTTCTCCATCTGCCAACATGATCAGGGGGACACCTCAGCCTTGACTGTTGACACAGCCTGGGATATCCCAGTGCTTGGGAGGCTGAAGCAAGAGGATTACAGCAAGTTTGAGATCAGACCAGGTTATATAGTGAGTTCAAGGTCAATCTGAACTACATAGCAAGATCTTGTCTCAGAAAACAAAAGAACAACAAAACAAAATACTTCAAACAAACTCAAAGCCAACTCATGGGGCATTGACAGGGAGGAAATCAAAAGCCAAACAGCAGAATTATATGAAGTGACAAAAAAAGAAAGAGGAGAAGGGGAGGGAGGAGGAAGAGGAGGAGAAAGTAAAGTCCAGCTCAGTGAGGTGTTTGGAGAGCTCAAAGATGGTATAACCAAGTAGCTAATGGACTTACCCTGTTTCTCCAAAAATAAGACCTAACTGGAAAACAGTCTGCCTTGAAAACTAGAGATCAAAAGATGCTAGGCACATTCAGCCTGTCTTTGCTTTACCTGCCAGCTCTATTTTCTTGCTTGCTGGCTACTCTGAAGGCAGATAAGCCAGGAGTAGCTAATCAGCGCAGGTGTTTTGTTCTCTAGTTTTCAAGGCTGATTATGATTTTTTAACCTATGTTTTATCTTTTAGAAAACATGGTAGTAAACACAATGACCAGTGATCTTAATAAGACACTAATAAAAAGCAGGCTAAGATAACAACATGACACAAAACATGAATGACCAGTTTAGCCAAGAATTAAGAGTTCACGAAAAGGTACCCAATTGAAATCTAGCAGATAATTCTATTGGAAATATGGGCAGCACAAGTGGCCAGTGTGAGGATAGAGTGTCAGCACGAGAAGATAGGGATGAGACAAGTGACCACATACTCAGAGATATCTTAAAAATAACAAAAGAACATGAAAAATGGACACAACAGCTCAATACAAACAAGACTAATCCAAGATCAACTGGAATTAGTGAAAAGTCAGAAGACAGCAAGAGTGCTGTGAGAACCTGTTTACAGAAATAATAGCAGAAAACTTCGCAAGTATGGGGAGAGAACTTGATACACAGATAATCAAGGCATGTCGAACACTGAACAGCCATGATCAGAAAATAACTTCTCACTGGACGTGCTGGAACATGCCTGTAATCCCAGCACTCTGGAGGCTGAGCCAGGAAGATTGCTGTGAGGTCATGGCCAGCCTATACTACATAGCAAGACCCTATCAAGAAAGAGAGAGAAAGAGAGAGAGAGAGTTAGTTCTCCTTCTTCATGACATATTACAGTCAAAATCTCAGAAGTCCAACATAAGGACAGAATATTAAAAGCTATTAGAGAAATGCAACAAATCACTTATAAAAGTAAACCTATTAGAATTACAGCAGGTTTCTCAACGCAAACATTCAAGGCCAGGGGAGCTTGTAGTGAAGTGTTTCAAGCCCTAAGAGAAAATAACTGCTAACCCAAACTGATATATCTTGCAAAACTAACTTTAAAAATTATTGGATAAATAAGGTCTTACTATGACAAGGAGCACCCTAAGAAATTAATAGCCACTAAATCAGCTCTCCAAAAAATTCTCAAGGATAATCTAGAAAGAGACAATGAAGCCAACATGCCAAAAAGTCTAATGGAACTAATACACTAGGTTAGATGATCAGTTAAGCAGAAGGAGGAAAAAGGAATCAGCAACAGGAAAATGCATTGACAAGAATAAACTAGTATCTTTCAGTAGCAACTCTCAGTATGAATGATCTCAACATTTGAGTTGAAAGATACAGATTGGCAGATTGCATCAAAAAAGCAATCCTGCCAGAGATTTAGCTCAGTGGCATAAGCACCTGCCTGGCACACACAAGGTCATGAGTTCAATCCCCGGTACCACAAAAACAAAAACAAACCAACAAAAAAGCAATCCTATGCTGTATCAATGAAACACATTTAATCCAAAAAAGAAATTCATAGGCTAAAAATCAAAGGATCAAAAATAACTCCTCATGAATTGGGACCCTGAAAACAAGCAGGAGTAGCTATCTACAGAGGTATCTACTAGATATCTACAGAGCATTCTATCCTACTATAATAGAATGCACCTCCTGCCCAGTGGCACAAGGAACTTTCTTCTAAATAGCCTACGTAGTGCTTCATGAAGACTGCTACATAAATACAAAAGAATCAACATCCTATGTATTCTTTCAGATACTAGCACACTTAAACTAGATATAATTTGCAAAAGAAACCAGAGAAATTTTACCTGGTTATTAAATAACACATGCCTAAACATCCAACGGATCACAGAATAAATCAAGAATGAAACTAAAGAATTCCTTAATTAAAACAATAATGCTAGCACAACATATTAAAACCTATGGGTTACAATGAAAACTGTCTCACAAGGGAAATTTATGGCTGTGAGTTGCTTCCATCCTAGACCACAAAATCTCTAGTTTGCAACACAGAACTACTTGCATGGGAACTCTGGGAACTCCTTGACATGGTGGCCAGTTTCCTTCCATGGCTATACCACTCAGCCAAATACCACATCTGGCCATCACCTACCCATAAAAGGGAGAAATCGCAAATTTCTTATTCTAGGAAGCATTTTCAGATTTCAGAATGAATAAGGGACAATAAAATCCAATATTTAACTTATTACCCTATGACAGTTCCTTGATGGCATTCCTGATAGGTGATCGTGTGTGGCCTTTGCTTGCATATTTCCAGTGCTGATAACCTCACCCTTTTCAAAGACACCATTTCATTTTGGGAATGCTCTAATTATTTACATTTCTTCCTCCAAGAGTGTAAGTCTCCATTGCCGTAGAAGTCTGGGTTCCAGCCTCCGTTTTCATGCTCACATGGAGCTGGAGATATGGCTCAGCAGCAGAGAACACGCTTAGCCTATGTGACACATTGAGTTCAATCTCTAGCACTGGAAAAGCAAGTTAAACGAAGGACTCAAGGATAGAGCCCTTTTGCAGGCCATCTGGGATAGTCTTCAGAGCTGGACCAAATCTTTTGGATCAGTCTCGTGATGGTCTCTGAAACACTTTTTTGGTTCTCTTCACGTGGAACTAAGTTTTCTTGTATTTTCTTTCTTTGGTACTGGGGATCCGGCACTTGCCTGGTTGTAAGCCTCACCGGGGTCGCTCCATGAGCAGAAGGGGTTCCAGGAGAAGCAGCTGCCCTTCTGCCCCACCCGCATCCTCGGTCATTGCCAGCTCAGTGCCTGCCAGAGCTTCAAGACCCTATGTTAGCCCTCCTGGCCATGCCATCTCACTTCACCTGTGCTCATCCCAGCCAAGACACCCTCAGGTTTATTCAATCCATTCATTTAATCATTCCACAAACATCTGTTTAACATTGGTCTTGCATTGGGCACTATTACAGTTGCTGGTGATGTTAATGAGGAACCAAGAAGACCAAGCCCCTGAATTCAATGAGTTATGTGTGACACACAAATGAATAAATGAATGAATGAGGGAAAGACATTTAAGCCAGGTCCTGCTTCAGTTTCATACTTCAGCAAGTTCTACTTTAAATTTGGTGCACATGGTTGTGTGTTTTTGTTGTTGTTGTCGTTTGTTTTCACTATTGCTTTGCTTATTTTTTCTGGGGGTTGAACAGAGGGCTTCTGCACTGGGCTACATCCCAGAACTTTTTTATTTTGAGACTAGCTCTCACTGAGACACTAAATTGCCCAAGCTGGGATTGAATTTTTGATCCTCCTGACTAAACCTCACAGGATGCTTGGACTACAGTCATGTGACACCACACTTGGCTCAGGGCACATGGCTCTACACCCATTAATATCTACCTTTTTAACATAGCATATGTAATTTTATTGAAAAAAAGAACAGAAGACTGCCGGACTCAGCGCTGATGTGTGAACCTAGAAGTTGTCATCCTTTTCTCTTTGCTCTTGTAGGTCCTAAGGATTGGGCCCAAGGCTTTGTGTGTGCTGAGCGCTCTCTGTACTGCTGAACTCCTGCCCAGCCCTGCCAACCTCTGTCTCTCCCTATGCAGGAAGCTGCCAGGCCTGCAATGATGGCCTCACCCCATGAGGCTTCTGTGGCCACCACATCATGAGCAAGATGTGGGTGAGAGTCTCCTGGATTCCTGGGTGGCTTGTACTGGAGATCTGTTCTCTGGATGGAGAAACTTAGTTTCTCAAGCTTTCTCTAAGTTGTCTCTACCCCTAGACATGATGGTCTTCCATGAAGACTCCCAATCACATGGCTCTCCTGCTTTGCCTTTAGCAGTTTAGGGAGATCTTTCCCTGAGTACTAATCCCCCCACTCCCCATGGGCCCAGCTCTCAGGACACTCTTTGCCATAGAGTAATCTCAGCGTTACCATGTTCACTCAACAAAACAGGCTTCATTTTGCTTCTCCATTAGATCACTGCTTCCCAACTTCATTGGTCTTTATAATTTTACCCTAAATGAATATCCCCAGCTCTACTACTCATTTTATATTTTCCTTAAACATACAAGGTTAATCTTAAATAAAATTTAGGAGCCCTTTATATAAGATGAACTTTATATTGCTATTATAAATGGTGCTACTAGAGAGGAAAGCTAGCCTCGTGGGCCATAAATAGAAGGTAACTATAGAAACAAATACAGAGCTGTTAAAAAATAAAATGTTTATCATTATACCACTTAAATGATCTTCATCAGCCATGCATACACCACACACTGGCGAGCACAGTGTTGCGCTTTAGCACCGAGGTTCTCAAGCCTGCACACTGAGATCTTCTGGGGAGATTAATAGGGCACTGATTCCACTGGTCTGTGAGATTGGGCCCTGGGATTCTCAGGTGCCCACAGAATTCCACTAGGCACCAAAGCTGAGAACCATTATTCTAAACCAGTACTATATTTCCCCAAGTTCAGCCTGAGGACCAACATCCTTGGGAACTTATTAGAATTGTAAACGACGGCCAAGCTCCAGACCTACGGAACCAGATACCTGGGGTGGGGACCGCCAGTGTGCATTTTCTATAAGCCCCCCCACCATGACTGTAATACGTGCTACAGCTCAATAACTCTGCTCTCAATGAAGCAACACTGAGTGACACCTCTGAGCCCTTGGGACCTAGTTTGTGTGGCTCTGAATTCTTTGGGGACCTCTGTCATCCACTCTTTCATGAGGGAAGAGGTGAGTGATGCAGATGGTGACATGGCTTTCGGCCTTGCCCAGGAGTCTGGGGCTGTGAGGAGCTGTCCCTGCTGCTGGAGGCTGTTACCTTTCTTTAAAGTCATCTGCTCCCGCCTGGATGGTCTCTGTCTGCAGCATGAGCTGAGCGTTTTCCAAGACAGCCTCGCCCACCTGGAATGACATGCAGAGGAGATGGGTCACTGGCTTTGCCACTGTGACTTGTGCCAGAGACAAACACCCTGGAGATGAAGGCACTGTTCATACAGCAGGTGTATTTAGAATTAGTCTCCCTCTTGGAAAAGGAGGAGGAGGAGGAAGAAGAGAGAGGAGGAGGAAGGAGGAGGGAGGAGGAAGAGCAGGAAGGAGGAGGAGGAGGAGATCAAAAGGTCTAGGATCTGAGTGTCTTTTAAGAGTTTTTAGAGTTAGAAGTTTGGGAAAAAAATTGTTATTCAAAGGCAGGCTTGTTCATAGCCTCTGTAGCAGCTATGAGCTCTTAACAATCAGGAAAGATTTCTGACTCCCTAAATGAAGTTTTGCTGGCTTCCCTTAGCAGATTGGAACACGTTTTGGTCATAGATGCCTTTGAAGCTGACCGAGTCTTGACCGATGGCACCTGGCAGAATCTCCGGTCATGACTGAAAGTCCTGTTACATTGCCACCTGACACGGGGCACACACGGCTGCTGAGCATGTGAGATGGGGCAGAGAGGGCTAAGGAACTGAAAATTTGATTTAACTGTCATTAATTTAAATGTTAATGTCCACCAGTTACCATATCAGGCCGCGTAGTTCTAGAATTTCATCTACTTTCCATTGTACATGTGACTATAAACATTTTACATCTAATTTAGTGATTTCATGGGCCCTTGAAGAGTGATTTTCAAACTTGGCTCCCCAAGCCCCTTGGAGTGCCCTACAAGTGGGGGTCGGTAGGGGTTCTCCTTTCGACACACACACACACACACACACACGTTTTAAAAATTATTTATTTTTATTTTTGGTGGTATGGGGTATCAAACCCAGGGGTCTCACACAAAGCAAAAATTGTAAAACTGAGCAATATCCCCAGTACTTTTTTAAAAAAATTATTTTGAAGCTGGGCATGATGGCACACATCTGTAATCCCAGCACTTGGGAGGCTGAGGCAGGAGGATCATTGTGAGTTCAAGACCAGCCTGGGCTACATAACGAGACCCTATCTCAAACAACAACAATAACAGTAGCAACAACAGAAATTTTATTTTTAGGTACAGTAGCTTTGGCTAAATTGGCCAGACTGTCCTCAAACTTGTGATTCCCCAGCCTCAGTCTCCTGGATAGCTGAGATTACAGTATCCACCACCATGCCCAGCAAAATTCTATTTTTAATTAACAAATAATAATTACATATATTTAGGGTGTATAATCTAATGTTTTAAATACATGTGTTACACTGTGGAATGATTAAATCTAGTTAATTGACATGCTCAAAATTACTAATCATCAGGGAAATAAATGCAGATTAAAACCACCATGACATCATCTCACGTAGGATGTCTCTTATCAAAAATATGAAAGAAAGCAAGTGCCAGTGAGGAAGTGGGTAAAAATCCTGCTATACTGCTGGTGGGCATGTAAATTAGTCATAGCCACAATGGAAAATAATAGAAAAGCTCATAAAAAACCCTAAAATTATAACTACCGTATCATGAGCAACCCCACTTCCAGGAATATAACTAGAGTTGCACATTCTTTATCAACTAGAAGGAGGTCTACATGCACCAAAGGTGGAAGACAGGAATGAGGGGGAAGTACACGAGAGAGGGAAAGGCCCTGCTTTGCCTGTTCCCCCTGGTGCCGCAGGGCCAGGCTGGAGCAAAGATTAGTTTTGCTAGCGGGAAATCCAATGAAATGAAGCAAAGTTAAGATGGTGACATCAGAACAAGGGGAGAGGTAATTGCTGCTTTTTCCATAAGTGAGACTTGGCTCCACCCCCATCCACACTCCCTGGCTTTCCCCCATCAGAGCCCTTATCCCACTGTTTTGACATGGCCTGGTCCCCTGCCAAGGAGCAGCAGATCTTCCATTGCTGTGTCCCCAAGGCCTGGCTAGTTTGAGACATTCCTTAAATATTTGTTGAATGAATGCATGAATAAATGAAACACATAACCATGGGCAACCAGTTCCCAAGCTTTCTCTGGCTCAGATCAGGGGGTTGTTTCCCAGAAACCATCAAGAAGAGACTTTAAAAATGGTCCCATGATCTTATTTGTATTCTGACACAGTGAGGCCAACAGATCAGGGGTAACAGCCATTGAGAAGACACAGTGAGTCCCTGATTTAGGAATAAGTCCCCTTCTGGGAAAATGTTCGGAAATCGGATGTACTGGCAAGGCTGACAATGAGACTTAGAGGAACCTTGTGAAATTTGGTGGCTCATGGGGACTTAGCTCACTGTTCCTTAGAAGGGATGTGCACTACACTGGTGTCCAAGGGGGCAGCACCAGGCTGGTCAGGAGGCAGGAGGGAACACAGCTAAGGTACCGACAGGTGGACTTGTGTATTTCACGGGTGGGAAAGCCTTAAGCAAGGTAAGTGCTGAGGCACTAGGACTGGCTGATTCGAATATGCGCAGAAGTCTGTGGGCTGGCAGAGTGACCCCTAGTTTTCTGCTGCTTGGCTCTGCCATGGTGAGGGCTGAGTTGCTCAGAAGAGGCTCTGGGGTGGGAGCAGGGCCTAAGGTTGGTTATTTTGCATATTAAAGGTGAGCATGGGCAGGCGGTTTGCCTTCTTAGGAATTAGCTAATTTTCCTGGTCAGAGAGTCCCAAACACCATAACATCAAGAACACAGAAAATCAGTAAATATAATTAGTATATGGTAGCTGAATATAATTACTACGGAGGGCTCCAGGCCTAGGTGGCCTTCCTTCCTGAGGAATGGCTGAGTCTCCTCTGCACCCTGCTTTATGGAGCTACCAAACCACAGTCAGAGGAGCCCTCTGACCCAGTCTTTCGCGGCCCCACTTTGTAGATGACAGGTGAGGCTGAGGTAATCATGCCACTCAGCTTCCCGCAGAGACACTCTTGGCAAATACCCAACCCAAGCGCTGGCCACCAGGTTATACAGTGTCCAGATTGTAGGCGCAGAAACCACTTTGGAGAAAATTACTTCAAAAGAGTCATAGATGAGGAGATATATAAGGCAGATGCAGGCAGGTGTGGGGCCTCAGCTGGTACAATTCTAGAGACCCCTTTTAAGAAAAATAAATCATGAGCAAAATGCAATTTGCCATTGGACATGGGACAGAGTATGTGCAGTCGAGGGGCCTGAAGCTTTGTCACCCACTTTGGTATGGATTAGTTTGATTTACTTGTTTCTACTTTTTAACTTGGGACCCAAGCAGTACATAGAAAAAAGAAAAGTATCCAACCCAACCCTGGGGTGTGTGTAGGATGCAGCTTTGGAGAGACCAAATGGTGGCTGGACGCGCAACTGTGCAGGCCCTTCTGTGGCGTCAACGTGGCTGTCACTGGACCCATTCCCTTGGGGCTGTGGGCCCATTGCTCTGCCCAGCTTCAGTGGCGAGGAGCGTGTGATTTTTGTAGCATTTTCTCAGTAGGTTGCAAATGCTTTATAAATAAGAGGGATGACTTGAGCCATCTGTGTAGGGGCTGGGTGGGAAATGCAGAGTGCTTCAAGGTAAGATGAGGTGAGGGGCCCTGCTTCTCAGTTTCCTTGCTCCTCGATGACCTGCGTGTTTCTCTAGGACAAAGACAGGAATGCCTCCTGGGGTAATTGGATGCTGTCCAGTAGATAGAGTGGCTCTGTCCAAATAGCTGTCCTCAGAGGCTTGTGTAGTCTCGGGACTGCGGGGAGCTGGAGGCCGTCCTGCTTTTGCTGTTGTTTAGTAACAAGCAGGGGTTTATTCCACCCTCAAGCAGAGGCTAATTATAGGCCTTGACTTGCCAAAGTACAGCTTGCTGGCCCTGCTTTCCCATCGCCTGCCCAAATGGGGAACTGAAAATAAACCAATGGCCCCCACTATTCAGCCTAGGAGAGCTGCACTGTTCCCTTGCTGTCCCCAGCCAGGCCGGGTCAACCCCTGCTTGGGGTCTGTGGTCCTTCAGCCTCCCCAGCAGAGGAGAAGCCTAGGCAGGCAGCCTGCGGAGGGCTCAGATTTTCCCTGAGGTTTAGCACAGATTGAGGACTGGGATGGTGGCCCAGGGCTATGGGGCCAAAAGTAAAATATGGAGCCTTCAGAGAACAAAGTATATCTTTGCCACAGCTGAGGAAATCCTTCATGAACTCTTCCCCAGGGCAGAAAAGGAAAAGAAGAGGGAAAGAAAGTCGCCTTTGCTGACCACCAACTGATGGGCAGCTAGCTTAGGCTGGCTTGTTGTGGCTTGAGAGTGGACTGTGAGCTAGTCATTAAGCACAGCTACCATGGAAAATTACATAGTGTGAACTTACAGTTAAATATGTTATTTTAAAAACAAAGCTGGTAAATACTCAAAATACAAAGGGAGTAAATGCTCATCACTTAGAATTGTTTGGTATGTTCGAGCGAGTGTTATCTCCACTTTTGATGTTATTTGTCCCTGTACGGTGGAAATGCTATAAAATAACACACTTTGCACATCTCTCCTCCTCACCCTGCTTTCAGTGACATGTTGGTAGCTTGATGCCAGCCATCGTGAGGGGATTCACACTAGAGAAACTGGCAAACACTGTGAACCAGAGACTTATTCAGGGAGAGCCGTGGATGAGGAGACACCAGCCGTGCCCCACAGAGAACCCCTGCCCTTCACGTTCATGACTTTGCAGAAAGCTCACAGCACCCCTCCTGGGCTGTGGTCAACACTTCCAGGGGACCTTCAAAAGCACCCAGGCTCAGGGAACTTCAGTAAGTTGTCTAAATCTCACAGCCAGGAAGCAGCGGAACCAGAAAAACTCCCCAGGTAAATGCGACTCAGAAGTGCGTGCGTTTTTGTGCTTAGCTTTGAGAGCAAAATGGCCCATTAGCATCAAAAGACACTTGCAGGGATTGTTCTCTGTTGCTCTGTAGAACAGAACGGTCGGGTTTTCTGCTTCCTATTTGGGCTGCATCACAAGGATAAAGAGATAAGTTCTTTACTGGATGTGAGGATGGCAATCAGACCAGACCAGACCAGACCAGACCAGACCAGACCAGACCAGACCAGACCACACTGGTTCCCCTCCCAATCCCTCTGTTTTCATTTCACATCCCTGTAAACTGAGAAAGCTGGGGGGCAGATCTGTGGGTCCCACATCAAGGGCCCAGAGGACTTGTGCTACTGGGTACTTCACTTTCAAGCCCCAGAGAAGAAAGAACATTTGTATTTTAAGTGCTAGAGATGTGCATTAACTGTCTAGTCCTCTTTGATATACCACTGACGCAGATGCAAATTAACTTTGCCTCCTGGGTCAGTGAGAATCTTCTTCCAGGGAAAGCTATTTAAACACCACATGCTATGATGCACATCACTGGTCTGATGCTAGGAATACAAGATTTTTTCCCCCCAGTACTGGGGATTGAACCCATGGTGTTAGCCACTAAGCTCCAGCCCCAGCGTTTTTTGTTTTACCTTTTATTTTGAGACAGGGTTTTGCTAAATTGCTAAATTACCGAGATTAGGCTCAAACTTGTAATCTTTTGCCTCGGCCTCCCAGAGTTCTAGGATTACAGATATGTAAAAACATAGTTGGCTAAAACACAGGACTCTTTACTCATGACCCTAGAATCATTCTTGCCCTCCTGTTTAGTGTCAAAAAGTACAAATGAAACTATTAGTGGCCTCAGGAGTACATTGGAAGGGGGTCAGGCTGGCAGCATGGAGTGCTGCGAGATCCATCACAGGAAGCTCTCTTCTGACTTCCTTGTGCACAGGCTCTGAATCGCCACCATCATGGCTCCACAGTTTAATGCTAGGCCACTGTTTAAAAGAGACTTCACTGGAGCAGCATTAGTAGGAATTGCTGTGTGACATCAGGTGGCCTTGGGAGAAAAGGACTCAGGACTAGTAAGTTTTAATGGAGAGAGAAACAAGAGCTATTTCCAAAGCATTGCATGCTGTCCAATGGGGACAGCCTGGCTGGAGCTCAGGGGAGTGGGTGTGGCTGTGAGATAAGTCCTGAGGGGTGCTGCCAGAAGGAGAAGAGGCAGCTGGAGCTCTGGTCCACTGCTCCTCCGTTGGAAGCTTCCGTCCACTTAGTTGGTTCTCAAAGAGCAGAAGCGCATATATATGCCAGCCTCTGTCTCACATGCACAGACCAGGGTTTCTTGGGCAGGGGGGTCCCCAACAATCTGTGCTTTAACAATTTACCTGACACTTACTGAACAACTTGCTTTGTGCAAAGACATAAAACAATGTCACAGTGGCCGTGTCGCCGAATACTGACTCTGCACCAGGCAGCCTGCAAAGCAGGGGCTTTAGGCACACTCAGCCCTGCTGCCTTCCTGAGGCTGTCTCCAGGCCTGTTCACCCCAGTGCACCAGCACACCCTCACCCTGGCCTGGGCTTTGTTCTGCCTCATACCTCTGACCCTCACTGCCTGAGAAATCCCACTGTGCTTTAGTGCTAATCTCAGATGTGGCTTCCTCTGTAAAGCTCTATATTCTCCATCCATTCTGGCCTTCATTTCTCCGGCATGTAGTCATGGCTTACTCAATGCCAAGCTCCATGCTGGTTGCTGTGGGGAACTAGCAGCTTTTGTAGGAGGTGAGGTTTACAAGGTAGGCCAAGGCCAGGCTCTGGCAGGAAGGCTCATAGATGATGGGAAGGACACGAGACTTACTGGGAAGCTACTGGAAGGTTCTGAACAGGAAACAGACATACTCTCTGCGCCATGTGGACCCCTCTGAGCCCAGAGGGAGGTGCACTTAGAGACAGGGGCTCCATCTTATTAATAATGGTGGCACCTAACTGGGTAGGGAGAGGGAAGGCAAGAGAAGCAGATAGACTTGACCTGTGTGGAGGATGGTACAGACAGTGCTCGACCTGGTGTATCTGTGCAGACAATGAAGGAAAACAAACCAAATACTCCTAGGTGTTTGAGCTATTGGAAGCAAGGTGCAGCCTTTGCTGATTCTCCACGCCTCATCACCCCGGCCTCTGAGTTACACCCCACCCTGCGGCTTGTCATCCCGATCTTAGCACATTAGTGTGGGCAGAGATAGTGTTTCTTCCTTCTCCCCCTGCTGGTTTTTGTTTTATTTTGTTTTCTGTGGTGCTGGAAACAACCCAGGACCTTCACATGAGCTATGCCCCTAGCCATTTTTGTATTTTTAAATTTTTTTTTTTGGAAAGTCTCACTAAGTCACTAAGGTGCTTAGCCTGGCTTCAAACTTGGCATCCTCCTCCTCCCAGAGTCTTGGGATTATAGGTGTGTAGCCTTCATGTTGCCTCATTCTTGAACTCAGCTCCTTTTACTAAGATTTGGGTTCCTCATCCTTAGAACGAGGATCCTAACACTCCTTAGCTCCTGGGGCAGTTGCAAGAATTCAATGAGCCAATTTACGGAAAGCGCTCAGCCGACTGCCTGGCACAAGTAGTCCATGAATGGCAGCCATTATTGTTATTGTTATTTGTCTTAGTACAAAGAGGTTGTTCAATGAATGTTGGATGAATTAAATTGGTTTATGTGGTCTGGCCCTTTTTGCATTCCTTTTTCCTTACTTCGTTTTCTTTGCTGGGGGAGGAAGAGGGTATAACCGAGGTCTTGCTCATGCAAGCATGGGCTCTGCGCTGAGCTGCAGTCCCAGCTTCTGCTCTACCGTCTCTGAATGCACAGGTGGTTGAATGAAGACTTCCATCTAGTGGCTCGATGTGTTTCTTCTTTCAGTTTTCCCTGTCTGTAGTCATCTGAAAACCCTGGTCATTTGTACTCTGCTGAGGAGGATTGTGTCCCTTCTTTCTTCTGTCTGCTCTGGGGATGTATTTATTAAAATAAATGGAGCCGGCGGTGGCAGATGAGGGATTTGACCATTATTGTGTTTGAGAAAGGCAAAGTCAAGCAGCATTTTTAAAAAGGTTATCATTTAGGCCCAAGAGTACAATTGATGCTTCACTTGGAGTTAAAGATATTGGCATCGTAGCGGCTCGAGTTGTGCAGGCTGAGGAGGTGGCGGGCTAGACTGGGCTCCTGGGAAATAAAACTCAGCTGGAGCAGTGGCACGCTGCAAAGTTCCCTTGGGAACCCTTCTCACATTTATTTGACTTTCAAGTTGAGCATGATTTGCTTCCAGCAATTAATGATCAAGAAGCCACTAGCTGTCCCTGGCACCCCAATGATGCCGCTCCTACCGAGATGGCGGAGACTGGCAGTAACCATGCCCACAGATGCCTCCCTGCACTCACCTCGACCTTCCTGATGAATTTGCCATAGAAAATGTACTTTTTTATCTCAGCTCTCACGCCCACAACACCACTCTTACTACCTCACTGAATATTTTTTTCTCACAATTCTCTGTCTCACTTTGTTTTCTCCTTTCTCAGGTCTCTAAATGCTCAAATTTCTCAAGTTTGGGTCTTGAGCTTCTTCCTATCCCCGAGTCTATTCCCTCAACCTATTCATGGAGATTTAAATTCATGCCATTGTGTGTGGCATGACTCCACCCTTTTATAGCTCTAGCTCTGAACTTTCAACTCCTGATTTGCAAACCCTTTCTCTTTGGCATCTTTACTTGGCTGTTTCACAGACATTTCAAACTTAACACGGTTCCCAAATGAAAACCTAGACTTTCGTCCTCAAATCTTTCTTTTCCCTGATTCCCCTGACTCTCCATCCCAGCAAACAGCACTGACATCCTTACCTCTCACTTTCTCTCATCTTCCACATTGGACCCAACAGAGTCCAGTCCGATCTATTCCACAGTGCACTTGGGACATCTATTTCTATCTCTTCTGTTGTTACCCTAGTGCATGGCACCAATATGGTCTCCTATGCAATATCCTTTTAGCTCTCTGTTTATTCTTTTCTCCTCTGGTGTATTTTACAGGCTACTTTCAGGATGAACTTCTATCTCCCCAAGTCAGGTCACGTCACTGTGATTAAAGTTAACCCAAATTTTCAGAGGTGAATAACCCCAAACTTCTGACATTGACCTTCACCTGCTTATCAAGCTTCTTATTACTCACAAGGCTCTAGCCATGCTGGTCTCTGGGCTTTCTAGGTCACACTCACCCTGCTCCTGCCTCACAACTTTAGCATCTGCCAAGCTTCTTCACTTGGGTAACTCCCTAATCCTGATCACCCTACCCAAAGTAGAGCTTCCATTGCTCTGCCCCTCTCTGCCTTGTTAGCTTTCCTTAACACATGTACTGTGGTTTGTAATTATTACTAGTTCTTGTTTGTCAACTAACTTGAGAAACTTCTTTTTCTCTCCTGTTTGTTGTTCCAGACACTAGCAGATCCTTAGTAGAATTAAGAAACAATTAAGGATCCCAACATTAGTAGAATTAATGTGGAATTTAGGATCCCAGCAATAGTGGTGCCTCGGATTGGAGAATCAAAGTAGGGAAGATCTGGTTCCTGCCTTTAGGGAACAGCCAAGTCCACAACTGGGTGTTCCAATCTGACCATCACCTTTGATGCTTCTCTATCTCATCACCCTTACAGAAGGGGATGGGAAGGTCCAGGTAGTAGGGGATGGCAGAACTGTTGGACAGGGTCTTTTGCCTTTGCTGGGCAAACAGGAACATGTTGGTCCCTAGGAGTTGCCCTCTGTCCTCTGATGAGGACAGAATTCCTTAAGCCTCACACACCCTGGAAGCCTCAGTACTCCTCCAAGTTCTGCTTTGGAAGTCACCAGGCACCTCACTTCCAGACACCTAGTAAACAGAAGGGCTGGCTTTGGGCAGCAGTACCAGAGTGGAGCACTGAATAAGTTTATCTAGTACTGCATATTTACAGTAGTCCTGGGCACATTAGTTAGGGAGCTTACTAAGAGCCAGCTTTCCATTTTCTTCAGATGCTCCAACTAAATTTAAGGTTTGAGCACAAAGCCCACCAAAATACCATGTTCCTGGTCACCATCAGGATACTTATTACCTGTGAGCAGCCTATGCAGGCAGGGAGAAACAGCCAGACCCACCTCTGTGTGCCCATAACCACTGGGACTCTTGCTTCCCTCAGGTCACCTGCATGGTTAGGGAGAAACAGCAGACCCATTCTTGCATGTCTGCTGCCATCAGGATACTTTCTTTGCTTCCCTCAAGTAAGTAGTGTGAGCAGGGAGAAACAGCCAGATATGCCCGGTACACCTGCAGGCTGCCATTGGAGACCCTTGCTTGCTATGGGCAGCCAGTGCAGGCCAGGCCAGGAGAGTCAGACAAACATGCCCCTGTGCACCTGCTGCCATTGGGGGAATCCTGGTGTAGCCACACAAGCTGAGAGTAGAAGTGGCTCTGCCACTATGCACCTGTGGCCACCAGGGAGGCCTCAGTGTAGTCTCATGGGTCTGAAGAAGCCCTCCCTAGGCCCCACTGCCTCCCTAGGAACCTGGGTTTGGAGAAACCCAGGTGCCTGGCCAATTCCTCTATACCACAGAGGGGCAGCCAATGCGGGAAACACGTGGGATTCTACAACCAGCTTTTTGGGAAGAACCCAGGAAAACATCAAGAGGAAGGAGCAACAAGCAACCTCATCAGGCCTCCAGCCAACACAGAACAAGTCTGGGAGATATGGACAGGGAAGAAAATGGAAGTCACACACCTGAAATTTCTGAAAGGATAGCAACTGAAGTAAAGAAACAACTCCATGAGGCCATAACAGTAATCAGATCAGAAATAATATCTCAGGTAAAAGAAGAAATCACAAACATAATGAAATAATTATTGAGGAGATCAAAAGAAGATATAGATAATAAAAAAGAAGAGCATAGGAAAATGATGGAAACCTTGAATGAACAATATAGGAAGGAATTACAATGCATGAAACAGATTCAAACAGATATCCATGAAATTAAAAACTCCATCAAAAGCTGGCAAAATCACTTGAAAGAGACTGAAGATAGACTTTCAGACCTTGAAGACAGGATTTCAGCTAACAATCATGAAAGGAAAGATCTTTTAAAAATAATGGGAAACCAGGAAATAACAATTCAATGGCTTCAAGACAATGCAAAGAAAAATAATTTAAGAGTCATAGGTGTTAGTAAAAAAGCAGCGTTCTACACAAATGACATAAAAAGTATTTACTGAAGTAATAGCAGAAAATTTCCCAAACATGGGAAAAGGATCTGACATGCAGATAAGTGAGGCATATAAGAACTCCAATAGCCATAACCAAAATAAATCTACACCCAGACATATAAGAATCAAGATCCCAGGAATTCAGCAAAAGAACAGAATATTAAAGGCTGTTAGAGAAAAGAAACAAATCACCTATAAAGGAAAACCCATCAGAATCACAGTAGACTTCTAAACACAAACCATTAACTCAAGAAGAGCTCGGAGTGAAGTGTTTCAAATCCTGAAAGAAAACAACTTCCAACCCAGATTGATGTACTCTGCAAAACTGTCTTTCAAAATTGATGCAAAAATAAGATATTACCATGATAAAGAACAAATGAAGGAATTCATGACCACCAAACTAACCCCACAAAAAGTGCTGAAGGATATTCCAGAGAGAGAAAAAGATGACCACATTTCCAGGAACAGCAGCAAAGGGCAATCACCAAACAGGGCAGGGGCAAACTGAATGGAGGGGCAAAGTGGGGGGCCAACAGCAGGAAGAGAACATGGCAGAGATGAGCTGATGCATGCCAGTTATAACCATTAATGTAGATGGCCTCAGTTTACCAGTAAAAATAAACACAGGGAGAGTGGATCAAGAAGCAAGATCCATCAGTATGCTGTGTACGAGAAACAGATTTAAACTCAAAAGGAAATTCATAGACTGGAAGTCAAAGGAATGAAAATAAATGCTCCATCTCTACCAGCCAACCTTTTCCCCACCTCAGAGACCTTTGTGCACATGCCCCTTGGGATATATGCAAATATTTTGGTAGTTCCCGATTACTTCCTTGTTCTTCTATTTTAATTTAAAAATTATCAAACTGAGACATACCCTTGATTTTAAAAACTCAGCAGTACTGAAGCCCCTATAAAAAGAAACATTTCCCTGTCCTTCCCCTTCCCTTCCTCACATCCTGCTCCCACTTCTGTGGCTTCTCTTCTGCCCCGAACCTGTCTCAGTTTGTCCATCTTTCCTGTTGCTCCAGTTATCAGCCATGAACATCATATGCAGCCTTCTCGGTGGACAGACACAGATCTAGTTCACTGAGGTCCTCCCTCCCTCTTGTTGGCTAGCTTGGTAACTTTCAATAATAAAGCTCTACTTTGTATTGTATCAATTATACAGTTCTTGTTCACAACTCTGTCTCTTTTATAATCATGGGTGTCTTATTTTCTAACGTCAAAAGGGAAGACAAAAACCAGCTTAAATATCAAACTACTGCACTGGTGCCTCTGGGAAATATAAGTCCTTTCAGCTAGGAATTATGATGTTAGTGCCCCTGGCTGTCGGAGCTATGGGCAGATGGCCAAACTGTTGTTTTGCTTCCCAATGGCGCATCTTTGGGTCTATAGAATAATGCCAAAACATTTGAGTATTTTTCCCAGTGCTCCACCTCCAGGGTTGGACTCAAAAATCCATGCTTAGCCATCTTACCTTACTACATGCTTAAATCCTGATTCTAACACTAAATAGCTCCGATTCTTCTCTTGTAAAATGGAGCATCTTTATATCAGTTCTAGCTGGTACACACTAATCCCTTAGTAGATATTTGTTAAATCAATGAACAAATGATGTACACTTAAAGAGTCAAATGTGTGAAACAACAAGAAACCAATTTGTAAGCATTAGCATCTAAAGCTAACAAGACCAAGAGAGATGAAAATACAAAAAATATAGAGTTCCCACATCTCATTTAGGGGAGGGGAGAGTTGTGCAGTCATTTGGGAGAATAACTGGTCAAAGCCATTTGAAAGCTGTGTTCTGCTTCTACGTACTGACCTAGAGTAGGGTTAGAAATCTTTCTAACAAGGGCCAGACAGTGGCTATTTTAGGGTCACACAACTCTGTTGCAGCTACACAACTCTGCCTTTTCCATGTGAAAGCAGCCCCAGACAATTAGGAGGCCACTGGGCAGGACTGTGCTCTAATAAAACTCAATTTATGAAAGGAGGTGGCTGCCCACGGGGGCCTTACCCATGTTGGAGCTGGAGAATCTCTTCCATATGTGCATGAGAAGCAAAGTTTATGCCTCCTCTTACTTGAGATAGAGAAAAGTGGAAGCAACCTGAGCCTGTCCACAGCAAATTCCACACTCGACGGCATGTACACAACAAAAGCTACATTTGTAAATGTGGATCATTTTTTAATGTGGGTGAATCCCAGAACAGAAAGGGTAAAGAAAGCAAGCTGCAGAAGGAAGCAGCACGGGATGCTCAGTCTTTTCTTTTAAGAGAAAAAAAAAACCCCAAAAACTCGTAGAAAACAGAAACAACAACAACAACAAAAAAAGACAAACAAGCAACAATGATACAAAAAGCCCCCAAAATAACAAGATAGGCTTTCAAAACAAGTTGATAGGAATTTAACAATGGTTGTCATATTGTATATTGTTATGTTCAAGAGTTGCTTAGATTACCAGATATAGACATGAAGAATTAATCAAACCATATTAGTGCTAACTGTCCTTTTCCATGAACTGATAGAATTAGTAGTATAATTGTCTCAGCTATCTTAAGTGTATATATACAAATTTATATCTTCTTCCTTTTCCCTTCGTTCTTTTTTCCTTTCACCTATTTCTAGTTGTTTTTCCCCCTTGAGCAGTTTCTCACTCTTTCACAATATGTATTGTAGATTTTGGATCCTATTTGCTCTTTTAGTTTCTTACACTAGGGAGACAATACGGTATTTACTCATGTGAGTCTGATTTATTTCACTTATGAGTATGGTCTCAAGCCAAAGATACTCAGTCTTATATGGAAACTTGGCTGCGCTACGGTGAGAGCTGATATTTCTGGGTGCTTCTCTGAAGGTGTTTTGGATGAGACTAGCATCTACATCAGTGGTTTTTGGGTAAAGTAGATTGCCCTCCATCCTGTGAGTGCAAGTCTGGGCTGAAACAGAGACTGAAGTCCCCAAGGTAAACTGGAATTCTGTCTGCAAACTGCCTCAGAGTGATCTGCATCAGCTTTTCCCTGGGCTCCCACCCTACTGACACCTTGGTCTTGGCCTTCTAGCTGCCATATTGTGTGAACAGTTCCTTAAAGTAAATATCTTCCTCCCTTGATATGTTAACACACTCATTCTTTTGGTTCTGTTCCTCTGGAGAACTCTATGATTAATACATAGCAAAACAGACTTTATATAGAACTTCAAATCACACAAAGCAACCCTATAAAGGATTTGAATACATTTATACTAAAGTAGAAATTACTCTTATGGGAATGAAAAGTACCAATTTTAGATCAGCTGGGACCTCTATGGAGGGGAACTGAATCAGGATAGAGCACAAAGGGGTTTCAATTGTGTTGAAACCTTTGAATTCAAGATAAAATAAAGTCTGCAATATATGACAAGAAGAAGTGATAATGCTGAGTGTTAGGTTCCCTCTCTTTATGTCAAAATATTTCATAATTAAGAAGAAAAAATAAGGTGACATAGCAAAACCAACTGGAACAAGCAGAGTCCTCTAGTATACAGAGAGGCCTGTTGAGATGGGTGTGAGGAGAGAAAGGTGGACGTGGGCAGGGGGTGTGGAGGGGAGCCTCCTGCAGCAGCAGCCGTGGAGGTGGAGTGAGATTCCCACAGACTCCAGGGTAGCCAGGGAAGCAGAGTGGGTGGCTGCAGAGGTATAGCAGTGGATGGATCACAGGGATGCCCTGGGTCCCCAGGATGACTTTTCTGTTTTCCACTCACCCACGACTTGCCTCTGGTAAGATTGTTTTCTGGGCATTGCCGATGCTAGAGGAATTTATGTCATGCAGAAATAGGTCCTGGACTTTTTGGGGCTTAAACTACACTCTGAGCACTGCTTTCTACGTTGGGTATGGCTGTCAGAGCAGATGCTGTGGTATTCTGACAGATCTGCTTGGGTTCTTTAATGGTTTTCTGTGTTACAGGTTCTGCCTGTTCTCCCCTCCCATGGTCAGCACTTGCTTGGGGTCAGGGTGACACTGAGGCTGAAGCCAAGACTTGGCTGAGATGTCCCCTTGCTTTGCCCCTTTCTTTGTCTTGCTTTCCCCCCATTTCAGGATTCCTGGTCTAGAGGATCGGGAAGCACTGGTGATGTTTGCTTAGTCTGCATGCATACCGGCATACAGAGGGGCGGCTGGATTTGGTTGGAGAACCAAGATTGAAGTCTTGCCTTGCTGCCTACCAGATGCCCTATTTCTCATCTCTGTCAGGAGGGATGTCCTATTTCTCATCCCTGTCAGTCTCTGTGGGGAGGCTGTCAGGAGCTAGGGAGACCCAGCAGAGCGGAACATACCAGCTTCCCTGAGCTGCTTGCACTGGCATCCCGTGGACAGTGACAAAGCCAAGGCATCAGGAGAATGCTGCAACTGCTGCCCTTAGGAGCCCCCAGACCCATGCCAGCGTGGAGGCTCATGGCAGGCACAGAGACAGTGCAGCTGGGCTTTTTGCCAGCATTTGGACAAATTGTTTCTGCTTTGGTTGAGCTACAGATGGGAAAATTGGCTTAACCTGGGAGTCATGTTGCCTGGAAAGTTCCTCTCAGGGGACACCAGCCCAGGCACAGTGCATCAGAAGGGCATGTAGGAAACAGGCCCTGCATCTTACATTCAGGGCAGTGCATGTCCTTCTGGGTAAAGAGGCCAGCAACACTAATGAGGTGGTTCCTCTTTTTCCTGGGGGTCATTGATGCAGGAGGTAGGTGCCTAAATTGCTGTCACCTCTGTAGAATGTGCCTCCTTAGGCCTCCAGACTGCCTCAACCCAGGGATTTTCCTGTAGAGTTTTACAATACAGAGGGCTCTTAGAGATCATGGAAGATGAGAATCAAGGCAGAGGAAATTTTCCTTCCTGATCATAAGGTAGTGAAAAGAGCTGTGTTCTAACGGGAAGTTCAGTTGCCTGAGCCAAGACCATGCAGCTGGTGCACCTGTCCTGAGGGCTGTGGCACCTGCGACAGGCAGACCTCCCTTGAAAGGGAGCAGAGGCTAGGGGTGGGGGGTTATCCAGGGTCCTGCAGCGCAGGAGATGGAGGAGGGGCTGGTTCATGCAGATAGCCCAGCTGGGAAGTTTCAGAAGAATCCAGAGTGTCCTCATGCTAAAGAACTCAGCTTTAAACCATAGCCAGATCTGGACACCAGGTCACCAACTTACAGTATCTGTTAAGGGACAATTTCTCCACTGGCTCCTCTTTTCCCTGCAGGTTTAAAGATGGCAGCAGGCAGAGTCAGTGGAAGATGGCAGATCAATAAGTAGCAAGGTAAAGAGCCTCTCTGAGAGAAACAGCTCAGATGCTAGAATTTAGCACCATGGAGAAGACCAGATGAAAGGAGAGGGATTCTCATGACTCAGGAAGAAACTAAGGAAAAAGCAAAAAAAAAAAAAAAAAAAAAAAAAAAAAAAAAAAAAAAAAAAAAAAAAAAAAAAAAAAAAAAAAAAAAAAAAAAAAAGAAAGAAAGAAAGAAAGAAAGAAAGAAAGAAAGACATGGACAGAAGGTTGGAGCCAGATGTGCTCTCACTGGAGTTGGTCCTACACTATGCCTGGCGCCCTGGAGTCTGATGACTTGCAGTTGCGCTGAAGTCAGGGGTTAGCCAGCCTGAGGCCCTCAGTGAGAGGACATGTCACAACAGAGAATGGAGCCAACGTGGAGATCTGCACTAGCCCTTGGTGAGTGCTTGGAATTTGGTCCTCCCATGGAAGGGGGTGACTGGCTGGATGACATATTGGAATTGGGCAGGATGGGCCTGAACACGGAACCATAGAGGCTTCAGTAGGCTGCTCCTAGTGCAGAGCAGATTGGTGGGAATGGCTTGGGCTGGGTCACACCCCTGGGCAGGATCCAACATCCAGGGACAAAGTTGCCCCCAAAACTGTCCAGAACCAGTTCCATCTGCACGGCACACACTAATGTGGTGAAGACCCCTGGTGATTGACTGGCTCAGTGGGGGGAACCAGTCTGAACCACCCCTGCTTGTACCTCAGTGATCAACAGCAAACTGGAGAGGGCAGCAATCCTTAGGCAGCACACTTCAGAGTAATTGTAACTAATACAGAAAGGGCCTGGGAACTCCACCATACACCTGTCTGGAAGAAATCAGATATATGACAAGAGAAAGAAACCAGAAAAAGTCTCCAGCTACCAACCAAGGGAATATGGATCCAGGAGAGGTAAACACAAAGAGATTGAGGGCAGCAAACATGCAGTTTTAGAAATGGCATCAGCTGGCATAAAGAAATATCTTTGTGATATTATAGAAGAACTCAAAACAGAAATACTAATACAAGTAAAGCAAAATATAGAAGATTAATAAAAGAAATGCTAAGCACCTCTCAAGAAGACACAGATGGAAGAATGGAGGAACACAGAAAATGGAGGGAAACCTTTGATGAAGAATATAAAAAAAATCTAGAATATGTGAAACAGAGTCAAAGAGATTACCAGGAAATTAAAAATTTCATTGAAAGCTGGAAAAATTGCTTGAAAGAAATTAAAGATAGACTATCAAAACTTGAAGATAGGTTTGCAATGTGTGACCACAAAAGGAAAGATCTCTTAAACATAACAAAGAAACAGGAAGTAAAAATACAAAGGCTAGAAGACAACAAGAGGATCTATAACTAGAGAATAAAAAATGTGAGTGAAGAAGCAGGGGTAAACATAAATGAAATACAAAGGCTATTCACAGAAATAATTAAGGGAAACTTCCCAAGCATAGGAAAAGGAAATGATATTCAGATGTATGAGGCATACAGAACTCAAGTCAGCTAAAACCAAGACAGATTTACAACCAGACATATAATAATTAAGATACCAGAAATTCATCACAAGAACAGAATATTAAAAGCTGTCAGAGAAAAGAAACAGATCACCTGTAAAGAAAACCCATCAAAATCATGACAGACTTCTTGACACAAACCATCAAGTCAAGAAGAGCTTGGAGCAAAGTATTCCAAGCCCTGAAAGAAATTAACCTCCAACCCAGATTGATGAACCCTGCAAAACTACCTCTCAAAATTAATGGAGAAACAAGATGCTTCCATGACAAAGAGGAACTGGGGGAGTTCATGACCACCAATCCAACCCTACAAAAAGTACTGAAGAACACTATATATATATATAGAGAGAGAAAGAGAGAAAAAAAAACTCCAGGATTTCAGGAACAGTGGCAGAGAGGTCTCAATAAATGGGGCATACAGTGGAATGAAGGAGAAAAGTAGACAACCAATGGCAGAAAAATAACAGCAAAGATGAGGCAGAGAAGGTTGGCTATAATCTCTAACACAGATGGCCTTGATATACTAACAAAAAGAAACACAGGCAGAGTAGATCAGGAGATAGGGTCCACTGAGATGCTCTGTATAGGAAATATAATCAACCTGAAAGAGGGTTTATAGACTGAAAGTCAAAGGTGAGAAAATAATGCTCTATGTGAGTGGGAACCAGAGAGAAATAGGGACAGCTCATCCGGCAGCTGCAGATAGGTTGGAAAGACATGACACTTTTGTGCAGGGGACGACTACTCAGCTATAAATAAGGAAAACCTTGAGGCTCTTGTAGGTAAAGGAATACAACTTAAGATCAAGCTTAGGGGTAAAAAATGTTCAGAACCACTTAGGTAAATGGCAGGTTGCCCCCCTAATCTAAAGACTAAGGGAGTTGGGGGACCCAAAATGTACAGTACATCCTGTGAAAGTGAAAGGGGAGGAATTATCTAAAAAAGGAAGGCAGAGGACATTGTTAATAGTGTATCAGGATTTAAAATCCACATTATTCTCATCACTCTGTTTAGTTTGATTATATTCTTTTCCAGTCTGTCTACTTGTACTAGATTTGAGGGCAGAGACAGCTATTCCAAAAATAGCAGGATGTACTACAGTAACCATCCTTAATTTCCTATTAACTTAATCTGAAACTCTATTACTTACAGTGTCTTATTATGACTCATCTTATTTGAATCTGGTTTGTTAGATCACTGTCTTGTCTTGGCTGATTGTATTTGAATCTGTTATGCTTGATAGTATCAAGTCTGAGAGTATAGGCAACTACTCTGAAGATGACAAGATTCACTAGGATACCCATTCTGGTTTGACTAGTACCTGCTTTTGAAGTCCAATAATGTCTCCAATGTTTTGTTTTTATTAATATTGTTATATACTGCTATGTTCCATTATACTATGCCTGATGATATAGACAATTCTATTGACGATAATAAGAGACATCATAGTAACCATTATAGATCACCTAGTATTGTGGTTTTAATCTTGTACCATGTCCATTCTTTTGTTTTGAATGACTCTGTTTTGTTTTCTTTCTCATTTAGTTTTATTTTTCAAAAAAAAAGAGATGGCAGCAGGCAGTGGGGGTGGGGAGAAGAGCTATCGTCAGCTGATCCCGCTCTCCGGCCTGGGCCCTACTCATCTGCAGAAGGGGAGACGCTGAGCTTGCCGTGAGGGACAGCACTGTCATCACTGAATTGAGACTGTGCCTTGGGACTCAGAGTGAGTGTGGAATCTTTAGGTACCTACTTGTGGCCAGAAAAATCAGGGGACCACTGCTGTTTTCATCCAGGGCAAGGGACATCTCTGCCTTCCCCCTGAGCAGGTTGGAAGGGTCTTGAGAAAGGTCCTTATCAAACCAAAGCTGCTATTACATCCACCACACATGGCGCCATGCTGAGCACAGGCTGGACTCCAGTGTCCTCCTCGACTGCTGAGGATGGAGCCTGAGGATTTTGACTTTTTTTTGGGGTACTGCAGCTTGAACCCAGAGTTTTCACTCTGAGCTACATCCCCAGCTCCCCTCTCTCTTTTATAAAAATTTCGAGAAAGGGCATTGCTAAATTGCTTAGGCTTGGCTTCAACTTGTGATCCTCCTGTTTTAGCTTTCCAGAGTGCTAGGATTATAGGCATGTGCCACCATGGCCCTGGTGAACTTTTATTCTTTAAAATTTGAGTTCCTAGTGCCTAGAACGCATCTTAGACTCACATTCAGTGCCTCATAAACAGAAGAAAATAAGCAGAATAAAGGAGACTTCTGTGCCAGACCCATGCTAGCTACCATGACAAATGTCACTTTGAGACTGCTAGTAAGAAAAGAGGCAGGGCCAACACATGCCACCAGCACCAAAGATTCTGTGCTTCCATGTGACACTAATTACACACATGGCTGAGGAGCTGTAGCCTAATCTCCAACAGTGACAAAGCCTTTCCCTGCTCCTGTTATTTTCCTTTAAGCTTCAAACACGCTGCCACTAAGGTGGCAGGTATAATTATTTCCTTCCTGCTTGGAGGAGGAAGCTGAAGGTGGGAGACATGGGCGTCTGGGCAGTGTGTGTCGAGCTGAGCAAGGAACTCAGGACCCCGACCCCAAAATCAAGCCCTGACCTAAACCACAACCCTGCACAAAATGCAATGGAAAGAGAAAAGTATGTGCCTGTGTGGGTGGGGGTGGGGATGGTGGGTGGGTTTCTCCTGTCAGGAATAGAACCAGTAGAGAATAGGGACAGATGTGCTGTCTAATATATGTAAAGTCTTGGGGTAGAATGAAATGGTATGGTTGATTTATAATCCTCAGGAAAGTGGGAGCTGCAATGGAAATTCTGACATGAACAGAGTGACTACAGGATGGCCTGAATCGTGTCTTGGCTTCCCAACATCAAGGTGGTTCTGGCAATGAGGTGGTTATAGAAATCCAGGACTTGACACAGATTACGTTTTGCATGGAGTGGGGCAGGATACTGGCTATGCAAGGCAGTTCTTAGAGCAGCCAGCAGGCAGAGTCACTTCTTAAGATAACCAGGTCAGAGGCCGTTCCCTGGGACTCCCCCATCTCCAGGGGACTCCCCTGGAATTCTAACTTGGCCTGGAGGTCACCTGGGATTGCTACCCCAAAATGTGATCCTCTAGAGACACCAGAGACCCATCCTTACTTAGCACTGTGCAAATACATTTCCTTTCCCCCAGGTGTTGCATGTATGTCTGGGCAGTTGGGGGCAGGAAGGTTGCATAATACATGTTATTATGCTTTTAACTACTACAGATAGTGGCAAAAATCATTCCCACAGTTGATTGAGTTCTTACCAATGCCAGATGCTATTATAGGTGCTCTGAGTAAGTGATTTAAATCAACAACACTGAGGTATGAATATTGTTCTCATTTTATAGATCAGAACATTGAGATTCAGAGAAGTTAAGAGATTTGTCCTAGATCATGAGGTTGGTCAGCGGCAAAGCCAGAATCTGCACTCAGTCCTTCTGGAATCCCCTGGAGTTTACACCATTAGCCACTGTTACAGATGGCTTCAGTTTCCTTTCTTCTGTCCTCCCTTGCCTTCCTGCCTTCCTTCTGTTCCTCTTTGTGCCAGCATTGGGCTAGGTGCTTGTCAGATTCAGGAACTATCAAACCATTCCTCTTTTTCTTCCATTTGCTCTTGAGAGTTCTCAGTGTGGCAGTGATGGGTCACTTGGGCTGTGACTGTCCTGTGTCCAAGAAGGGGAAGGAGGTCTCAGTGGTCCTTACCTACACATTGGTGCTAAATACATGTTGGCTACCCCAGCTGCTTATTGATTTAATCTGGGGTTTTGGGAATTTGAGTCAGGTGTGAGCTTTGCTTACTGTCAGTGAATTCCAGCCTGGATAATTTCTCCCTTCAATGTCATTTAGCAACACCAGGGATATCATCTGGCAGTCATAGGAGCTAATAAACAGCTCTTCATCAATGCTGGGGCATGGGCCACCTCCTGACTCTTAGGCACAAAGGAAGTGGCTGCTGTGTCTGAATATCCCTGGCCCTGGCCAGCCACCAACTGAGCCACCAAGGATCAGGAAAATGGGCTCATGGGAGGCTCACTTTTCTCTAGTCTTTGTCCCTTGCTTGAAGATGCTGAGTAGAGGCAGAACGGTCTATGGCTGGAGTCCTGAGAGGTGTGAGTATTCTACCCTCTTATTTTACAGATCAGAAGGAAAGGGGTTGTGCCAGGGCAGACTAGCAACTGGAAGGAGAGCCACTTGGGAGGCAGCAGTACAAGGTCTCCTCAGGTCTACGAAGAGGGTCTGTCCTTCCTGCCTGGCAGTTGTGAAAGAAAATCTGGCCTATTTTCTGTGTGTCTGCAGGCAGATGCCAGTGGGATCCAGGCCTTTCCTTTAACTGCTGGGGACAGAGAGGTGGAATAACTTGTTCAAAGATCACACAGTAACTAGTGACATTTACTGTGTTCCCACCGTATGAGCAGTACTCTCCGGGTCCTTCTGACCCACGGCCTTCCTTTCTGAGCCCCACCTCCCCTCTGAAGTTTGATGAGGGAATCTCATTTCAACTGCAAAAGGAAGTGGGTTAGGTACAAAAATACTGGTATTTCTGGAACTTTTTTTGAGTGGCATTTGAGGAAACGGGGCAAAATTTTGGAAATCAGGATTATGACGTGAAAAATAATAGCCTCTGTTATGGGTAGAATCACATAGCACTTAAAAACAAGTCCAAATCCTCACCCCAGCATTGTACTTGTGAATGTGGCCTTCTTTGGAAGTGAGGTCTTTGCTGATGGGACCTGAGTGAAGATGGCTCATTAGGGTGGACCTTCCTCTGATGTGACTGATGTCTTCGAGAAGAGAGAAATCTGAATGCAGGCATGGGAAGGGGGTGAAGGCAGAGATTGGGGTGATGCATCTAATAGCAAAAGATGGCCAGCCACCATCAGGAGCTGGGAGAGCTGCCCAGAGCAGATTCTCCCTTGGAGCGCCAACATCAAGTCTCCGGGATGTGAGGAAAGAAAAGTTTGCTCTTTAAAGTTACTCTAGTTGTAGCACTTTACGCTTGCAGACTTAGGAGGCTAATTAGCTATGTCTTCATTATTTCCCCAGACACTTCCATTTGTTGATTTAAGTTCTGCTTATTGGGCACCTAAGATATGCCAGGCACCATCCTGGGTGCTAGAGAAATAGCAGGGAACTTACTTTCTAGCCCAGAGGCCATGATCCTGTGAAACAGGGACTATTTTTCCTCACTTCACAGAGAGGCAGACTGACTCTTAGGGAGTTAGTAACTGGGCCAGGGCCTTTCTTCTGGCAAGGACAAAACTGGGCTGGGACTCAGCACTGTTCTATCTATGTTCATCACTTAGGTGGGAGACTGCCAGTGTGGACTCTAAGGGGAGAGAAGGAGACAGCAGAGTGAGCCCTGCTCAGCATTTGTGAGGCCTTGGCAAGGCACAACACAGCCCCAGAAATTGTGCCTCAGCCCCTGGCTCCAGGGTTCTGTGCAGCTATGTGTGAGGTGTGAGGTTCTCAGTGGGTCCGTCCTGTCTCAGTCTGCCCAGGCTGTGGACAAGGAGGCTAAAGGAGCCTGATTTGGTCTGAGGAAGTCAAAGCATGGCCCAATGGGTAGTAACCAATGGAGAGGCCATAGTATTCTCACAGAATATGGGCTGAAATTGGACAATGACGCCTGGAACCATGTGGGAAACTGAGGCAAGGAACACCATGTCTATATATGAACAGAGAGGAAAGGACACTCCTAGCTAGACACTCAGAGCTCCTGGGCAGCTGACACAAGGCTAAGTGAGGGCTGCTTCCATGCTGACAGCTGCTCTCAGCCTGCTGCAGTCCTCTGCCTTCTGAAGAAATGTTAGTAAGCTCACCAACTGCCACTTCCGGTCAGCATCAAATGCAGAGCCAGCACTTTCTCCCTTAGGCTGTGCCCAAATCACACAGCATAGGCCCAACCCCTCTAACAAGGCCATCCTTACCCGCTCCTGCCAGGGTGCCCCTGGCTTTCCCAGTATGCTTTGCATTTGCTGAAGCAAGCTAACAAATCTGACTCTGTAAGCATATTCTCCATGGTCTTTGCTGGTGGGCTCACCTCATGCACAGGACCCCTTGCAGATGGCTCTGGGGGACCACTCCACTTGGGTGCCCTCTTACCTCCTGCAACAAACTTCGAGCTCTCTGAGTCAACCATGGAGCTAGGTGTTGGGGGCACAGGAGTGCCAACCTGGTAGCCTTTGAAACTCTGGATGTAGGGTGTAGGTGTAGGGCAGGTAGGTGCCCATCTCCCGGGGTAGAGTGGCCCAGGGCAGCTGGAGCCAAGCACTACAGGGAATCTCTGAACTCCACACAGAAAGAGATGTTCTGCCTCGAGGACCAACTGCTCAGCACATTTTTCTGAGTGTTCAAATCATTGGAAAAGAAAACTAGAAATCCCCAAGGGGGGCTGTGCCAGTCCCCAGCAGGTAGCAAAGCTATTAAACTTTCAAGTCTCAGTCTCCAGGAGCTGGAAGTCACCCCAGCCTGGCATGTCCTAGTTTAGTTGCACTCAGAGCTGTGCTCTGCTAAAGATCAATCACCCTTTCTGACAGTTTGTTCTAAATTAAAAGAGGCGCAGAAGGCAAGGAAAGAGAAGCACATGCCCCGAGCCTAGCGCCCCTTGGAGAAGAGCCTTTGCCAGCTGCTCTGCCTCAAGGCGGCCCACTCACCGTGGGCCCAGGAGGAAGCCCCTCTAGTTTTATAAATAAGCATGGCAAGAAGTTTTTAGTAAAGTATTGGGAATGAAAAACAAAACAAAACAAAACATTGAATTCATGCTGCTGAAAATGAACTCCTGGCTGGACTCAGTCCTTGCAGGAAGCAAGCTCTGCAGGCCTCAGTTTCTTTGTAACATTGGGTTTAGGGTCTGAATTGTGTCCTCTCTGCACCAACTGTAGAAATCCTAGCCCTGGGAACTTAGAATGTGACTGTTTTAGGAGAGGTGGTCCTAAAAGAGGTAATTAAGTTAAGATGGAATCGTGAGGGTTGTTCCTAAATCAATGGCTGGTGTGCTCATAAGAAGAGATGAGGACACAGCTCCAGAAGACAGGCATGTGTGTGATGGCTGCAGGTGGAGGAAGCTGCCCATCCAGGAGCCCTAGAGAGGCCTCCTCTCCTGCTGGCATCTTGGTCTTGGACTTCTCACCTCCAGGATAGAGAAAAATTTCTGCTGAGAAAGCAGCCAGTTTGGATCCTTTGTTCCTGCAGGCTGGGCTAAGCCCATCCTTTTAGGAGACCCAATACTCTGTTGAGTGGATCAAATCAAATACCAGTTCTTGTTAAAACTTGCAAATACCTGGCCTGCAGATCACAGCGAAGGTGTAGACAGTCTGATCCGCATAAGTCTTATCAAAGTCCCTGGTTCTGTTGGGAAAGGGATGGCTGGATCTAGGAAGTCGCACTGGGAGTTCAGGGACCTGCCTGAGCCACCAGCCACGTTGCTCTTTCCCAGCAGACTCCTCGGGGTTCACTGCCAGCCCAGCAGATAGCAGTGAACTCCCGAGATGCCCCAGGGGCTTCATCCACTCCTCACCACCATCACGGGAGACTGGCCATCTCCTCTTCATTAGGCAGCAACCAATCTAAGGCTCTAGGAAGCTAAAACAGGGCCACATTTCCTTAGGAAATAAAAAATTCACCTGTCAGGCAACCTTTCTTCTCAGAGCTGGCTAGGAGCAGGGCTGAGAAATGGTCTCTTCTGGGAATGAACATGATAAAAACAGTGACATTTACAGCTGAGGTTGATGCCCGCTGTGTTCTGACCATCAGACTGGGAGGAGGCCCAGGCAGGGATGCTGGGGGAGGCAGGGAGGGGTGGGCAGCTAGAGTTGAGACAGGGTACTTTGTTTTCTGGGTAATTTTTCCAGACCCTGCCTAACTTCATTTCTCTCTCCACTCTGTAGTATTTCCCCTAAGACTTCCCCAGCTGGTTATTCCTGGGCTCTTGAAATAAGGAAAAAATTACAGGTTTGTTTGCCAATAGCAGGTCAGGGTGGTGGTGTTTTCACTGCTTTTCATTACCTCCTGATAACAGCTGAAATAACTTCTCATTTCTGCTGAATAATGCATTTGCCATAGTCAGCTCATCTAGCTCGTTTACAACAGCTAAATGAGCCTTTCCCCAGCCACACACGATATAAACAGGCTTTTATTTGCCTAAATTGAATCCTCAACTCCAGCGGATCAGCATAAGCCCTGTGGGGCCGCTGGGGACCCTGTGCCTGGTTTTGCTTGCTTCAGCCCGTTCCCTCTGGACTTGCTGGGCTGGGGCCCCCACAAGAGTCCTCATACTGTGCCAGCTGTCTGGACTGAGTTGTAATGAGTTCTGGAGAGTGTGTCCCTTTATGGAGCAGGCGTTTCCCACTGCTCTGCTGTATGGATGCTTCTTGCCTCCGTCGGGTTGTGGTTCTGAGGAGGCTGATGAAATAGGTCTGCTCCCCTCCCTCTCTGTGGAAGCTTCCTCCTGATTCTCTGGGACTCACAGACCTAGTGCTTGGTGCTTGGCAGGAGATTTATTACTACCTGTTTTATGTAAGGCGAGGCATTCTAACAGCACTAATGAGTGTACATCCCAAAGCAAGCCTGCTGCTACCCTGTCTCCGCCACCCAGCCGGGCCCCAGAGGTACCAGCTCCCTCCCTGGACACACTTCCAGGGCGGCTACACTCCCCCCTTCCTGTTTGTAAAACACAGTTAACAGGAGACGGGTTTTGCTGCCTGACCTTCCCACCCAACACTGTAGGCATGGTGCTGGTTTCACAGCAGCATCTAAGGAGCGTCCTTGTTCTTACAGCTGTGGACAATTGCCCAGAATGTGTGTGTGTGTTGAGGTGGTTGCCCCTCTTTTATATCCGGTTTGCCCCTATTTTGAGAGCACTCCTTTGAGGCCTGGAGCTGTCTGGCTTTGCACTCAGTGCTCACTGCCAAGGCAGCATTGTTCACTGCTAGTGTGCAATGGCACAAGCCCTGTGCCAGGCTCTGCCAGTGGAGGTGAGCCAGGCAGAGCTGCAAGCCTCTTACTCGGGCGGCCCCAAACCTCAGCCTCGGTTCACTCCGGACCCTGGGGAAGGGCTGTCCCCTGGCATGTTCTTTGGGACCCACATTCTCCATCTACCTCCCTGGGAAGCCTTGCTGAGATCCAGTCAGTACCTGGCTCTTTCTGGAAACATGTGCAGCATAGGTATTTTGAACAACTCAAGAATGCATGTAAGCAAACACAGTGGTTTCTGTTAACTACTCACTTAACCTAGACATCCATGAACTTTAACTAGACACTGATGACACACTGAGCAATTTACATACATTATTTCATTGAATATCCATAGACCAACCAGATGAGAGGGGTCTCCTATCTTCATTTGTATTATAAAAAATTCAGACATATGAAAAAGATCAATCTAATGGACTCCTGTCATCCAGCTTCAGTGAATACAAATGTGTGGTTTATTTTACTGATAAGGATGCTTTTAATAAAACACGTCACCACTACTATGAGCACATTTAAAATGTAATAATTCCTTAGTGCCATTGAATATCAACTCTGTGTTCATTTTTCCTCATTTTTTTCTAATGTATTTTTTAACAGTTTATTCGGCTAGTGATCCAAACAAAGTCCATTTCCATAGGCTAATATGTCAAGTAAGTCTCTTCTAAGTTTCTCTCTGCCTCTCTACTTTATCTTGCAATTTTTAACTATTGAAAAATAGTGGATCTTTTATCCTATGCTTTCTGAGAGTCTGGACTTCATTATTTCTGCCCTGTGGTTAGTCTGACCCTCATATTTTCTGTAAATTGCTAGTTTTATCTGGAAGTTTAATCATACTTAGTTTTGATTCTTTTCAAGGTTACTTCCTAAGTGGGGGTATTCCTCTCCCAGCTGTGGGCCACCTTTTGTGATATTAGCTGCCATTTGATGGCTGCTACCACCTGGAATCATGTTTTTGTTATAGTTCAATTTTAATAATAGTTATAAAAATAAATTAATACTTGTTCTTCCTCATTTACTTGTTAGAATACTTCTATACAAAGATACTTCCTGTCTTTATTTTTCTCAGCAGACATATCTATAAGTCTTATAGGAAAGGCAGAGAAATATTTAATTCTTTCCTGTTATTTACCCGTTTTCAAAATAAACTGGTTCCCCAGAAGATTTCAAAGGTGATTAATTAGTGTTTTAAAATATTATACTGAACTAATGGGTTAAAACACAACTTCAACCCACTGCAGTTAAGATTATTATGATACTTATCCATCTTTGGATAGCGGATGCTGTTCAGACTGGTTTGTGTCATTTGATACGATTTCAGTAGTTCTTATAACTTGCTTGCTGTCTGAGTGATGAAATATCTCAGCCTCCTCTTGCACATTTCCTGTTCTCAAACCTGGACTCAGTCATTTCTCTGAGGAGCACAGATCTTTTTGTAAGAGTTGATTGTTAGGGATCAAACTCTGAGGTAAAAAGTTCTCACTGCCGTTAGGTTGGCTGTTGGTTCTAGATGTTTTCATTGTTTCTAGATCTTTCCAGTGGTCGTATTTGAGGATAGGGATAAGTTTATTTTTGACCACATATATGATAAATCTATACTGCCAGTTCCTATTTAAACTCAGGACTAAAGAACTATCACTGAACTGGATCTATCTTCCAACTGCATGTCCTTCTGCCCACACTACAATCTCAGGTTTTCACGACTCAACTACAATTAGTTCTTTACGTTATCCTACAGGTGACACGACACATACACACACCAGTGTCAGAATAACGATGCAAACTCCACAACCACCAGCATGATTACTGAGAACTTAAGTTTTTTTCTTTTTTTCTAGTTTTCTTCTGCATCTCCACCGGGGATGTACAGTCAAATTACTGTAGCTAGAAAAGTAAGTTAGAATAGCTCTCTGTATAATTAGGCCATCAACTTGATAGGTAGTTGGATTCATTTCTTTCCTTTTATTTTCAATTTTAGGATTTTCTTGAGATGTCATTTTATAATTCTGCAAAATATTTTCACATTTCATGTCTACCTGGTAAATTTAAAAATTAGTGTCCGTTCCTTCTCCCTCCACCCTATCTCCTCCCTGTTTCTGAAAGTGATCATTTGAAAACATTCTTTCCCTTACTTGAGTGTGAATAAATATGTGTATGTTCACACCTCTCTCCCTTTCTGAGACACATGGTAGAATGAAATACATGCTCCCCGCACCTTGCCATTCAGTTCAGGGAAACGCCCGGAGACAGATCATCCCCCTGTAATAGTTACAGAACCACTTCTTACGCCTTTTGAGGGTGTATCACGGTTTACTCAACCAAGGCCCTCTGAAAGATGCATCCAGACAGAGTCTTTTCATTTTACAGATGGGACTGAAATGGGCAGAGCTGTACATATTTCTTACTCATAGTTTTACCAATATGTCATTGGGAGAAATTCCTAGAAGTAGGGTTATTAGATCAGGAGATGGATAGATGGATAGATAGACAGATAGATAGATACTGCCCATCTCTTTTTTATAGGAGTGGTGACATTTTTTATGAGCGTTATGCTAACACACTTGTTTCCTCAGAGCCTCCCCAGCACAATAGAGGGACAAACTTAATGTTTCAACACTCTGATAGGTGAAAATGGTATCTTAGGAGGGTTTTAAAAATGTCTTTCAATATTAGCTTAGCTGAACATCCTTTTATGCCATTAGGAACCATTTTCATTTATTTTTATGTCAAATGTTCATATCTGTAGCCTATTTATTTTTTATATTTATTTATTTATGTATTTATTTTTGTCTCTTTGAGACAGGGTCTGCTAGGTAGTGCAGGTCAGGCCTGAATTTATGGCCATTCTCCTGCCTCAGCCTTTTGAGTGATGGGCATACCAGGCAAGAAGAGTTTAATTATTGTGTCATATGGATTTTGAACATTTCTTAAGTTTTTTCAGAGACATTTCATTTTATTTTACAATATTATAAATGAGATTTTTCTCTTCATTTTTTTGCATTTACAGAATATACAGTAAAACCTTGTATTATGAGTAACGTTCTGTGAGAGTGTTCTGCGAGGCTAGCAAACATTTCCAATACATTTTAACTTGATAAGCAAGTGACGCCTTGCTATATGAGTAATCTGTGATGTTGAATGTCACAGGAACATGACTGGTTCTTCTTGTCTGCAGAGGGGGAGGAGAAAAGGGCAAAGGAATCCCTCACTTCCAATGAGACTGGGGAGATGTGTGAAATGTGGGAAACTGTAAAATTTTGTAGAAAACAGCACCCAAATAAGGTGGCATCAGTGTGAGCACCGAATCTGTTTAATGAAAATCAATGTCACATTATCATGAGAGTCTCAAAAGGAGCCAAAAGCAAGTGTCTTTGGATAAGTTCCTCATTAGAGTTACATGAAAACAAAAAGTTTCCACTGAGCCAATGGACAGCAGTGCTTCTGTTAGTGACAGAGAAACTTGTCCTGCACAATAACCCTCCTCTCCTTGGTCTCCCTCACACCAACCACAAAGGTTTTCAAAGGTACATGCAGGTTATTTTACTTATTTTTCTTTGTATTTTTCATTTTCTTTATTATTTTGTATTATATTACAGTATTGCTAGCACTTTTACTTGAATATTTTTGAGTCGTGGAATGAATCACCTGAGTTTCTATTTCTTATAGGGAAATTCACTTTGATACACAAGTGCTTTGGGTTACAAGCGTGTTTCCAGAATGAGTTTTGCTCACAGAGTTATATATATATATATATATATATATATATATATATATATATATATATATATGGCATTGATTTTGGGTGTAACCTGCTACTTTATTATCTTATTGTTGTATAGTTTTTATATCCATCCTTCTGGGCTTTCTAGAGAGACCAGATTCTCCCACTTTCTTTCCAGTTCTTACACTGGCTGCTTTCTCTTGTGAAATCTCACAGCCTGCTACCTCCGACCCATGTTATATAGCGGTAGAGCTGTGGGCCTCCTTTTCTCTTCTCCATTTTCCATACCCCTGCAATGTGTCCTCCTGAGTGATATTTTGTCACACCAGAGGCACTACCAAACATCCTCCTTATTGAGATGAGACCCTGAGATATGGAGATCTATGAAACACTTGGCTGGAGGTCACGTAGTAGGCAGGTGGCAGGGCTCAACTTGACTTTGGGGCTGTCTGGCCCCAAAATCCCCACCCTTTGCATTGCGGCTTCCCATTTCCCATTCTGTGGGCCTCCTGTCCTCCACCCCTCACCCTGGACACCATAGCTTAAGGCACCTTAGGATATTTGAACTGTTCCGGTGGTTGAGATACATGTGTATTTGGCATCAGGACCTTAGTGGAGACCCCTGGAGGAATGGCTGCCCCTTAGATTTGTCTGGCTTTAAGGCCCTGACTGTTCTAACACTGCTATCCCTCTCTCAGAGTCCACATGGGTGCAAGTGGCACAGTGGCAGCAGAGAAGTGTGAAGGGACAGCATTCTGCATCCTGTGAAATGGCACTGTGGGATAAAACATGGGCAGCAGGGGTGGGTGTGGAGTCCCTGTGTAGAGGTGCTGGGCTCTGAGGCTCTCCCAGCCACAGAGGATGGTCTCTGACCTCCTCGGGAAAGGCTGCATGCCGGACTTCAGGGGCCAAAGCATCTGAGTTGGCATTTCCTGTAGGCATTAGAGACTGATTTAGTCCAGCGGGAATCCCAAGGCTAGCATTTGGGGAGGGAAGAGAGGCAAGCAGCCTGCCATGCCCAGACCGACCACCTGAGACAGCAAAGCTGGCGAGAGCCCAGCCTTGGAACCCCAGGCTGCAGGCCAGTGTGACAGATGAGCCTGGCTCTGAGCAGAAACCGCCCCAGAGAGCAGGAAAGCAGCACTGCCCACCACGCCAGGGAGGAAGGCGAAGTCTCTGCATCTTGCCCTGTCCAACGTGGTAACTGTCAGCTCTGTGTGGCCATTTCAAGTAGTGAAGAGTAAATGAAAATTTTAACTAATTGGTCTTATGAGTCACACAGCAAGTGCTTAGTCACCATAAACAGCTGGTGGCTGCCTGATTGGACAGTGTAATGTAAGATAGTTCCATCACCACAGAAAGTTCTGTTTCCTTTTTTTATTTTTTTGGTCTGAGAATCGAACATGGGACCTCACCTCACCAGGTGAGGTGCTGTGCTGCTGAGTTATATCCCTGGCCCAGAAAGTTCTGTTAAAATATAAGCTGTTGCATTAATATTTTTATACTGATTGTGTGGTGAATTGGCATTTTTGATAGACAGTATTGAGTTGAATAAGACATATTAATATTAACTTTACCTATTTCTTTTTATGTTTTTTTACTGTGGGTGGGTAATTACATTATCAATGTGGCTCATATTTCTATTATAGACAGGTACAGGGATACATCTCTAGTCATTGTGTTTAATACCATATCTAGTCAGCAATATTCAGTCAAGTGATGGCTGTAAAATCCCTTAGCTGGGTATAGTGACAAATGCCTGTCAATCCCAGCTACTCTGGAAGCTGAGGTAGGAGGGTCTCATGTTCAAGCCCAGCCTGGGCAACTTAGCAAGACCCTACTTCAAAATCAAATAAAAAGGGTTGGGGGGGGCATGGCTCAGTGGCACAGTGGTTCTGGTTGCAATCCCAGTACTGCAAAAAACCAAACCAAACCTAGTCCTTTCTCAATGGTAATGATGACAGAGGCAGCCCAGGTTAATGGGACAAGCACAGATTCGGAGCAGGAGAGATCCAGGTTCAAACTGCAATTCCCTTCCCCTACTGGCTTTGTGATCTTGGGCAAACTGCGTGCCTTAGATTTTTCATCTGCAAAGTGTAGTTAATGAGTGCTTTGCCTCTCAGCATTGGTCTCAAGGTAACCGCAGGTACTGACTGTACTACCCAGCTCCTAGGAATGCTCAGTAAGTGCTGGCTGCTGTTGTTTCCACTGGACTATCGGCATTCAGCGCCCCCTCCCAGCCCTCTGCCCAGCCCAGGGCCCTGCCTGGGTACTCACCTGCTGGCAGCTGCTGGCCCAGGAGGCCCGGAGGGCGCCCCAGTCTCCCGAGCGCTTGGACTTGCTCTCCAGGAGCATCCGCAGTTGCATCTCCAGCTCCTGGCTGACTTGCTCAAGGGCTTGCACCTTGGCCATGTATCCCACCAGGCAACCCCCGAGGTCCTCACCGGCAGCATGGTCAGTATCCAGGCCTGGAGCTGGCACTGTGGCCAGGCCTGAGCTCCTCATGCCCTGCAGGAAGATGCTGCTGATGCCCAGCGCTCGGCGGGTCACACGAGCACCCAGGCCACCTATGTACCCACTGGGTGCCATCCCTACATACACCCCAGGGGCGCGGACAACGCTGCCCATGACATTGGTTCTGGAGGGTGGGGGACTCTCCAGAGAGGACGGTGACCGAGCCCCCTTGAAGGATGCCCTGTGCCTCTGGAGGGACATGCTGGGGCTGGCACTGGAGGGCAACTCCACCACCACTCGCTTCTCACTCATCCCTCCTTCTGCCTCTCTGGTGTCCAGCAGGTTTGCAGAGTCCAGTGGCTTTTGGTTTCTAACCCCAGCATCCCAGTGGCCTGGTCATGCGCCTCTCTGGAAGCTCCTCTACCCCCAGAGCTCTTTGTATGCTACTTTCCATGCATTTCCACCATTCACTGAGCTGAAAGGGAGACAGGTCCTGCCTGGGCTGTGTGCAGAGAGGCACTCATGCATCCTGTGATGCGAGGTCATATGCCCAGCTGCCCAGATTGTTCTCCTGGTGTGGGGGAGGCTGGGTCAGTGCAGGCTGTGGGGGCAGATCAGCTAGGTTTGTCGATTTTATGGCCAAAGAGAGCAAAGTAGGCATCACACAGTTTCATTTCATGGATGAGTAAACTGAGGCTCGGGAATCTTAACAAGTGTGGTGATCATTTCCCTCAACACTCAGATCCCAAGCCAGGATCTAGTGTAAGGGTTCCAGAGCTGCTGTCTGCATCTCTATGTGTGCTGGTGTGTGTGACAGTATGAATGTGTAGGTGACAGAGGGTGCGACAGAGGTGGATCAGCGGTGGCCCCAGGTATCCAGGAGACTCACACCTGGCCTGCTGCTCTGTCCTCTCCCTTAGTCCTTGCAGTGTTTCCAGGTTCCTCCCCAGCAATTTCCTTCCCTCCCTTTCTTCTCTATCCCCTCAAACTCTGCTCATCAGCTGCTTAACCTTGGCTGGGTCGATTCAGACCTTACTTCCCATGACATCACATCTTAGGCAAGTCTGGCTCCACACAGTTGGATGCCTGTTGTACTTGGTTGCTTACACCTCTGCTTCCCCACCTGTCAGAAAACTAATGAAAAGGACTCCTCAAAATTGCACCACATTAGGATTCGGTGAGATACCCCGGACTTTAATTCCTACCTCCAGCATCCACTAAGTCACATGCTTAAGGGTTACACCTCCCTCACTTCAGAAAGGTCACCCCAGCCTTGGGCCCGAGGTTACAACATAGACTGCATTTATGCTTTACCACAGAGAAATCAGGCAGCCAAAACCCAGGGCTGGATATTTACCACAAATTCTGGTACGTGGAGTGTATCACAAACAAGGGAAGGGGAAGAGAGCCAATTATGAGTATCGGCTCCATCTCAATCAGTGCCATGCATGGTTCCATTGTTTATGTCACTGAATTCTCAATTCAACCTCAGAAGATAGGGAAATACAGGGTTGACACTGTATTGCTGCTTGGACGGTGCACCGCACAACTCCAGAAGTGTTATTTATCATATGTCTGTGACTGGCTGTAACGGACTCCAAGAACTGCAGTGATTTACCCAAGATCCCAGAACCAGAAAGTAGCAGAGCTGAGATGTGGAGGCCTCTTCTGACTCTCTCCCACACCCACCACCCACAGAGTAGGGCACCAATCCAAGGTCATACAGGCCACCTTAAAAAGTCTGGCCACCTACTAGACCCTAACTCTCCCTTCTCCTTCTCCCTCTTTATGCATTGTGTATTTAATATGACATGGGAGGCACTTTATCATAGTAATGTTGGTTCTTTGATGAACAGATTATGGAACCATCTAGATTAAGTAAAAGGCGGGAGTGCCCTGGTAAATCTACATGTGGCATCCGTGCAGTGAAGAATGGTACATGGTGCCCTGGATACCATGATGATCACATCCTCCTGATACTGGTGACACTGCTGGCATTCACATTATGGTGAATGCCATTCACAGTTAAATGAAAGATAAACTCAAGCTACTCAACTGTTTGCAATGGTGCCATGCTTAAGCACTGTTATGGCACAGAATGGTAACTCAGTGCTTAACTTTATGTTTATCCACCCAAAGATACTTACCATAAATGTACTGAACTATAGATTGAGGGAAAATTTCTCTAAAGGGCTGAAGACAGGTGATTCTTTTTTTGGAGGAGTCACAAACCTGCTCTAAAGGACCTGTTTCATCAAATGATAAACTGTGAATCCTATTATCTCACCACACTCATAAAACCCGGTTTAATGTTAAAGCAGATTAAAAAATACAGATAGATATGAAGTAGTGTTTGTACTGCTTCAGTGAGGCTTGAAAGTTATTTTAAAAATGAAAAGAAGGCAAAATGTACTAGCATCTTAATCATCTGGGTAATAAAATAAGTTTATTTATATATACATGGTAGCTGAATTCTGTGGATATGGAAAAATAAGTCATACATCCACAAATGTATATATAACATATGTATCCTTGATTACATATATTATATATAAATTTTACTTTACAAACAGATTTCTCTCTATATATACTCACACACATTGAAATAGTCAATGCAATAGTTAACAGAAACATTAAGATCAGACAAGTTAGAAGACAAATCTCAGAGCAACATTTAACCTGCTTCTTTGTGAGTTGAAGTGTTTGAAGAGAGACAACAAGAAAACTCATGTTTAAGTCAGTTCATACAACATTGAAAACACACATTTTTGAAGGCCATCTTTTTTTTTTTTGAAAAGAAAAACATAGGAAGAAAGGAAAAAGTCATGATGAGAAGACCATAGCAACAGACACAAACATACAGAGCAACATTCAAATTTGATTCTCAATCTGACTATAAGAACATCTATATTCAAAATATACTATCAAACTATTTTTTTTCAAGAAAAGAAACATCAAAGCAGTTATCTTCTCTCCTAGTCACTATTAGGGAAAAATACAAAGGTGCCATGTCTGGAAACCCTGCTTGCACTGAACAGAGTCTGACCCGTTGGCTGTTCTGGGTGCAGTGAGGTGGCGGACGCAGCCCATCCTGGGAAGGGGACAGGAGATGAGCTAATGGCAGGTCCTGGGCTGACTGAGGCTGCCAGGCAGGACAGAATGGGTCCTCTCCCATGTGACCCTTGTTCTTTTCAGATCGCAGGAGGAAGGTTTCTAAAATGACAGCTCTATACCTCAAAGTTTCTTAGACGAACCATTCCTCAGGGGCATAATAGCACTGCCTCTGCAGAAAGCAAAAGTAAACCCCGCAGATAAAAACACTTGGCCCTTGAGGAAGGGCATGCATTCTAAAGCTCTGGGGCTGGGATCTGTGTCCACACCCATCCAAGAAAAGGCATGGGTCTTCGCTACAGATATGGGTAGCAGAGGGGATACAGAAAGGGGCTCTTCTAGGGAGATTTTTAAGAAAGTTTTCTGCCCTGGGGGATGGGGACCAATCCTGTTGCTAGTATGGGGGCAGCGCCCCTGCGGGTGACAGAGGGGTGCAGCTTTCAGATGCCTCCATGTCCCTGTGGATTTCTGAGAGCTGCATGTTCCTGCCTGCAGGCCATAACTTGGGGGGTGGTGCCACTGTGACGCTGCAGGTGCTCATCCTCAGAGGGAGGCTGTGTGCGTCAGTCTGTCTTCCTTCTGGGTGGCCGAGGAGGGAGGAGAGTGCCACACTGAGGGACCAGAGCAAGTCCCAAAAGGACCGTGCACTTGACCACATTAACACTCAGCTTCTACAGGTCTGTCTCTTCCCTCACTTGGGCTGCTGGGGGCTCCAGGTGCTGAAGGACAGTTATTAAGAGAAGCAATCGATGCCACTGCTTTGCTTAGAAATACCTTTATTTTATAAAGCCACAGGTCATTCTTTAAAGTTTTTTGTTTGTTTTGTTTTTAAACCACACTTATAAAAAAATGTGTTGACAATTCTTAGGAAAAAAAGCTGAAAATGTTTCTCAGTAAGTCAGGGTTACACAAAGGTTATATTTATAATATATATTTGTATATTCATAATTTTTAAAGACGAAAAATAGGGAATGGCAAAGCGAAGGCTGCTGCAGTTAGATCTCGGACACTTGGTCGCTTCCCACAAACAGTGTTTCCTGACAGAAGGGGTTCACCAGGACCATCCCCGTGTCGCGGTAGTCGCCATTGGCCGGGGAGCGGGGCTCGGAGAGCTGGTCCTGGGGAGAGAGGAAGACCACATGAGCCAGGTAAGTTGTGAGAAATGGCCATTCCTAAAAAGATGCACGCACAGAGCTGTGTACTTCAGGGCGGCTTGGTCCCCGTTTTCATCAGCTCCACTGCCAGAGATCAGTTCTTCCTTGTTTTTATGGCAGCATCCTCCTTCCCGATACCCTACTCTGAGCTGCTGGCGTTGGTGGTGTTGTCCTTGATGAAGTCTGAGAGGATTTGCCCTGCAAGACACATCTGGCTCATGGCTTGCTGTCCTGCTGGGCAAAACTGGTCCACTAGGATCCCCCAGTTCTACTTCCTGCCTCCTTCGCATAGACCTCCGGGAAATGCCTTGCTTTCCCTTGTGAACACGGGAGCAGCCCCCGCCCTTCTCCTTTCCTGCCACTCACATGGCAGAGTCTGACACACTGTCAGACGTCAAGGTTCCCCTCCCAAACTCCTGGAGCCGGGGCAGAAGTACGGCCCCATTTCCTGTCACACAAGCAGGGCTGAGCTGAGTGCACCTAAATCTACCTGACTGCACAATAGATGCTGAGTCAAAAGGGCCCGTCAGCTCCACAGCAGGGGAAGAGGAGCCTAGAAATAGGCAACTCACTGCTTAGAAACCAAGTGCTCTGGCCTGGGTCTGACCTCAACTACCAGGGATGGTAAACGACATGGCTGAGCCCAAATTCGGGCCAGATATTCATGTAGGATAAAAAAAAAGAGGGAGAGAAAAGAAAGGAAGGGAAAGGGAGGGATGTGGCAGCAAGGTAAATAGGAAGGAAGGGAGGTTGGGGAAAGGCAGAGTGTTCCCACACTAAACAACTGGGGTTTCAAAACCTCTAGGCCATTTCAGCACAAATGAGCCAAAATCAGCAGGCCTAGTTTACTGGATTATGCTAGATTTGCTGAGAAATGACTTCACTTTAAGAAGCCATGATTAATTCTTTGAAGTTTATTTTTAAGCAAAACATAGGCAGAGGGTAATTTTTGAGGAGGATTTATTTATGCCTGGTAAGAAAAGAAGACATTCCGCTGTTGGTATAGAGCAGTTTCCTTCAAAGGCTGTCCTGGGCTGAGCGCTCATGAGGCGGGGGGGTCTGGGGCCAGTCTTCTAACAGAGAAGCAGGGCAGCACATCAGAGAAGGGCAGAAATTGCTTTTCCCCACCGAGCCTTAGGCTGAGCCGCGAGGGGATTCTGGAGGCTCAACTTAGCTTGTTTCACAGTTCTCAGGAAGTAAGTGCTTGCCAAGTGAACTGCATATTTCACAGCATAAAAAAAGAGTTACGTAGAAAATGAAGAAGGCAGGAAAGAAGAGAAAGAGGGGAGGAAAAGGAAGAGGAAGAAACAGGAGAAAAGTTCCTAGCAGCCTCCGTGCAGTGCCATCTTGTCTGCCCAGCTCAGGATTTGCACTTGGCCGGTTGCATTCACACAGAAGGATGCCATGAGCCGGGGAACAAGCTGAAGCAAAGCAGTTGCAGTCTCTAAAGCTGCTGGCCACAGACAGGCCGAGGGCACATGTCCTGGGGCACGGAGATGTGGAGTCTGGCCCTGGGCTCCGAGGTCACCGCATGGATGGGCAGCAGTCAAGTGCCCTGTCTGCATCCTGGCTCCGGGAAGTTTGTCTTCGCCTGCACTCAGGGTGAACTCAGAGAGCTGGAACGGACAGTCATGTTTCTCTAAATAAAGAGTCGTCGACCGCTGGGAGGCAAACAGTGTTAACTCTGCTCTGAAGCCAAGCCAAGTGGTTTGTTGTGAGTCCTGAGGTGTCCTCGTCCTTCTGCTCCAGAGCCCGTTCCTGGCTGAGGCAGCCCTTTCCGCCAGGGCGTCCGGCTGTGCCGGGTGGCGGTCCCAGGGCTGCATGGTGCTGGAGCGATGCCCGACTGTGCTGTTCTACGAGTGTGCACCCCCCAGCACTGTGCCTTGGCGTTGGTTTTCACTCACAATTTGCAAAGAGAGTATGAGAGGTGTTAAAAGTAGGGCCTGTCCTTCTTCATGTTCCAGTTTTTTTTTTTTTTCCTGGCATCAGGAACAAATTCAGGACCTTGTGCTTGCCAGGCAGGCACTGTGCCACTGAGCTAAATCCTGGGCCTTCCAGTTTGTCACTTACTGTGCCATACTATATGTGCTGTCCCCACTTAAGGTTGGTGCTACCACACAGCCTGTCTCCTCTGATCATCTTTTGTTTAAAGTTGTTTTATTCTATTTTTTTTATTAAGCTTCTACTATGTGCTAGGCTTACTGTTGTGAATAATTTGTAGTTCATTCTTTTCATACACACTTACCAAGTATCTGCCAAGTCTAGGCACTGTTCTTGGTGCTGGGAAAGCAACAAAGGAGGTTCCTGCCCTCAGGCAGCTTATACTAGATGTGATCAGAAAATACAGTGAATGCTTAATGGTTAAAAAACTTAGTACAGTGACAAACACACTGTTATGAATCCCCTCAGTCCTAACATACTTATCCCATCTTTCTGGCCACTTTCTGAAGCAGTTCTGGAAGTCCTCTTTCATGAGGATCTTACTTGCACTGTTATGGCCGGCTTGATACTCTGACTCTATTCATAACATCTATGTTTGAAAAGTCATTTTGACTTTGAAGAGGAGCACGAAGTTACAGTGCCAGGTCTGGTGCAAAGGTGGATGAGGAGACACTGCCGTTTTACGGGCCTGCCTTTCTTCTGGACGGCACTTAGCATCCACGGTATTTTTTTATCACACCTCTTAAAGACACTCGTGAAAAGCAGCCTTTAGAACTTCAGCAAGTAGCATGATGATAAGATATGTGTGTTTGAAGTCAGGGGCAGTATTTTAAGAGAGGTTAATGGCAATGTGTCTGTCACTATAATAATAACAATATTATTATTATTATTATTATTTTTGTTTTTGAGACAGGGTCTTGCTATGTAGCTTGGGTTGGTCCTGAATTTACTATGTAGTCCAGGCTGGCCTTGAACTCATGGCAATCTTCCTGCATCATAATTATTAATTAATAATTACTTTTTAAAATTTAAAGCAGTCACTAAGTTTTGATCACGTCTGTATTCTCAGGAAGTCCCTCACAGGAGCGAGAACAACAGGGTAGTGTGGTAAGTGATCTGAAGGAAAAAAATCCTGGGCAGGGACCAGAGAAGCGGGCAGAGAGTTAATCGGTTTGGAGAGTCAGGGCTCGGCTCCCCCAGGATGTGATGTTTGAACAGAGACCTGAAGGAAGCAAGGGACTGAGGTGTCCAGGAGAAACGCATTTCCCAGAGCTGCAAGGAAGAGCAAAAGGACAGCATGGCTGGGGGGGGGGGCTGTGGCAGGGAGGAGGAGCCAGTTGGAGAAGGCAGACGCTGGGGTCTTTTACAGTGAAGAGGAGCCTTGCAGAGTTAGGAGCCGTGGCTGTTGAGGGGCTGGCTGCTGCTGGGGGTCCTTGCAGACCAAAGAGACAGGACGGAAATGGGCGCTGTTCGCAGAGCCTGGTGCAGCAGTGATGATGTGAGAGAGGGCTCTGAACCTGGACTAAGACAAAGCACTGTCTTTGGAAAAACTGATGGCGCCTGCTCACAACTGGCCCCCAAGTGAGTTTTATGTCTGAGGGCAGCAGAGGGAGGGAAGGCAGAACTCTGTCCTGGGCACACAGAATCGGAGGTGTCTGTTAGGCTCACGGGACAGGTGAGTGTGGTTTTCAAAGGAGAGATCAAGGCTCCAGGGAGAATTTCAAGGTCCGTGGTGCAGGTCG